>OW285240.1:75482733-76082733 GCA_935421215.2 Melolontha melolontha
CTTTTTCATGATAATAGATTGAAATTAATTAGCTTATATAAATTTTAATATTTTAATACTAAACCTTTATAATTATCACGATGGATAAAACTTGCACCACCTTCTTGGTGGTGCTGTTTCGAATTTTTTATAAATTATTTTAAAGGATAAGTTTCTGCTTTCTTTGGATGTTGTGCGCGCAATTGATTTGTATATTTTTTACGACGTCATTGATATGTATAAAGATATATTCTGATAATACAACTTGACTTTTAAAGAATAGTTCAGGCAAGCGTTTATTACATCGTTCGTAATAAATTGGTGAACTTTGAATTGATAAATATTTTCGTTTAGGTAGCGTTTAGAAATAAGGGAAAAATATTTTGTTAGGAAAACCATCTGTTACAGTTCATACTCAATTTCTTAAGATATATATAGTATAGAAAGGAGTATTTTGTTTAAGTGGTAAATTTGATTTGTATTATACCTGAGATTTATTTAGTAAATTATAATATTTTATCATTCGTTCAAGTTATTATTTTTCAATTCATATGTGATATTACTACTTAAACTAGAGAAAATATTTGACCAAATATGACATTCGTCAAATTTTCTAACAAATTGATGAGAATCCGTTTACCTTAAAGTATTATAGTGTAAGGCAATAAAGGAAGAGGATATTAAACTTCCTAATAAAGGACACATTATCGTTCTAGTTTATTAAATTTTGGACTAACTTTTAGTTTTTGCTACATTTAATATTTAATGTGCTATATAAAATCTTTAATAAGTGGAAGTATATGTTTCAAATAATTATTTCCTTAATATTTCGTGTCTAATTTTTATAATGGAATTAAATACATATTTCTATTAACTTAAATGCCTTTTTACATTAATGATCGGATATCAGTAAATATACAGGATGCATTATCATTAACTTTAAATACTTAACACAAAAATATTGTTTAATACTTAATTCTATAGTTATATTAAGCAAACGTAATTGTACTGTATAGTTAATAATCCCGTATCAAGTATAGTGTTTCTGTTTTAATCGCTATATAATTTCTTAAAATAGGAAATTTCGAATAATTTATACGCAAATGGGAAGTTTAAGTTGTAGAAGTAATATCGAAATACCACTGCAGAGATTTTAGAATAAGGTACTACGTATGATCCTCGACGTTCTAATTCTGTCATTGAACGAGAATTATCAATTTTCTCAGCTCAAGAAATGATGTGATGGTGAAAACAGTGTAAAATATTGTGAATATCAGTGCATCTAAATGTGGTAGCCCAAAAGTTTGTGTTCGAAAACAGAGGTAATATAAAGAATAAACAAGTTCTAACCATCTAACTTGGTGACCAGGTTTACTTAATGTTTCACTATAAAACGAAGTTTATTATATTGTAAATAGGTTAAATATAAGTAAATCTAGAATACAAAATTAAATTGTACATTTCAAATTTTATAAATATCCAATGTGCATTTTGAAATACTGTATAAACTGAGTAATTAAATTATAAAACTTTTTCTAGATTCTAAGAAGCGGTATCTTTTATATTTCCAAATTTATTACTTTATTATTTAGACCACTTGTTCTACTACCTAGTTTTATTAGTGAACGAATTCGATTAAGCAGTATAATGTGACCATCTATTCTTAAGCTCACGTTTAAATATGTATTAATAAATTTCATTATTAAACGATGGAATTTATTCCGAACTACACACTTAGATTTACAACTAATACTTAATTAGTAGCACTATTTTAAGATTAGATTGTTAAAACCCTATTATAAACCTTATTGATATTGTTACCAGTAGGTATGATTACTAAGAATTGATCACATGGAAATTTTCTTCAATTATGACATCAACCAATATAATGTACAAGCAATACACTCAGCATTTAATTATGTAATAGTTTCTTGGGGTAATGGTGGTTGAAACAGTATAGTATTTAGTATCACGAGACTTACAGTATCATTCTAATAAGCTCCACGATATATTCATTGACAGTAAAGAATTTAACTTTAAGTTTAAGTATAACAGTACATGTTTCATTTGTGAGATTTGTCAAATTTACTTTAAATAAATTAAATGTAAGTGTTTTTGTTAAATAAATAAAATATTCAGAAAATAGTTTCAATATAACTGCCACCAAACGAAATAAAGACCGCTTATACGGAAGCTACGCCCCGTGATCGGTGGGTCAGGACAAAAATTATTCACTTAAGATACATATTATTATAATACTATTATATTATATAATACTATATATATATTATATATATACTATATATTATTATAATACTATAATTAGATTTAACTAATTAACAAGAGTGATTAAAATCCAAGTAGGTTAGCAATAAATTGCTAGTGTATATTTAAATAGTATACTCATTGAAGCATGCTGAACAAGACTTCTTTTGCAGTCATAATAAACATATTATTTCAGTTAAAAAGTATCTAATGTATGAATGTCAATTCGCTTACATTTTTAACCGACTTACAAAAAGAAGCAGGTTATCAATTCATCATGTGCGCGCGAGTTTAATCATTCCAAGATGGTTCCATACCATCGTGAGCCGATACTAGGCCAGTACCTACTGGACTAGTATAAACAAAAGACCACTTTTTACCTATTGGTTTGCTCACACATCTTTACTGTTCTGACAATTCTTTAAAATTATACATGAGTTTATCCTATTATAATTTCATGTCAATGTTGATATGGTGCTTCGCAATGGAAAATGTGCTAAATGTGCTAAACTGAGCCAATGAGTACGCTGTTCGGCAGTCCCAGTTGGAAGACGATTACGTATTAAACTGAGCCGATGAATACTTTGCTCAGCAGTCTCATTTTAAAGACGCGTATGTATTAAATGAAGACGCGACTTTCTTCACATATAGATCTCGACTAAACCTAGCATTTACATACTCGAGTATTTGAGAGAGCCTTTGTGGCTTGCTTCTTTTTCTTAGCTTTTTCGAGGTTTTTCATTTGGCAGCAGCTTTGCGAGCCTTCGAATTATAAACTAAAACATATGCATATAAACTAAACATTAAAAAGTAGGAAATAAAACATTTTTGGGAAAAAGGAAACCGACTTCCAAGAAAGGCCGCAGACAAAAAAGCAGCTAACAATAACTTTGCTCTAAAAAGAAAAAAAAGTTATTATTATTACACAGAACAGATCAAACTAAACAAGAAAAAAATCAATATAAAATAAACTGACACACTAAATAGTTAAACAGCGCACTCAACTTAAGTTCTTAAAATAAATTAAAATACTTATACTGTTAGCATGATTCCTTTAAAAAAAGTGATTTTTTGATAGCAATAAGTAAGAAAGTACTAGCTAAAAATTTGTGTGGCCAAATAGCAACATTTTAGAAAATATGTTTTTTTAATTGTTCATAAATAACAAAGATATTTTTTTATTAAAAAAAGTTAATAATATATAACTATAAAGATTACAAATTCAATTTCTGCGTAATAGACCTATGTACATTCCTGAGATATACAAAAAGGTTGTGTTTATGTATGACAATACGTTATGCACATATAAAGCATTTTTTACAATATGAAACAGACATGTAAATAATTTACATATCTGTAACTGTATTGTCCATGCGTACAGTTACAGATATGTAAATTATTTACATGTCTGTTTCATATTGTAATCCCTGAGATATTTTAATTTAAACGTCATTCAGTGACATTTAATTGAAGTACAAAATACCTGGGCTTATAACTTTGTGCAATTTTATTTAAATTATATTTAACACCATTTCATATTATTTAAAGCGATGGAAGGTGTGACAAAGAGAATATTTTTCTTGTAAATATATTAATAACTTCATATTATTATTTTAGTTCCAAAGTGGAGCGTTTTCGTTTTCAATAATACTTTTAAATTTCTAATGTTTTTGGAACAATCAGCTATCAATGTTTACTATACATAGTAGAATTTGCTTATTATGATACTATAATTGGATCTTGAACATGTACAGATTATATGTGTATATATTGGTGTGATATATAGTATACTAGGATACAAACTAAGCAGAGAGAGAATAAGAATAAATAAGAAAAAAGCAGTTAAAATGGGTTGTGCTTTGAGTATGCCTGTATAATACGTAATATAATAGCAAAGTCTATGAATAAAAAAATTAAGAACCCTTACTACAATAGAATTCTATTGTGGTAAGGGTTTTTAATTTTTTTATTCACTTAAAAGCCACAGTCTCCCATTTTTCAGCAAAGTCTATGTTTAAATTCAACGAATCTTAAATTACAATTAAATAAATATAATTTAATTAATAAAATTTTGAACCTACGTCTCAAATACAAGTACAAAAAGTTATATTAAGATTGTCTTAGTATTTAAAATACAATATTTGTAAAATAACTTGCAGCTATACCACATGAAATCCAATACTCATAAAATAATTTTTGGCACAATGTATGATTAGTTCATACAAATCACACAAGTCATACGTTTTAGTAAAATCAATAGTATAAATTCCATTCACAAACAACCTAGAAATAATTAAATGTATGCATTACGTAAAAATAATACGCTATAAGTATTTATAGCAACATCTTACATTACAAACACAATTAAGGGAAAACCAAGTTGAACAAGTAACATATCGGTACGAAGGGAATTCAGCAGAACTCAAAAACAATCCATCTACTTCAATAGATGTCAAAGGTACATCAAAATAATTGTCGATATATTCTAAGCAAGCAGAACCTAAAGAAAGAAAAGAAGTAAATCGAAATAAACAAAATAATGTTAAACGTACACGAAAAGTGAGGTTAATGGCATCCACCAATTGAAATAAAAAATGAACCAATAGGAATACGTAAATAAAAAATGAGAAAGGCCAATCAGGACATGGGAATTTGGAATTCAAAAGCGAGATACGAAAACGCCAATGAAAATATGAAAGAAAATATCAAATTGTTATAAAAGGAAATAGAGTTTATAAAGGACAGTAAAAGAAAAGCTAGCAGAAAATGCATTTTTATATATTAGTAAATAAAATAGAAGGAATAGAATGAAGAAATTAATTAACAGATACAGAAAAGCTGGAAAATAAATTCAAAGTAGGCAACGTGCTACCTCACGAGGAACTTGAAAAGCCATGTGTCAAAGAGTATGTAAAGAGCGAGCCACGACAAATCTTGAAACTATTCCGACGTTCTAGTTTTAATTATAAATTAGTATACGTTGCCTAGACTGTATATGTACAACTTTTTGTAAAATAATTTACATTACGACATTAGTAAAACGATTTTAAAACAAAATTTTGATTTTATATGAACGTTTAAGACTAATTTAGATATTAATTGCTACGGTTAAAGTTTAAGCGTAATTTTAAAATATCATTTAATTCGAATTTTATTTTATCTTAAAATAATTAATTTTTTCTACAACCACCGTTAAAAGTTGACATTTTGACACGGCTAACTTCAATTAAAAATGCGATTTTATATCGTAGCGTGTTAAAAGTAGTACTTTTAACACTAGTGTTAAAAGTAAATTGACATGATAGTTTGTCAAAAATAACAACATATATTAAAATGATTGAAAATTACATATTTCTTAGATAATTAATATTAAATGTACAGTTTGTGTAATTCGAGATATTTATTTCCTGTGTTGCAGTACTTTCAGAATTATTATTGTCGCTATTACTTCATTTTCTTTATTAAAATACTAACTCATCTTTTGTATGAATTGTGACTTAATTTGACGTAATTTAACGGCTGCGTCCAGTTGTGTCAAAACGTATTCATGAGCTGTCAAATTTGGTCAGTGGAGTTTCTTTATATTTTATAATAAAAAATGTGTTTATAGAAAAAATATTGTACGATACACATGTTAAAAATGCTATTTTATTTCACTCGTAAACTTTTACTAGTGAAATAAAAACGCACTTTTAACACTTGTATCGTAAATAACTATTGTAATAAAAACATTTCGGAAATAGCTTATACAGAAGTATGTATGAAGAGTAAGATTAGCGTAAGTACCAAACTCATAAGATAATTTGAAGTCTATAAAACTGGATTAAATTAATGGAATTAATTTTGAACTAATTAAAAGTAAATTCCGTATTTCAACACACATTTATGAAAGATATCGGGCCTTGCAGCGTAGGATTGGTTCCCACAAAGCAAACCGAAGAATGATCATAATCGCAATTAACAGTTAAAATTAAAATTATAGGTAAATAAAGCAATATACAGTGTGGAGGTGAACATTATGCTGCGCAGGATTTGTTCCCACAAAGCATAGGGTCACTCATAGGAAATAAGTAGTACTTCTTTATCTAAGAAGTATGGCACTTTGCTTAGATAAAGGAATATATCAGTAGAGTCCAGAAAATACATATAAAAAAATTATATATGAAAGTCAAACAAAAACGCCTTGAGCCCTAAACGAGACATTCAAGTGTTATTTTTAAGGGAATCTATTTAGAATCAAAAAAGGCTTCATGGTTATAAGTTTTTTCGTAATTTCCATGTAAAGCTTATAATGGTAATTAGGATTAAGTAAAAATGTCAGTAGTTTAAAGACTAGATATACTCGAGTTGTAAATATATATTAATCAATAAAATAATTTTAAGCAATAAAAGACTTGTATCATTTATCTTAAAATTTACATATTTGAAAGATGATATTCAGAAGATATACCATCAACAATGTCGTTAATAAATATCAGAATTAAAAAAGACGCCGAACCCAAAATTTGGTGTACTTCGCTGACAGAATAATAGGTAAAGGATCTAAGTCTCTGTTTTCAATATAATTATTTGTTTGTCAAATATGAATGGACTAAATCAATAAGGTCGTCCGCGATTGAAAAATTATTTAATTTGCTAATTATATAAGATGTTAAACTTGATTGATGGCTTCAAAAAAATTCGTTAAATAGAATCTGCCTGAACATGAAGATAAAGACATTTTGACACATAATTAACAAATGAACACAAATTGGTAGCAGTGGATTTACTCTTAATCAACCCATGTTGGGCAGTTAACAAGTGGGTAGAAACATGTCGATATACATCTTGAATCTTTGAATAACATAACTTTAAAAATCTTGGTGATGTTAGATATAATAGAAATACGTCTACACAATTAGGATAAGCTTATTGTATTATAACTAAATTAAAAAGCAGGTAAGGTGCTTTTGCGATATTCTTTTCGACAATGTCATTTTTAACTGAATATAACAGTACTCCAAAACAAAATGCATAGATAAGTCTGTTTTTAAAATTTAGCAGTTCACTGAGAGGAAGAGATGCTTTTTCTCCATTCATTCACAAAATATTTGGTGTATATTATTTGCATTACCTAATACCTCGGGATTCTTTATATTTTTTATTTTACCTTTTCATCTAGTTTCGTAGTTACGACGAAGGGCCCTTCTAGTCTCTATTTCTTTGAAATTTGATCTATTTCTTCTCAAATAATATAATTGTGTCGACATAGTATTTAAATAAATTACTATTTTATAAATTCATTTAACTTCAGTAGTTATTTTTCTTCTTAAATCCATTTATGCACAAATAAAAAGTACAACAACCTCATCAAAATTAAACTAAACGAAATGTCAATATCACCAACGCATATACAATGCTATAATTAGCAAAACAAAGTTGCTTAGAAAAGTTAAAAGGAGTTTCTGCAATTAATTGCTGTTTACATAGTTAACACTGAAAACTTACTACAATTGTTATTTTCTACTAGTACGGTTCACTTTATGTTTTCATGATAAAAAAACAAGGCTGTTTCAACCACTATGTATACAAACATTATACATTTTCATAGACGCAAATATAAGCACACGTGCATGTCTGTAAAAACAAACTCAACATTAAAATGAAGTTTTTGTGCATCAGTGCCAATTATAAGCAATGCGCAACATGGATATACGCGAAATGAAGCCTCTTCAACAATGGGCATAATGAACGAGCATGGCCCAGAAAACGCAAGATAAATGCCTCCCAAATGAGAAAATGCGAACGAAATGAATAGTAATGAATAGGAAATGGTTAAACAGTGAAACGCTTTATTTACCGTCACCGCTTCACAGGCAGATGAATGAGTGATAAGTGAAATGTAATTATATTTTATTGTTTCGCCGAAATGCCGCATCGGGTTTGAATAAAGGGGACCGTTTAATCATAGCGCACACATATTTTAAGCGTGCTATAAAATCGTTGTCATTTACGTCGTTGTGGTCTCACACTTCGGGTTCCGCTTTTGCTTTTGATTGTTTACCCCTTCAAGAAAAAGAGTAAAGTAAGTATAACTTCTTCGAATGATGTTATATTATTAAAAAAAAAAAATTGAGACGAAAATTATTAAAAATAATAATAAAAATAATTTCAAATTATCTATATAACAGATTACACAATCTAATTATTGCTTAGTACGGTATCCGCCAGAATAAACAGTACCGAAACTTAGGGTACTATGGAGTTGCTTACATAATATGCATTTGTCATTATTGACATAATTGTCATTAGATGACATATCAACATTTACGTGCAGTTGAATTTGAATTTTCTTGGTAGAACATTATTTTCGCTCATACGGAAATGGTCGCAATGAAGGTCCAAGCTTACAGAAGGTGTCAGGAAGATATTGACAAAAGTTTAATAAAGTAGCTCCCAGTAAAAGTGTGATATTAGCTGTTGTTGAGAAATTTCGTCGCACTGGTAGTATATTGTGTCAACGTAAAGGTTATACAGGTCGTCGAAAAACAGTTTGTACCAATGAAAATGCAGGACGTGTTTTTGACAAGGTTGTGATTCACCACAAAGAAGCCTTGTAAGAACTTCATGTAAACTCAAATTTAGTTTAAAAAGGTATATAACCCCTTACCACAATTATTAGTCGTATCCTAAATACGTATTTCGACAACTAAGTTGTCATCATCAGTAGGTAAAAACTACTAATTAAAGTCACACGGGGCACAATAAAGTAAGATGAACGCTTCCGCACAACTACTATACACTGCAACCCTGTAAAGACTCTTTACAGTCTTTACAGGGTTGCAGTGTATAGTAGTTGTGCGGAAGCGTTCATCTTACTTTATTGTGCCCCGTGTGACTTTAATTAGTAGTTTTTACCTACTGATGATGACAACTTAGTTGTCGAAATACGTATTTAGGATACGACTAATAATTGTGGTAAGGGGTTATATACCTTTTTAAATTATTTTTTAACCACAGTCTCCATTGAAAGAATTTTCAAATTTAGTGACACATCTACATGTTGGCTGTTCAAATTAATTGGTGGTTATCCATACCGTATTCAAATTGGACAACGACTAAACGTTGTCAACAAACGTGCAAAGGAAATTTACTGTGGTCATATGTTGAGCTTAATTTACGAGGACCTCGAATTCTTGATTTTCAGACGATAGTCACGTTCACCTTAACGACTATATTAATCGACAAACAAGTCGATTCCTTGGATATGAAGGTCCTGATATTATTATAGAGAAACCACTTCACAGTGTCTCCGATTTACAATTTGGTGCGCAGTTTCTGATCATGGGATAATTGGTCCATATTTAGTTGAAGACGATAATCAGAACCCACTTACTGTCAGCCAAGACTGTGGCAGAGAGAACATTATCGTACCTTTTGTGAGAGATTTACAGAACTATTGCTGTGCACGAAATCTATTGGTGTGCACAAAATGGTTTCAACAAGGTGGCGCAACGAGCCATACAACTGCGCGCACCCTAAACTTTCTCCGTCGGCATTTTTATGACAGAATAATTTCCAGGAGAACAGACCTCGAATATTCTTGTCATTCACTGGATCTGGTATACATTTGGGGTATGATGAAAGACAAAAATTTCGCTCAGAGAATCCGCCGGAGAGTATTGCAGAACTACGAGAAAGGATACAAACATTTTTGCGTCAGTTACATCAACCACCTTTTATAAATATGTTAAGTGACTTACAAAATTAAAATGAAGCTTGTTTCCGTTGTAATGGTGAACATTTTGAACATATTATAAAAGAAATAATAGGTTGTAAATATAATTTTTATTTTCGGTACTATTTATTCTGGAGAATACTGTAATTATTACTTATGTGTAAATTTAACTTACTGATAACTAAAACTAGAAAGTGTAAAATGTAAATAATAGACCATATTTTACTACACTTTCAGAAAACAAAAAGCGTTATTATTCTAATGTTTTAAACAATTCTTCAGGTGTTATATACTCATTGTCAAATTGCTATCATAAATCAGCTCAATGGCTTAATCCACTGCAAATTAGGAAAATCCATTGTGGTTATTGTTCCTATTTATTTTAGTTTACTTTCTTCAGATTTTCTTGAAACAATTATCTATAATTGCTCCGACCGGATTAGAACTTTCAAGGCTTAAATTACAAAAACCGCATTTTTTGAGCTTCACAATGACAACAAAAAAGTAAATAGACACAGAATTCCATGCATTAAACTTATAGCAACTCCAATATCTGTCGAGTTTACAATATTTTCTTGGTAGACTTATCGTCTCAGAGGATTTTCTATCCATTTCAGTAAATTATATGCAAATGTTGGTGATTGTTTCTTTATACACTGTTTTGCTTGTCTCTGCTCTGGTGTGATTCTATACCATTCATTCTCGATGGCTGTTCCATAACAAGTCGTAGAACGACGTCGGATCCATAAAGGAAGCCTTAACAACTTAGCTTGTCGGCTCTTTGGTTACGCGAATCACATCATAATGCATATCAATCATTTCAAATTCTTCCGATTGGTTAGCCCATTCATAGTACCTGCGCAGTTCTATACCAATCTGCATTGATCTACATCTAATTTCGATTGATGCAAGCGTAGTTATTCTCTCTATCTATTTACTATATTGTTTATCAATGAATAAAGTAAATTAATTATGTTGCCTTGCTTATTGTTCTCCTAGTACAGGAGGAGCTATCAGCGCCCTAATTAGAATTTGCTTCGACAATTGGGTTTTGGAATTCAGTCCGTTTTAACATAATTACACTGGGCAACAAATTTTAGTTTATTAGTTGTATCTTGTTTGAAAAGTACATTGTTGTGTTTATTTTAGGTCACAGAATAGAAAAATGACAATGAAATTAAAAAATTGGCCGCAGTTTTCAAGATTTTTTATTTTATTTTTATCAAAATAATAAAAAATAGAGTCACTAAATGCGCCGCCTTTTTGCTATTTTTAGTGAATTGTTTGTGGAGAATCTCTGACAAGAGTCCAACAGCAGTCGGCAAACATGGAAGCATTCTAGTTACAATTACAAAAAACACATACCGAAACATCATCTTCTCATAGGTTCCACTGCTGCAGTCTAGATCTTAGTAACTCTGCCTTACTTTTTGGAAGTGTTAGACTTTCACGAGATCGTTTAATTCTGACTGAGATATTTTGTGCGGTTGCAGGAATGACGTGCTTGATGTGAAATCAGGATCTCCTGATGTTGATGACATATCTTCTTCTTGACAAATCGCTGTCCGCTATTACCTGATTCGTAAGTGAATGTTTCTGGAGGTTCTGGAATAGGAACTTCGTCACTATGGGGCACAGGTCCTATGGCAGATGGTATATTTGGATAATTGATAACCGATTTTTCATTCTTGGATATACCTGTGCCTTGCCCAACGCGAGGTATCATGCAGAAATAGTAATCATTGATTACTACACACGATTTGTACGCTCTCTGCAGACCATTGTAACAGCAAACCACATAGATTGCTTTTTATGATTTAACCAGTTTCTCAGACTTGAAGCGCATGTCTTACAGCAGATATGTGGCGCTCAATGTTTGTTTTGATTCCCTATTTTGCAACCGAAATAAAGGTGATATGCCTGTTTTATCAATGGGGTAACAGACCGCTACCGAGACGCAAAAGTCGCATCACCACAAGCATAACAGAAGTGATCTGGATAGTTTACACACTTTCGAGACATTTTACAATGTCAACTATACAGGGGCTGTTTAGTACAAGGCAGACATGCGGTTACAGTGTTAATATATAGGGATACATGACATCACATATCTCCAAAACTTGAACTAATATTAAAAAGATTTTCCGGTTTTAGCACACCAAAAATGGTAAGATCTTATCGATTTTATTTTAGATACATTTTGGCTGTTGTCCAGTGTTATTATACACTTATTTCTTCTTTTCGAAAGTGCAGAAAAAATTGCTTTAAGATTGTCTTTTAAATATTGATATTGATTTTCATTAACATGGCTTATTGTATTATAGATCTAGAAACTTCTTGTATAAATATAGGTAGAGGTGCTAATAAATATCTCTCGTTATTTTCGTCCTTAAGCATCCATAAGTGATTAAGGCCATAATTATTAATAGCCCTATAGATTCATAGTTGGTAGATTTTTTAAAATTATTCATCATAAATACAATACTAAAATTTCTTTAGTTTCATTAACATATATAGAAGAATATAGTTTTTAATTAATTTTGTTGAATTTAATTATTGAAAGATAGGCTTCTCAGAGAAAACAGTATTACCGAAATTTATTTTGTGTTAAATAATATACTTTTAACAGCATTTTCAAGAGCGGGAAATCACAATAGATATAGATTTACAAAGAGAAATAAATTCATAAATGATATTATATGGTAAGAAATAATATATTTTAGCTTACATTTATCTTTATTTTGCAGTATCTACACACATTTTGCACATATCTACAAGGCATATTCAGAAATTAAGTTCCGATTAGTCATAAAATAAAAGCTACAAAAAGTAGTTTGCCTATATTTATCCTTAAACCACCTTCTGAACACAATCTTCATTTAAATTTAAATATTTTTCGTAGCGTGACAGAAGCTCTTGTACGTCCGTTTGTTAAATTTGGCTCTTCAATCATTGTTTTTACTTCATTATTGATGCTATACTGCTGACCTGCAAAAAAATTGTAAGGTGGAGAGAGTTAGCGAAAGAGATCGTAATCACTCGATGCAAAATCGGGGCTATATAATAGGTGATAGCACAGTAAGCAGCTGTATTTATTTAATTGCTTCATTAAATTCACGAGTAGACCTGACGTTCGCTTGGAGTCTCTTTGGTGTTACATGAGCGCCCTAGATTTCAGCGCCTCTCATCCAGAAATTCGTCATCGCTAACATTGTGGTGCTCTAAAGATGCCATTGCGGTTGCCGTTCGGCGTGCTTTGTGTCCCTCAGTATGTATTTTCGGTATTCATCTTGTGCACAAATTAGGACAATGCAATTTTTCTGCTATAATTTCATTTAAGAAAGATCATCGAATGTGTGCTCTCATAAATTTCCTCATTTTCCTGTTGGAGGATATTCATAAGGACTAATGATGGCGTTACATTCGCTCTCCATAATACATGTCAGTTCTGCCTTCGTTAAAATGTCTGAACCACCTTCTTATCATTTCTTCATTCATTGAATTTTCATCATAAATTCATGAATTTGTTGAAAAATATCTGCAGATATAACATTTATTGCATTTAAAAACTTGCGGCACCTAAAAACTAGACGTATTTTGTATAACTATACATATTAACACATCGTGACAGGTAAAACGTCAACGATATATATTGTAAAGAAGAGCAAATTTCCCACACATGTTCTGAAAACATATCAACGATCAGCACTTATTTTGTGGTTATGCCTTGTATATAATACTGCTACCTTTTAAATAAATACAAATTTGTTAAGGTATTATGTTAATTTAAATAATTGATATCAAATTACGTTTAACACTATTGATATTATTAATAATATTAAAACCGTTATTAGAGAAAAATATTTTATTGTTATTTTGCTTTAAACATTTCGCATCAGTTGAATATTATGAATAAAACGAAATTTAACCAATGAAGTTATAGGGTTAGTTTTATTTATGAATTTTGCTATTTTTATGGCACCCTACATATATAATAATAACACATTGATTTTTTGTTAATGTAAAATAATTCTTCTCATTTTCATTGTTATTTTTCAAGTACATTAGAAGCATTTTTATAGTCTATTTATAAGAAATTATAGCTACCAATTTGTAACGTTCACTATTGGTGCAGGGTTTCAATTCGGACCCATTATAACAATTATTTTTTCCCTTCGATCCACCCTTATTTTCGGTCACTGTATTCGTGGACGATGACTAAGTGGACTTGCTTGTTCGCAGGACGAAGAAAAATGATGATTCCGCTTTGAGGAGTTCCCCAGGTCTCTGAGCAATCCCTCTCACACCCTACTCGCTACACTCGGAATTTTCTTCGTCTTCGTTTTAGTTTGTGCACCCTTCTTTTGTGCGCCTGTCGAGGTCGGACTGAAATGGAATACGAATATCGTTTGGAACTCCCAACTTGAAACGTTTTGTAGATAAATAAAAATCTATTCAGCAAATATTTAGAAGAAATTGTTCGCCTTTCTAGAAACAGTTTGTCTTATTTTGAGGCAATCTTGTCGTTTTAATTCGTAGAATGTTAAAAGCTTAATAGTAATAATAATTATATGATGTTATCCATACATTCGAAAGTTTACTTTTGTTTAGATTAAAATCTTTTATAATTAGTCCCCTATTAACTGGCGCACCAATTAAAATAAAAAGTTTCTGATCATTACAGTTTCATATACCGGATTGGCAAAGGAAATTATCCCAAAAAGGAATAGAGTAAATGTAGGGCTTTTTTATAATCTTACATAATTATTTTGTGTCAATATCTAAAAAATAAAAAAAAATTGCCTGAGCAGCCGTATGTAGGTTTATTTCCTTTCGTGTTTATGACACTTTATTAATCAAACTAATTAATATTAAACCTTGCTTGGCATCTAGTATCTAATATCATTTAAAATATGTGAAAGTGCAGAAAATATTTTTTACGCTTCAAGGTTTTTTTATACATTGATTTATAGAAACATTAACGGAATTTCGACATATTTTAAAGCAAAAGGCGACTAAAATATTGTGTAACTTTATTCTCGCAACTTACATTCTGGTTTATCCACGTTGAAAGAAGAATGCATCCGGTGACTTGTGTTGAATATAATAATAATAAAAATAAAAATAATAATATAATAATAATAATAATAATAATAATAATAGCTTTATTATCCAACGGTTATCAACCAATTACAGGACAAACCAAAGAATACACATACATATTGCTATGAATTGTGATCTTGAAATTTGCTTATTCACAATTCACGACAAATCTATCCAGCTAGGTTTAGTCGGTTTAATTCAGTCGGTTTAATTTCAAAAAATGGGACTGCTTTCCTCTCAGGGTTCCAATCGGAAAAGTGGTTGTCTCTTCTACAAAATTTATAATGCGCCAGTAAAAGAGTATTGACAAATGTTATAATTATATTTCTATAAGTTACTTGTAAACTTATTGAAATAAGGTTAAATAATAATAAACACAATAAAATTTAAATGAAACTTTAATACAAAAATAAAAAAAAAGAAAAAAATATCTTTATAAAGTATAAAGATTAATATTGCCTCATCTAACAATATTATAAAGGTAAAAATAATGGAAATGACCGCAGCATACGTCTAAACTTCCTTTATGACAGCCGATCAAAATTAAAAATAATAAATTACAAAGAAACTTTTTAATTTCTCCCAAGAAAAACAAAATCAAAATAAACAAACTGACTTGACAGACCGAAACAAACTCTAACGCATGTGCAACCACATGTGATAAAAAATGCCCTTGATAAACCAACGTACTAAATTTTACAATTACAGAATTTTTTTACTAGAAATTTTAAAAATCCTTCTTTGTTATTTATATCAAATAACTAAGACTAAATTACAAAACGATGATAATAATACAATATTCAATTCATTCAATATAAAAATAAGATATCTTTAATAATATATTACTTACGTAAAAAATATATTCAAGACACGTGAGTAAGAAAGTGTAAAATATAACAATTACGAGATCAACAAACTCGTATAAAATATCGGCAATGAATTAACACAGCACCAACCACAAATAAATCAAAAATTACCCGAAGTTACTTAATAAAAAGATAAAGTATAATCTTTTTATAAACACGACTTTCTTATCTCACATTACACTTGTCTCTGGATACAGCAAGCACGCAGGCTTCGCATAAAAAAAATAGAGTTTTATAATCGTCCACAGCAGAACAAACGGCATGCTCAAACTGCGCAAGTCAAATATTTTTAAAATATTTATGGGAAAAGTCCACAGCAATATGTATAAAAAAAACATAAAATGAAAAGATAATTACATCTAAAAAGAAATATAAAAGAAATACATATACATATTGTTGTGAACTTCGCTTTCAAATGTAAATTATAATGGATGATTCGTGTGTACAGTTACATAAGCATAACTTTGTTGAGACTCTGTATATTATTTGGGTATCTCAGGGCCATCTTTTTGAGTTCTACACAACTAGGCCTAGCGTACAAAGTAAACGCAAATAAATAATACAACAGGAATAATTGTTTATAAGTGTTTTATTACTTGTTCATATTTTCACATCTCATTTTTGTTGTATCTTAAGTTTCAATTCTGATTCCTAATGAATCTTGCAAACAAAGACTTTCGAGGATTACACTCGCAAAAGGTGGTATTTGCCCTCCAAGTGTTGGGATTAGTACTCAAAATCTATCTCTGACAGAAATGTGGATCTCTAGTCTCTACTGATAACTTTTACTACTTACTACAAAGCGAGTGTGTTATTCAGTGCCTATTTAAGTGGAAAACGAGTCCCTACAGAAATATGACGCTTATCCTCACACTGTATTAGTATTTTCTTATTTTCACGTCTATTGCTGAACGTTTTGAAATTTTAAAATCTCAAATGGCACAGATATTTCGAGAATATGCAGGGAAAACTACTTCCTCTTTATCAAACTGGAATATCTGGCCTAAGATACACTGTAATCGTGAATTTGTGACTAATTTAATATTTAGAATAATGATCCACGTAAATCCTACGTACGAAATTTTTGAACTCCTCCTGGTATATTATTAAGCTTTTATAATAATGATGAGAATAATACTGACAACAATATTGCTAATTATAAATGAAATTAAACTTTTATTTATTCTTAACTTAAATAGAATGCGAACAGGCTTGAAATTTTAGAGATTATTGACTATATCTACATTACAATTTTGAAATGAATGTAGTGCAATTAGTGAACGTCAGTCAATGTCGAAATTAAAACGATGAATCTCCTATTTTCGGTGCTTTCCTGCTTTTATATGCAGCATTTCTTTCTTCTACGAAATCGGTTCCTACTTAAAATAATTTATTTCTGTTTTTTCTAATTTTCGTAGTTATTTAATATTTTCACTCCTATGTATTTTTAATTATCGTGTGTAGTTTTAGCTTTTTCATCTCTATGCGTTGCCTCCCCGTTTATATATATTGCCTTTATGTTGTTATTTTGATATTTGTAAATTTTATTTTGGAATAGTAAAGTTTTAATCTCGTCCTTCCTGGGATAGCTCCGATGCCCGTTCAATCTTGAGAAAATTTTGGAGAAACTCGTTAACGTATCCTTCCTCTTTTCGATCGATCGATACAAATGATTTGTATCGATTGATCCATAATATCAGGAAATTCTCAGGCTTTCGTAAATATTTTGCAGCTGCATTTAGATTCAATTTGGGCGTTTCGCATATGTGGAACTCATCTTAACATAAAATTATATCTGATTCAATTAAAATTTACGAGGAGAATAGTAGATGATATCCCATATCGATAAATCACTTGCAACGTGCAATGTATTGTAGAAATATACACTATAATTGTAGTTCATTAAACAAAAACAAGGGCTAAATCAAACTAAAGCAATAGTACTAGACACTATTTTCTTGTGATTTGGTATTGCTGTAGATTTTACAAACGTTTCATACGTAAATACAACGATACTTTCGAAGTTAACATGTTGTGATAATACACAACACATTTAGTAGTCAAATAGAGAAATGTGAATATCAAATTTGACCATCCTAAACGTAAGAGGAATCATTATTTGTTGTATGAAGAACAATTTGCATTTTATCCTTGTCGAAGAACATTATTACAAGCTAAATAATTAGTATTACTTATTATAAGCACATGCTGAAATAATAAAATTATTAATTTTATACATACTACTATTTTACACTCTCACTTTTCCTACGCCGTAGGATAAGTCTGGGGCGATATATGTGTAACAATATAATAGCATCGAAAGCTGATAAAAAGACAATGTAGTCAAAGTAACAGTATTGCAACTGACATAGTCAAACAGACTAAATGGGAGACCAGTAAAGGAAAATGGCTCTAGGACTTGATGCATTCCGCCCATCGACATCGGAAAGTGAAAAACAGAGAATGATAGCGAAACATATATACACAGTACTATTTTTGTACATTTCCTATATTTTATGTTTATTTAGCTGTAATATATAATGCTCTGCTGCAGACACGCTGTTCTGCTATCGTTCTTGTAACTCCTCGGTAGATTTTCGGGTAGAAAAATAATGTCATCCGAGTATATAGGGTGTAATTAAAATGAGGGGACAAATTGCGGAAGCGAACTCTCCACACAAAAACATATCAATGTATGTCCACAAATACAGTGTTAATGAGATATAGGTAAAATAACTGTTTACTAATATAAGTTTTTCTTTCAGGTAGCGTAATGGCGAAGTAAACACTTCAGGAATGAGCAGACAGGATTTTCGTGTATGATCGTGCAAACGGAAATAATGGTCGGGAAGATGCAAGGCTCTACCTGGAATCTTTACCAAATCGGCACCAACCGAATCATAAATGGTTTGTTGCTTTGTTCGAGCGACTTGCTGACATTGGGACAGTATGGCGTAATAATCCACTTGCGTAGAAAGGAAGACCGCGCACTCATCGTATAGCTGATTTCGAAGATCGTGTTGCGGAAAATCCAGATGCTAGCAGTATACAATTACATGACCAACTTTTTCATCCTTATCATTTACTACGAGTAGAATGTCTCTCGCCAGCTGATTACCCATAGCGAGAAACTTTCTGCAGATAGTTTCTTCGGCAAACTGCTAATTTACTATTCGTCAGGTCAATGTTATTTACCGATGAGGCAACTTTCGGTAGAGACGGTGTCATAAATTTACATAATCAACATATGCGGGCAAATGAAATCCTATATGATAGACTCCAAGTTAGACATCAGCAACGATTGCAAATCAATGCATGGTCTGGTATTGTTAGTGATTTTTTGATTGGTCCGTATGTATAACCACAACGTCTTATGGGCGATATGTACAGGCATTTTTTGGCAAATATTCTTCCAGACCTATTAAAAAATGTTCCTTTAGAAGTAAGAATTAACATGTGGTACATGCACGACGGAGCACCTGCACATTTCGCTGTTCGTGCTGTACCAGATTAATAGATAGACAGGTCAGGGCCAGTTGCATGGCCTCCTAGATCTCTCGACCTCAATCCATTGGATTTCTATCCAATTTTATGATCTATGAGGACACTTGAAAGCTTTAGAGTATGTGGTTCCAATTAATAATGCAGAAATGCTATGTGAACACGTTTTGCTGCTTGTGAATCTATGCACAACCGCCACGGGTTCTATGAAAGCGTGCGATAGTCAATGATGCGGCATGTCCATGCATGCATTGAGTCAGAAGGAGGAGACTGCGAACATTACTTACTAATAATACTTTTATAATTGTTTCATATTCAATGAAATTATATGTTTTGTAATAAAAGTATGTAACTATTTTTTTCTTTCTATCTCATGAACAGTGCGTTTGCGGACATATGTTAATATTAACTTTTTTCATGTTGTTGTGTGGAGAGTTCGCTCCCACAGTATGTCCCCTTATTTTAGTTACACCCTGTATTGTTGTATGACACGTTTCTATCTTTAAAAAAATCTCACAAATTATCAAAAAAAGTATATAGAGTAGTGAGGAGCAACGTAAATGTTCCATGGTAATTCAGAAACAGTGGCCTCCATAAGGATATGGAAATAAACACAGTTACAATACAATCGCCAAATTCGCCAAGATCACAAAAAACGAATTCTGGACCATGTATCGTTGACGTCATCAAGCTCCTGTACAATACTAATTAGATAAAAAGGCTGAACAGGACGAAACCTTTCGAGTTGGTGAAGTGAAGGAGAAGCAGTATATTATGCGGTATTTACACGATAACGTTAGTGCAGACTCGTTAACAGAGCCTAATGATAACTAAGTTCTTAGAATTTGTGGTAGTAATTTAGGTTAAATTAAAGTTGCTCATTAATAGCATTAACTCATCCGATTATAATAATAGTATTTTATAATAATATAAACAAACTTAAATGATGAAATCAAAACATTATCTTTACAGATATTCAAATTGAGAATAAGCATTTAACTTCAAAACATTTTATACAATACATTTTTGTTATATATTTTGTTATATTTGTTTATTTGTGACTTTCCTTTATTTTTTGAGGCAAATAATCAATATATAAATATATTTTTATTATTATCTATTATTTAATCAAAATTTGTATGTTATTCAAATATAAACTATTTGTTAAATCTAGGTAATATAAGTCACATGTAGTATACAGGCTGATTCATTTTCGGCCCTCACCATGGGGATCTCTCTTATTATTGGAGATAGAGTATAGGTTTAAATTTGGCAAAGTTGTTAAATTTTGTGTTTGTTATAAATCAGTAAAGAAAATAGACCTGTGACAAATGACCTTCGTTATTAAAAAAAAAAAACGCGAAAACCCCATTTTCTTCTTTTACCTGTAGCACCGACATTTGGCCTTGTAGAGAAAAAATAAAAACACATCCTTGTGGCCATTTCTAAACCTCTTTCCAGTGGTGTACTCTAAATTTTCATACAATGTTTCGTTTCTTTCTGGCCATCATCAACTATCTAATTTCTTATAGGCGCCATATTGGATTTAGACATCTTCAGAAAGAGTTTTTTTTCTGATTTCAACCATGTACCACATGCTGACTAAAGTTTTGACATTAGGTTTTATTTGAAAGAATAAATTATAAGATTAAATAAGGTAGCCTTTGGAATTTCAATCTGTCAAACATTTCATTTATTGTTCATTAATAATACAAAAATGTCATACACTAACGAAGAGAAACGAGATATGATATGTATTTTTTATTCTTCGAAACGAAATTCAACAGCAGCGAGTATAAGATAACAAAAACATTAATAAAAATACATAGAAAAGTAAACAATAAACAATTACAGTAAATGTTCAATTATCTGGCCATCTTCGGTAATGCACAATTGGGCACGCCTTCTTCTAAGAACTGCATCGAAGGCATTCTGAAGTCTGTCTCGTAATTCTTCAATGTTTTGTGGCGCATCTAATTTATAAATATTATTTTTAACATATCCCCATAAAAACAAATCAAGCGGACTTAAATCAGGTGATCTCGCAGGCCATTCAACAACTCCCCTATTTCCAATCCAACGGTTTGCAAATTCTTGATTTAAGAAATTTCTAACAACAGCTGCATTGTGTGCTGGTGCGCCATCTTGTTGCCACCATAAATATTGTAATTGATTTAATGGAATATTGTCGCCAAGATAGTCAGATACGTATATACGTAAAATGTTTAAATATCTTTCTCCATTTAAATGTTCTTCATACATAACTGGTCCTAACAGACGATTTGCCAAAATACCCATCCAAACGTTTATTCCAAAACGATGTTGTGGTCCTGTAGCCCTGTTTTGTCGGGGATTTTGTACTGCCCAATAGTGCTCCGTATTTCTGTTGAACATTCCAGAATTTGTAAATTTTGTTTCATCTGACCAGATGATTTTGCTTAAAAAATTTTCGTCATCTTCTATCCTTCCCACTAACCAATTACAATATTCTAACCTTCTCAAATTATCTCCAGACAGTAAAGAGTGACTAACATGGATCCTGTATTGTTTAAACCTACTTTTATGTAAAGTTCTCCAAACTCTGGACTGGCACAAATTTAATTCTGACGCTACTTCGCGTGTAGAAATTGATGGATTATTATTTATCTATAAAAATACAAGATTAACATGAAATTTGAAAACACGCTTTTAATTTACCATTTGTAAAATATCTTGTCGATTTTCATTTAAATTCCTGTTGTCTTGACCATTACGCGGCTTAGTAAACGATCCATTCTCGACCAAATTTCTGTCGAGATCTAGAAACATGGTACGATGAGGCTGTTGTCGTTCTGGATATAATTGTAGATATCTTGTATTCGCTACTGTTGAATTTCGGTTCGAAGAATAAAAAATACTTATCATATCTCGTTTCTCTTCGTTAGTGTATGACATTTTTGTATTATTAATGAACAATAAATGAAATGTTTGACAGATTGATATTCCATGGCTACCATATTTAATCTTATAATTTATTCTTTCAAATAAAACCTAATGCCAAAAATTTTAGTCAGCATGTGGTACATGGTTGAAATCAGAAAAGAAACTCTTTCTGAAGGTGTCTAAATCCAATATGGCGCCTATAAGAAATTAGATAGTTGATGATGGCCAGAAAGAAACGAAACGTCGTATAAAAATTTAGAGTACACCACTGGATAGAGGTTTATAAATGGCCAAAAGGATGTGTTTTTATTTTTTCTCTACAAGGCCAAATGTCGGTGCTACAGGTAAAAGAATAAAATGGGGTTTTCGCGTTTTTTTTTTAAATAACGAAGGTCATTTGTCACAGGTCTATTTTCTTTGCGGATTTATAACAAACACAAAATTTAACAACTTTGCCAAATTTAAACATATACTCTATCTCCAATAATAAGCGAGATCCCCATGGTGAGGGCCGAAAATGAATCAGCCTGTATACGTAAAAATAAAACTCAAATATTAAATATTTCACTGTTTCAATGAAAAAGTAATACCAATAATTTTTCGTCAAAATTTTGGCGTACTCTTTAAAGAAATGTATCATCAGCTGCTCAGTGAATATTTATTTCAGCACATATTCACATGATATTAATGCCTTGATAATTAAATGCGGAAGCCGTGCTGACCCTCGTCCACGTATACGACCAACAACAAACAGTAACAACAAAAGAATAACCGCAGCGCCGACGAACTCATATTTATGAATAGAAAAATTTTGTGTGTGGCCTGTGTCTGAATATTATTTTAAAATGTCACTAGTCTGGTTAAAAATATTCGTATATAAATCACAGGATAACATGTTCTCAACATATAAAATGTATGTGTGCTACATTAGTTATGGTGTCAGATAGTGTGTATTACAGGTTGCGATAACAAACTAAACCAAATAATGACCAAACAGACACTAAATGAAATTGAAGTTGTAACAAGTTCATTTAAGTTAAGTCAATCATGCAAAATATCAAATTTCTTTGTTTTTAAAATAAGCTATAGACTGTCTCAACATTATTATGCAGTACATGATTAATAGCAATATTGCATCTCTTATTATCTTTATTAATTTATTACAACGCCTTCTTTATATCAGGCTGCCCTGTTGCAAGTTCCATCAAGCATGTGTAATCGTTGTCATTTGTCCGTCAGTCAATTTTCGCCGTGGTGTTTACATTTTTATATTGTCAACAAATTATTTATAGTTACTCTTAAATCGTTCTTTTCAGAAATGGCATGGGCACAAGTTAAGCACTATATTAAAATGAGCAATACAACTTTTAAAGTGAAATACATTGAAGAGTTAATTGCAAGAGGTTATAGCAATGTCACAATTCATAACTGGCAAAATTACATTAAACATGTTAAAATTTTTGAAGAATTGGAAGATGATATTGAGGAATTTATAATTCAATAAAGACATTGTCGTCATCAGAGGATCCAACTTACTCCTCAAGTAATCATAAAGAAATAAAATGTGCTTTCGTTAATATTATTTTTATTTTAGTTAAATTAAGTTGTCTTTTACTGAAGAAGAAGTTTACTAATATGTAACATATATATTCTTTAATAAACCTTTAATTTAATATCTATATCTGAATAATTTGTAAATTATGTTAATATTAAATAATAAAGAAAACAATGTTTTATCATTTTTTACTGAATAAATCAATAAGAAATTTATAAAATTTATTAATTTATAAATTTATAAAAAATATTTATCTATTTTCATATATAATTTTACTGAAGAATTTCCGAAATATTTTTGGCTTATATTTAAACCAAAAGTATGCATTTTAAATACAAACTTGAAATCAAATTTATAATTTCTAAATTTGTACATTAAAAGAGCAGTGGAAGTAAATTAAGATAAGCTTTATTTTTACTCTACAATGCATTCAAATGTGGCAAATCAGAAATATGTTTGTGTAGATGAGTGTGATTTAAGTGTGTTTGTGTTTCTGTATGTATGAGTGTAATATATTCACTGCCTCTGCCCAATTTGATAAGATATATGTATATATATATATATATATATATATATATATATATATATATATTCGAATAAAACATTCTTCTTTCTTCTTGTACCAAGTACAAATTCCTTCAGTATTACATATATTTATTTATTTTTCATTATATTCAAATCCTTGGAGTTTTCGCATTATTAATTTTTAATTAATAATAATTAATATTTTAAGTTGATAATTAACTTTTGATATACGTGGATTTTAGCATTCATAAAACACTTGCAAAGGTTGTGGTTATGTTTTGATTACATATAAATGTCAAACGCGATGTCAAATAATAAACTGGAGGAAGAACTATACACATGTTGAGATGATTTGGCAAACATGGACCCGATTCCTAAAAGAACTGTACTGCATAATAAGGTTGAAACGGTCTATAGATCACGGTGTTGTAAAAGTAGTTAAAGATGTTACGTATAATAAGTACGAAATAAATACATACATCAACTGATTAACAAAACACTGAAAATCAAGTATACGGTGGTGAAAAGGATTTAATCGGGAAAATAAAAGAGCTAGCGTATCAAGATATCATGCATTGTTTTAGTATAATAGTAATAAAGCAAAAGTCGATGCATGTAGAAACATGTCAACCTTATTATATACAAAAATTTTTGTATTTTTTTTCAAACGTATAATAATTCCGATATTACGCTATTCATAAACTTATACTGAAAGAGTACATTTTCGTGCGGCAGCAGTTTTGTCGTTATTATTGCACCGTGGATTTGGAAAAATACATTTAAATAACATGGGAAGTATGTCTCCCTCTATGTATTCTCCATGGTATTTATGTAAATTCATTCTGGCAGATATGTGCGGAACTAACCTAAAATGTCAAAGGCCAACATTTTCATTAAGAAAGAGAATTAAATGTGTAATCTGTCATTTGAGCCGAAATTGAGCCTAATCTCAAAATTATTTACAAAATCTCAAAGTAATATTCTAATTAAACGCTTGAAAAAAATACGGCAGCGAAAGCATATTGCAATGAACTGCTATGCTCTGCAATAATAAGACCTTTCTGTGCCTGGTCTATAATATACTATTATAGGAATTTATTAAATGCAAAATGTGATTTCTCATATGTGGTGAACAATTAAGGACTTGAATCATAAAATAAGCTAAAAATATTTTTAAAAATATCAAAAATATTCTTGAAGATCGAATGTGGAAAACACAATACGCGCATTTAGGTTGGGTTGCAATTTGAGTAGAGTAAAATTATCCGCATCAGTTACTAATCTTGTTTTTTTTAGTTGTTTTAGTTTATTTGTTGTGTTTATCCGTTTATTATTGACCTTTAGCATTTTATTCTTTATGGCATCATAAATAGTTGTAAGAATAGTGGTTTTTACAACTACTCACGCAACTGTCGTCTTCTTTAAATGTAAGTATTTCGTACTAGTGTTTAAATGAATTATTATTTGTGTTATTTTAGAGCAGCGATTCTCAACATTTTTAGCTTCGCGCCACCCCTTCCCCAAATAGTAAATGTAAATAAAATTAATATTTCGTGACCCCCACCCCTCACCCTCCAAGCCTTACTATTACGAATTTAATTTTGAGTGTAATTATAAATGTAGAAAATTGTTCAATACTATATAATCACATTGCACTAATTTCATACATTAAGAAAATACCGACAGTATAAAAAATGTAGTACGACTATTTCTATTATTTTATGTCGCTGCGTTTATAGCGACGGGTATGATCATGTATACATATATGAGGTGTAAATACATGAGCAATTTACAAGTTCCAACTTGATGTGTACATGCTTCTTGTAATTTGGCCCCTTTCTATAATACTCGCTGCGAGAGCATGTTTGAACATGCATGTGGATGCGTTTGAGCAAGTCGTGTTGTCGCCAGTATAAAAGAGGCACTTGCGATTGCACAACTTCAGTTAAGTTTCGAATGTTAAGCGTGCGGCTGGTACTTTTATTCTAGTTTGCGGTCAGCAGTGAAACTTAATTCTATTGTTTTTTTTTGAAGTTCTCTCCCATGAAAGCATGAAGCCATCAAAATTAGTTTGACACTTGGAAACAAAAGATCCGACTCATGAAAACAAACCCTTGGAATTTTTCGAATGAAATTTACATACCTTGAGAAATGAACAAACTTCTATTTGTAAGTCAAGCCATGCTGATAAAAGTGTACTTGAAGTATTTTATCTCGTAGCGTATAGTAGCTAAAATGTCCAGACCCTATACAATCACCGAGAACCTCATATTGTCTGCTGCGCTTGATATGGTCAGTGGAAGAAGTAGAAATTTGAAAAAATTCCCCTCTCTAACGACACAATATCAAGGCGAATCAATGGCATGACTGCCAATGTCCGATCAGATAATTTAGCAAGTGTAACATGTCTCAGTTCTTATGTTTGTGACGTATAAACTTGATAGAGAGACATCAATCAAAGAAAATAGGTTTTGCGAAACAGTACCTAGTCATGCAACAGGACAATGTCATTTTGTTGCTTTTCACGAAGCTACTAAAAACTATACTAACATAGATTTGACAAAATGCATTGCAGTGTGTAGTGATGGTGCAACGGCGATAATAAGAAAGAACAGTGGATTAATGAAAATATTGAAAGATCGTCTTATACCAAGGGCGGAATGGACTGCTTCCTTCGCAGGCATGCTCTTGTCGCAATAAAATTTTTTGTGAAGCTGTAAAAATGGTTAAATTTATTAATAGAGAAGAGGCTGTTTGCTAAACTATGCGATGAAATGGGCAAAAATAAAAAAACTCTTCTTTTCCATACAGAAGTTAGATGGCTATCGCGGGAGTAAGTGTTAACCCGGGTATTGGGATTGCGAGATGAATTAATAATATTTTTCTAAAATAAACAAACGCCATTCTCATTATTGTTACATAATAATGAGTGTATGTTGTTGACTTATTTAGCTGATGCATTTTCGCATTTTAACGAATGTGAATTTACAAGGACGTGATAAAAATATTTTATTAATATCAGACGGAGTTCATGTTTTCATTAAGAACCTTGATATTTGGATTATTGGATTATATTGAGAAACATTTGAATGAAAAACACACTATTATTCACCAGAGTTTGGATTGCATGAAGTTGCATTTGCGTGAGCTGAAAACTAAGTTGACGGACTATTTCCCATAAGATGAAAATGATTTCTTGAAGAGATGGGTACTGAATCCCTTTAGTGAAAACGTTGTTGCCGCTGCTAAGTTACCAGTTGAGATTCACGACCAGCCCATCGAAATATCTGTCGACAAAATGCTACAACTGCAATTTACATCTGAAGATTTAAATATGTTTTGGCTTGCTCTCGAAAAGAATTTGGAAATTTCGTCACAGAATCATTAATCACACTATACAAAAACAATTAAGCAGTCAACATCCAGGCAGCAGTGAGCAAGAAATTTATTCAAAAGATCTTTGTAATCTTTTTGTTGGGTGTAATATTCCGCTTCATAATCTGAACAAGAAACTGTTCCAAGATTTCTTAAAGAAACACTACTCTAAAAAAATGTCAATGTGTCTTCATGTATTTTGAGGAAGAAATATGTCGACTGTAACCTTGAAGACGTAACAGAAGCCGTTCAAAATGAAATTACAAATAAATATGCATGGTTTTCTATCGACGAAATTGCAGATGTTCAGAAAACGAATATTGCCAACTTTATCATTGGATCTTTGAACGAGGATAGCTAAGGAAAACGATATTTGATTGGTGCAAAAGTATAATTTAAACATCGCTAGATTTGTTAATGATAGGCTAACTAGTTCCTTTTTACCGCAAAACTTACCAGTAGAAAACGTATTAAATGGTAACTAATGCGTATATGGTGAAAGCAGCAGAAAATTTAAATTTGTTTGACCTAATTTAATACCTTGCACGTGTTTAGTCCATGAATTAGATAGAATAGTCGAAACTGTTAAATCAGAATTTTCTTTAGTTGATAGTTTAGCAAGTAACGTGAAGAAAGTTTTTGTTATAACCCCACTCCGAGTTCAGGTATATAAAGAAAAATATCCAGAATTGCCATTACCATCAGAACCAGTTGTTACCGCTGGGGGACGTGGTTAAATGCCGTAAATTATGAAGAAATGAAGAATATTATTTGCGATTTTTATCTAGATTGCTCGGCAGCAATTAGAAAATGCATTAGTTTATTTGAAAACCCTTTAATTACTAATCAATTGTGTTTTATTGAAAGTATTTTTTTGTGTATTGCTATCGCAATCACAAAACTAGAAGGAAGAGGATTTTCATTGGATGAAAGTATTTCTCCAGTAGATTCTGTAAAAGGTCATCTCGAAGGTTCGGTAGGCAAAAATATCGATATTTGTAAAAAACTTAATTCGGTGTTTAAAAATTTCAGTCCAAATGTAATGTGGAAATTGAAGTATGCGCCAATAACTTCCTGTTAAGTTGGACGGTCATTTTTCAGTTCCTAGTTAATTTTAAGTGAACGACGACAGAGTTTTACAATGGACAATCTAGACAAGCATTTGATTACTTACTGTTATTATTCAAATAATAATTAATTTAAAAATTGTAATGTTTTCTAAAATTTAAATATACATATTGTTAATAGAAAAGTACCATATTTTCTATATATTATTTTTATTATTCTTACACTACCCAAAATAAATAATTTCATAAACGAAACAGTTGTTTTATAACTTTTTATAACATTAAACACTCTATGTAACTCAAACATGAATACACACTTTTTCTTATTATATTAGAGGTTGCTATTATTAATATAATAATTATTTTATTACCGATAAAGTTTCATTGCATCTTTCAAAACATAAACGCATGTTTAAGAGCATAATTTAATAGTTTATCTTGCATATTTGCATGGATTTTCTTTCACTTTTTTAGTGCATATTTTCCAAGCACTAGTTATTATATTGCATTTACGTTAATATTTTATGAAAATATCTTCCACGACAAGAAGTGCCAACTATAAACTGTAAAGTTGATAATTTATGAGAAAATATTCATTAAATTGTATAAATTTAGTTGCTCTATTCAAAAATTAATCGATAATTGCCATAAAGAATCTTGAATGTAATATTCGTTGCAAAACTAAGGAGACATATTTAATAACTCAGAAGTAGAATTAACTTTTACTCAAACATTTTGTATAAATGATATCCTCGACATTTACATCAATTCAAGGATTGAAGTACAACTACAAGCCGTAATCATTAATCAAAAAGCCTCAAAGTATACTTTAATGAAAACGATTAAGACACCCTTTCAAACTTTCCTTCATTCAAATTACTCGACCGAACTCGTTATTTTAACGAATTTAATAGACAAGATATTTCGTTTGCTTCAATAAATTAGCGTGTCAGTTGCTTCTACAAATACAAATAATGATTGTCGGATTTCGCAATTATTTCTCGTAGTTGAAGTAAAATTTATAAATAATTTTTATATACGTCAATAAATCAAATATTTTTTGTCTTTCTGTTAGTTTTTGTAGAACAAAATATATATCGAGTAATGTGCAATTTTGTACGTTTCATAATTATTTCTTAGTTAGGAATATTTCGCACGTTCATGAAAATATTAACATGTTTAGTTATACAGTTATTGCTTTATATTGATTATAAATTTATTTATTATTTTATTTATTTATGAAATAATGTTATTATCAATTAAGAGATGTGAGTGAGCAACTGTAATTGTTCTGAACATAAAATAATCAATCAAAGTCAAACTAGTATTGTACAATCATTTGTTTGATACGAAACTGATATTTCAATACTATTGCCTACAGCACTATAAATATATAGTGCGTCGATAAAGTATGGACACAAGCCCGTAGTAACGTTATTGTGCATTATTTGACAAAATGCAAAGATATGTCGATTAATGTTTTCATTAGCTATATTTTAGATGCTACCATTTTGTTTTTCCCGTCGACCTTGAATAAGTTATGACGTCATTGATAATTTTTTTAAATGTCAACCCCATTTTTTTTATGGATTTTGAAAGCGTTTACAATTCTTATTCGATGATGTAAAAAATTTTGGTATGTTACATTAGAAAATTTTTTAGTAAATTGTATTCTAATTCTAAGTTTTATTTTTGACATTTTCAGTATCAAATTTATAACAAATGCTAAAAATGTTTTCCTTCATTTTGTTAACAAAATCCTAAGCGATGATAAATTCCATTTCGTACATTCTGTAATATTTCGGGAGTGATTAGTCTGGTTTCGTAGATGATGCGTTGTCGTAAAACAAATTTTCCGGTTGTGTCGCATAGACTTTTGATTTTAAGTAACCCCACAAGAAAAAGTACAATGGGATTAAATCTGACTGGCCATTCAATTGCCCCTCTTCTACCAATCCATCTGTTAGGAAATGTATTATTGAGGTATTGCCTTACATCTAGCACCATCCTGTTGATACCCTGGCAAATGTGGATCCTCATTATTTGGAAAAAGAACCGCTAAAACGGGTATCAATTCATTCCTCAAAAAATTCAAGTATATTTCCCCAGTCAAGTTTACATAAAAGAAAAGCGGTCCCACAATGCGATCGCCGATAATTCCTGCCCGCAAAACCCGCAAAAACTAAATGTATTTAGTTTTTGCGGGTATTGGGTATGTGTCTCTTGCATCCAATGAGGATTATCAGTCGACCAAAATCGGCAATTTTGTCTATTCACAGTGCCATTCCATTTGAAAGTAGCTTCGTCAGAAAACAAAATGTTGAAGAGAAATAGAGGGTCATTATCACAAATTTGCATCAACCGTTCACAATATTCCAAACGCCGATCAAAATCATCCTCAGACAACTCTTGAACTAAATATTTTATAGGGATGATACTTTGATTTCTGCAAAAGTTTCCCGACTCTACCCCTTGCTACGTCAAATTTTCGACTAAGTTGCCGTGTGCTTGTGTGAGGACGTTCTTGAACTGTTAACAAAATGTCAACTTGAGTGTCTAGGGCCGTTGATGGACGTCCACTTTTTGGTTTATCTCGAACGAACCCTTCTTCCAAAAAATTTCTGTGGATTTTACTTACAGTTGAAGAACCGATAGGGTCCAGTTCAGGATGTGTTTTATTAAACAACTCCGCTACTTCCCTAACATTTCGACGTCTATCTCCAAACCCAATCATCATGAGCACCTCAATTCGTTCCCGTTCAAATAAATGCATCTCAGAGAATGAATAATTAAAACACATTACACCAACAATTAGGATTAAATAAAAAATCTGTCAAAAAAATTACTTTGTCACTTTGGGAATGACAGAAAGTTGAAAAATGATTACTCAAAAATTTTCTAATGTATCATACTAAAATTTTTACATCATCGAATAAAGAATTGCAAACGCTTTCAAATTCCACAAAAAAAATGGGGTTGACATTTAAACAAATTATAAATGACGTCATAACTTATTCAAGGTCGACGGAAAAAACAAAATGGTAGAATCTAAATATAGCTAATAAAAAGCATTAATCGACATATATTTCCATTTTGTCAAATAATGCACAATAACGATATTACAGGCTTGTTTCCATACTTTATGGACGCAAATGATTACTCAAAAATTTTCTAATGTAACATATCAAAATTTTTACATCATCGAATAAAGAATTGCAAATGATTTAAAAATCCACAAAGAAAAATGGGGTTGACATTTAAAAAAATTATCAATAACGTCATAACTTATTCAAGGTCGACGGAAAAAACAAAATGGTAGCATCTAACTATACCTAATAAAAAATATTAATCGACATATCTTTGCATTTTGTCAAATAATGCACAATAACGTTATTACAGGCTTGTGTCCATACTTTATGGACGCAAATGATTACTCAAAAATTTTCTAATGTAACATACCAAAATTTTTACATCTTCGAATAAAGAATTGCGAATGCTTTCAAAATCCATAAAAAAAACGGAGTTGACAATTAAAAAAATTATGAATGACGTCATAACTTATTCAAGGTAGACGGAAAAAACAAAATGGTAGCATCTAAATATAGCTAATAAAAAACATTAATCGACATGTCTTTGCATTTTGTCAAATAATGCACAATAACGTAATTACGGGCTTGTGTCCATACTTTATGGACGCAAGCCCGTACTGTATGCATTCCCCACGATATTTACAAATTGAATATATACGAATTCAAGACCCTTTTTAATTATAAAATACTTTCCCCAGGCAATTAAATAAGAAAATAATGGAAAATAATATTTGTTTGGAGTATTTTATATATGTTTAGCTATTCGTAATTCATATTAACGCATGAAGTATTTCGAAGTATTCTCCATGAAGATTTATGCACTTTTACATCCGCTCGAACCAACTTTGGAAGCAGTTATTCCACTCACTTGTTGTCGATCAACAGATGCGGTATCCATGCGGGAAATTAGTTTTTTTACGCACAGTTCATTTTGCAAAATTTCTAGAACTTATGTCTGTGAAATCCCCAATGATGCCTTAGTTTCGAGATTTGTCACATGTCGAACTTCGTTGATGAGCTTGCGCACTTGTTCTTGGATCATCGCGTCCACGTTTGAATTCTCCATACCAAGCAGAAATTGTTATATGTTGCTTCATTACCGAAAATGGAAACGAACTCGGCGAGGTATTTTTGTTGAGGCATTATTGTTGAGATAATTGTTTTAAAATTATTGCTCGAAAATTTTCACTGTTTAATTCTATTTTTCGACTAACTTGTCAACTTTGACAGTCCGTTGTAGCAACAACACTACACGTATCGCACTGAAACTTTAGATTTAGGTTAACTAAAGATGGAGGTTAATTTTTAAGTACTGACATTTGATTAGTGACGCCCTCTATGTCCCAGTATATAAAACGCAAGATACATCCCTCGTATGAGCTGGTACCCAAGAGGTCTCGAACTTTGAACAAATTACGTAAACGAACGAAGTCATAATCAACTATCTCTATGTGGAATTGTCTACATCTTCTGTGGGTCGGTATTCCAAGAGGCGTCATTGTAATTGGAAACGTCTTTGTAGGTAAACAATTTTTCATTATTGTGTCTGCTTGTGTTTTCGATTTTTCAATGGACAATATGAAGTAACAACGTATTTGTATTAAGTTAGATTTGAAACGTGCAGAATCACACATAATAAAAAGAAAAGAGTCGGGGACCACGTTGTGGGCTAAACACAAACTTACGGCTCGTTTAAATGTTAAAAAAATGGCCGAGCATCAGTTGATAACGATGAATATTCTCTAACCGGTATTACGCCAGTAAACCACCAACAGTTCCTACCTTTAGGTCATATATGCAGAGTTCTATCGTGGCGACCTAAGAGGGCTAAGCGAGAATATGAGAAGAAAACGGTCAGAGAAGTGGCGTAGAAATATCTAGATGCTCTACCATGATACAGTGAGGTCAAATACCCCCTTCATAATACAGCAATTTTTGATGAAAAATAACATGACAGTTGTTCTTTTTCCAACGTACTCGCCTGACTTCGCCCTTGGTTCAAGTTGAAAGGGCGAAAGTTTGATACGATACAGGGGATTCAAGCTGGATCGTTGACGGCACTGAACACATTAGCGAAGCAAGGCTTCCAGAATACATTCCTTTCGTGGCATAGGTGTTAGGATCGACGGTTTCACTTCCAAGGGGCTACTTTAGAAGTAACGGATGTGAATTAAATCCAGATAATTTGCAATTTTATTTATTGCTACATTTTGGAAATTTTCGATACCACCTCGTAATTTGTAGCGCTTCGATTCTGTATTTGCGTATTAAGTTCAATAATTTGGTGAATACGTGCACATCTTATAACGCAACAAAATATACATTGTGAGTTAACAAACTTTTTAATTATTTAAAAAGAAATATTTATTCTAGACTCAGTGAAATTAATCAGAATCTTATTACTTAAAGCAAGTAGATTCAGTAAAATTGACAACACTAACACAAAAGCTCTAACAAAGTCCATATATATATATAAGTAAGAGGGGATATAAACATTGCTGTCTACAAATTACAAAGCAAATCATACGAAATTTTTAATTAAAAAATATTGTCTACGTTGGGACTTGAACCCAAGTCTACAGTTTGCCGGACTCTCGCTTTTAACACTTAAGCTACGATAGACCTTGGTTCAAGCTATTTAGAAATGCATTATAAAGTAACAGTGTTAGTTAACAGTGTCAGATATCACTTATTGAATGTAGATGTCAAGTTGAAAGCAGAAGTCAGTTTTGAAAGCTGATGTCAGTTTTGATAGCAGATGTCAGTTATTGAAAGCAAATGTCAGTTATTGAAAGCAGACGTCTGTTTTGAAAGCAGATATCTGTTATGAAAGCAAACGTCATATTTGAAAGCAGATGCCTGTTTTGAAAGCAGATGTCAGTTATTGAAAGCAGATGTCAGTATTTTGAGAGCAGATGTCAGTTTTGAAGTTTTGAAATTGCTAATTATTACTCCATAGCTATATAAGTGTTTAGATAATTTCTTAGCCGTTTACTAAATACATCAATTAATAAATTATTGGAGTTTTTCGACTTTCATATGAAATATTTACAAATACCAAATTAGTAAGTAATTGTAGAGCAAGTGGGGATGTAAACGTTGCTGTCTACAAATTACAAAGCAAGTCACACGAAATTTTTAATTGAAAAATATTGTCTGCGTTGGGACTTGAACCCAAGTCTACAGTTTGCCGGACTGTCGCCTTTACCACTTAAGCCACGATAGACCTTGGTTCAAGCTATTTAGAAATGTATTATAAAGTAACAGTGTTAATGAATCAGATGTCAGATATATATATAGATAATTATTTCGTGACCTTTGTATGTGATGGTAAATTCAATTTGTTGGCGATTTAAGGTCTAGTTATACTTCAAGATATATATATTTAAAACAATCCTACATGTTTCGGCATATATTTTATATTCCTTGAAAAAGGCATCATTTGCCGAAGCATGTAGGATTGTTTTAAATATATATATTTTGAAGTATAACGAGACCTTAAATCGCCAACAAATTGAATTTACCATATTTATATATATATATATATATATATATATACAGGGTTACCGCTGAATAGCGTCCGAGTTGCGCGAATCTGAAGAATACGTATAAATTTTCAGGGACAAAAAGTCGATGCATGTCTTTGTTTATCCTATATTTACCAAAATACACCTGTAATTAATCGACCTCCAAAAAAATCGTTAAAATTCCGGATGATACTTTTAACATAACTTCCTGTTCAGATACTGAATGTTCTTGTTTTCTTACCAAAAGATACTCGGCCGCACATATGGCAATGTTTTTTTTGTGGATATCAAAAACAGCCTGTACGTCGAATATGTCGACAACCATATGCCGTTTTAATTAAAATGTGATTAAAATTAAATACTTTGAACGTTAAATTTCTTTTAAAAGAAAAACATAACAAAACAAAAATTGTCATAAGAGAAAAAGCTTTATGTAGCGTGTCCAGGGCGTTTCCAATGGGATAGATACATGGTTTCTAATTATTTGTATGAAATTATTTAATAATTTTTATTTCATTAAGTTCGTGTGTGGTATTGGCAAATACCGATAGAACAATGTAAGCGTGTAAAGAGAATTACTGTTGAATAATGGTGGAAGCTCGTATGGTTGTCCGTATATTTAATTGCGACAGGGCCTGACTCGAATAAAGAAAAATCATTTTCTCGTTACTACGTGAACATTGGACCGTGTATGAAGGCATCATTCACATATACCTTTTACCTCTTTCTTATTTGGCGCTATACACAACCAGCATTGTATATACGGAAGATGTGTGCGATTATTTAAATTTATAATCAACATTCGTACAAAATTGGCGAAATTTCGTGTCTGAATTTCTAAAGAGTTTTTATATGGGTAAGCATGTTTGAAAAATGATTTATAATGAATCCGACTGCAAAAAAAATTGTATGAAATAGAAATTTATTGGAATGGAAGAGAAATTCATAACCAGCGTTATTGAACACCATTTTTAAATATTACATCTTCTCTATTCTCTTTTAATATGATCGGCCTTCTGTTCCTAACTAATATGTTCTTACAGAAGGTGCTAATCTCTTCATCCCGGTTTCGATCATTTAGCAGATATAATCAAAAAAGGGGCATATTGTAGGAAAAAAGTCTTTTTGACTTTCCTTGCCAGTTACTTAGAATCAAATTGTAAAACTGTAGACTTAATTTATGAGAAATCTTTAAAATAATAAAATGTTGACATTAACCCTGTATGAATCGGCTGTGGAGGTTCTGGGATCTCGGGAGATTGTCTGTTAAATTGCCGAATACGTTTTAGGGATTTGAGAAACACTGTTTTTGTATGCGCAATTAAACAATCTATCTTTGTATAACACTTTCGAATAGCCTCTGCTACAAAATGTAATGCATGGATTTTGCACGTCACATGTAACAAGTTATCTTAATGTTGTTGAAGTGACCGGCCTAGGGAAAGCATATTTGCTGCAGTAGTCATAAATATTAAGTGCTGTTTTTTTTTAATTTAAAATTTCTTCATTATACTTAACATTTTTTGGAATTACTGCGGAAGTACATTTTTCTAATCAAGTAATTAGAGAAAAAGTAATATAATTCATAAATGTTAATTCTAAATTGAATATAAATTGGCTGTTTAACCAAGCCCTTTTTTTATTTTTGTGTGGTGGACTATTTACCTACATTAAAATCTACTCTGGGACATGGAAGCTTTGTCACAAACTTCACAAATTATTTTACTTTCATCATATATTAAATCTGGAAATTCACCGATAAACTTTTGCACTTTGTAAACCTATGGTCGCTTTATCCACTTTGCATATATGCATAGCATACTAAGAACGCTGCCTAAAAGGCTAAGTGTAAATTTACATGCTAAAACTCTTTCGCACTTTCTCAAAGTGACGTTCGTAATGCCAACTCTTTAAATAGATTTAGAGAATGTGCGGAATTATTTCTTATTTTTACCCTTCGTATATATAAGAATGTTTTACTTAAATTTTGAATTATATTTACATATTCGCAAATATATCTCGAATTTAAAACATTAATTCAAACTTAGACATTTTCTACATACATTCGCTTGCAAATAGAAAGTCTTTCTTTTGGACGCGAGCTGTCAACTCATATCTAATGTTAGTTTACAAATATTTTACATTTCGTTTTTAAACTTAAGATATTTAATTAATTACGTATACTTCTTCTTAATTATATCATGTCGTATATCATTTTAAAGAGTTTTCCACAAATCGTATTGTAATGATATTTTTTTCATCGATATCGCAACTCTTAGCTCGCGCTTTTAATTAGTTCTTATTCAAAACATCGTCGGCTTCGACCCTCTCTCCACACTGGGCCATGAATCAAAACCTTTCGACCACCAGTGTTCTCTTACACCAAACTCATCCTTCTTATGTTTCCAACTCTTGTAAGGTACATATCGCTCAAACTCGACACGTGCTGTTTCAGCACATTATTCTTTAACTTAATTCATATTTAATTTACTGCATAATTTAACTCATTAATATCTTGGTCCTCCTACCAAACATCGCTCTTCATACTTGTCCAAGTACCTGCCGCGAACCACGTGGCCGACCAACACACGTTTCTACAGGTAACTCCGTAACTGTATTATTCGATTAATCATACTTAATTCCCGTTTAATTTACGACATAATTTAAATTCCTTTGCAGGGTATTGTTTCTGTATTAATTTTAAATTACTTATTTGCCGCTCGTTATATATATTGCTACTTTTATTTAATAATTTCAATATATTTTAAATCTCTCAATTTTTTATGTAAATATTAAATAAAAACTTTAAGGACAACGTTGTTGTGTTTTCTTTTAGTTGATAATCTGTAATATATTTATTTCAGCACACTTTATATACATTCCGGACCTTCCAGGGTCGTTAAGTATTCCTCCAACAACTACAAACGCACCTAAAAGCAGAAACGCTAAGCTCTGCAAGAACGATGGACGAAATTGCAGTTTATCTTAACGGAGAAGCAGCGTTATGATTTGACGCCGTGCCTATTTATCCAGCGCGTTTACACCAAAGGGGCTGTTTTTGTACCATATTGAATTTATTAACCGGTATTTATTTCGCGCTAGAAATAATCTCCTATTTGTGATTTTTGCTGTTCTTTTCTCCATTGTTTTATTAAAAAATCAAACAGGACACAAATTTTCATTTTCTTTGTTGGGAATAAGCTCTTTTCTGTCACTCAAATTTTTCTTGCCATTTTGTGTAGTTTTGGGAGTTATATTCAATACGTCCAGTTTCAGAACCGTTATTGTTAGTTTCTTTATGAAAAAAATCAACTTCACACGCAGCGGGTTCGTTTCCAAGTCAATCTAATTTGACAGCTGCTATGTGGGAGAATTTATTCTGTAGTCCGTCACGAGTGTTGTCATAACTTGAAGCAATATTTTAATTACCCTCATAGTTAAAGCTGTGGTGCTTACTTTACGTTTTTCAGGAATGTTTTGTAATTATTTTCGTTTGGTATCTTTTGCCTTTCTAGCTTTCTCAAAAATACTATCTCTAAATGGATTTATTAAGCATTTGTACTCATCGATATATTTCGTTTGTACTAACTTTGCGGTAACATTCCACATAAGCTATATTGCTCTTTTTTTATATTCCGATTCGTCCTTTTTACGTATATTGAAAACCGAATCTTGTAAAATGTTCACCAGATCCACTTCTGTTGTGTGTTTTGATGATATATATGATCAAAATTTGCAAAATTCTATAAATTGTGACCAACTGTAGTTTTCAAGTTTTAATACAGTGCGTATTAAGAGTTTTATTATTTTTAACTGCCTGATCAATATTTATAACGAAGTTTCGCCAAATCGCGACATTTTGAATCAAATTATGACAGGTAGGAAATGTGACTGACAAGCAATTTGCAAGTACAATCGACGATTAAAGTCGGTTGCTATAGTAAAATGAACAAAGGTGATTATAAAGTTATTAGTTATTGTTATTACTGTCACTTATTAGTCAAAAGGACGGTCCTTGATTATCACTTATTACTATTAGTCCAGGAGAGGCAGAGGCAGGAGAGGCGAATTTATATACACATTATGAGTTGTATAGTCGTTAAAAAAATTACTTTTTCCTTGAAACGATCATTTTGTTACTGAATACATACTTTTGAAATAATTATTTTTTTTACCAGTCAGACCAATCATAACTATTTAAAGTGACTGAAGGATTATTTAATGATTGTCAAATATTTGTAAAATGGACGAAGAAGAATTTCGATGTACGCCACCAGAATTAATAAAAATTGTCAATCAAGCTACTGCAACACTCATACCGACCAAATTGCGTAAAGTGTATGAAAATGCGTATGAAAAATTTCCAAACTGGACTAAAGAACAAAATGTCAACAACTACACCTAAAACGTTTTGTTGGCAAGTTTGTCGAAAAATTTCAAAAGCTTACCATTTATTGCATATGAGAATAGATGACAATATGGATTTAGGAAATTTAGTTTTAGTTAATATACCCAATACAAAACAAATAATGCCTGTTCTTTTACTATAATCGGGGACTTTTACATAAATATGTACAGAGAGCATGCTGGTCTTCGTCCAAAGGTAACAAACTTGACCAGATTTTTTATTAAATATCAAAACGTAAAATGTCACAATGTTGTAATAGGTATACACATTATATCAAGCGTAGCTAAAGAAATTGCTTCGTACTTGAAATTGCCGGGGCCGTCGGTCATTGTCTTCAACGCACTTCAGCTACATTTCTTGTGGATAACAGTGGAGATATTACTTGTTTAGGAAGACATGGAGGATAGAAATCCACTAGTGTTGCTGAAGGTTACCTAGCCGAATCTATATCAAGTAAAAAACTATAGCAATGAGAAAATTGCATCCAACGGACTACAGCTCCCATACCACGAATTAGTCACCTGGTTCGAGCACCACTGAAAATAGAGTTGAAGCAACTACTATTACTACTGACACTGACATTGAAATAGGCAATAGTTTCAATATACAAAATTGTCCTGTTAATAATTATACTTTCAATAATATTATAAATAAATAAATGTTTGAAGAAAGTGTTTTGACAGTTGTTTGACAGATAGACAAAACCTACTTTTAAGCAATTATGATGCATGTTATAAAAAGCGTTCAAATAAGCTTTGCCTCTAGTAGGCCATTCCTTTAAAAACGTATAATCATTAATAATTTAAATTTGCATTAGTTGTCAATTAGACAGATGCATAGTTGACAAAAATTGCTTTGTAATTTAAAATTGATTTAACATGGTTTTTACTATACAACACAAATCATTCATGCTAGAATCTTATTTTCGAAACGGACGTAATATTGACGGACAATGGCAGTATTCTCTTCAAGATTGTTTAGAAGAATTTAGAAATGAGTTCCCTAACGTCATCTTTGATTATGACAGTTTTCGGCACACAGTGACACATTCCGTTATGGTTTTCAGAGAAACAGGGAGTGTTAAACAGAAAGAAGGCGCAGGTCGGGCGAAAAAGCGTACAGAAGAGCTAGTTAATAATGTAAGAGAAATGATAAATAATGCACCAAGAACTTCCGTACGAGCATTATCACAACAAGTGGGTGTGTCATTGGCACATGTCATACAATTTTGAAAAAGGACTTACATTTATTTCCATATCACATGACCTGTTATCAAGAAATCAAGGAAATCGACTATCCCAGAAGAATAACGTTTAGTCAGTGGTTCTTAAATAATTTTGATAATGACCTTCTTGACAAAACCTTTTTTTCTGATGAGTCATGGTTTTATCTGAATGGATCTTTGAACTCACAAAATATGAGGATGTGGACTAATGAGAAACCACATAATTTTTTTGTTGAAACCGCACTTCATCCGCAGAAAATTGGTGTATGGTGTGCGATTAGTCGAAGGAGAATTACATTATTATGCCATTTATCGAACAGCTTGACGACGAAGAAATAACACAGGGTTACTTTCAACAAGACGGAGCTAGAGCACACACAGCAGGTGAAACAATTAATATGCTGCAGCAATTTTTTCAAAATCGGTTGATAAGTTTAAACACTGAACATGAATTTCCACCAAGATCTTGTGACATTACCCCATGTGATTTCGTTTTATGGCCATTCTTAAAGAACTCAATTTATCAAGTACAGATACCTGATCTTGCAAGCCTTCAAATCAGAATTGCTGAAAGAATTAATGGAATTGACAATGCGATACTACAAAACACTTTTTCCTCCATTAGAAGAAGATGTGAGAAATGTTTCGAACAAGGTGGTGGACACTTTAAACAATTTTTATAAAATTTTGCTTGTTTGTTGGAAATAAACATATTTCATTCACTTAAAAATGTTCGTTTTATTATTTTGACATTTGTCATTTCAATCAAATATCTCATCTCATAACCAACAAAATTCCTATTAAAATTAGTAACAAGCTAAGACATAATCATAATTTCCAAGGGCTACTTTGATGTAAAATTTATTTGAATTCTTTGTATTTAAATGTATACTTCACAAGAACGGTAAAAATCATTTAAAAAAAAAATAGTATACATCACACGAAGTAGAAAGCATTTTGTGTCTCACCCAGTTTTCACTGTCTCGGCTATCGCCTCGACAGCAAACTTCTGGACTCCATACAAATATGATAGATTTCTACTCCTGGTAATGTAATATATTATTAGATGTTTACAAATAATTATCTGTTACTTTCTACGTATCTGCCGTTCATTTATAGTTTTATAGAGGGTTATAAGTTCATATTTAATTATATGAAAGCAAAATGTGAGAAGTAAATTTCCATTTAATTAGAAAGAAACAAATTCTCATATCAGTGATAAATGTTTATAAATTATATACCTAAATAAAAGTTATTTGTGTTGCTTTAAAATGAAATACTCTAGCAAGCAAGAAATTACTGCCTACGTACCAACGCAACGTCGATTATTACATCACAGTATGCCTTCTGAGGTAATTTTCAATGAAATTATGTGTAACTGCGGGGTGTGTTACAGTAGCTGTCGCGGCATGTGTCCGAATTCAGCCCTCCTCTCTCATCTTCTCGTACAACCTCAAACTCCACGTGTATTAGTTTCGGTCCACCGTGTCTACCACCATACACCATCATCAATCTCAACGGTAATTTATTGTCTTATTTCCCATTGTAATTTTTCATTTGTCTCCGTGTGTGCGTTCCATTCTACGTCTTCATTTGAAAATCATGGCCGAGAACCTCCAAGATCAAGCTCGCACACTCACGATATAGCGCGGGACGGTCACACTTAAATTTATATGTAGATTAATGATGATGTAGATTGTGTATTAAGACCCGTACTAAGTATGTTTGTGTGTTACGTGAGTGTGTTTGCATGTACGTGTGTGTGTGTGTGTATGTGTATTGCATGGCGGACGGTGTTTTGTGTTGTTCATTTGAAAATGTAATTAATAACGTAAGGTCGGTCGACCGGGTGGAGCTCTTTCCTTTTCCTCCTTGGTCTTTCAATTTTGCGATGGCGAGAAATGGAATGAAATATGTTCGGATTTTTTATAGTAATTAAGATGCCTTCTTGAGTAGTTAAAGTTTCCTTTTAATTACTTTTCAATTTGAAGCGTCTTTCTCCTATTTTCGCATTTATAAATATGAATTCTGAATTAGATAATAAGTAGACTTATTTATAAATTGGTTAATTTACGTAACAAAAAATATTTTAATGGAGTTTTATTTGTTGGTATAGATAATAATAGTAGAATTCTTCAATATCTATTTAATAAATAATAAATAAAGTTGAAAGTGATAATGTTATAATGTACAGTTGTCCTTGCAATAAAGAGACCATGTACGAAAAATTGAAGGATTTTAGATAATTATATAAAATACTAGCTAATCCCGACCACGCTTCGCTGTGACTCAATCTGAAATGAAATGAATGAGAAAAGAGATATATGTATTATAGTAAATATAAATTCACTGGGAAAACAAATCATCCAATTGCGTTGCTGTGGCTATGTGAAGTTAAAGGGAAAAAATGTTTTTGACAAAAAAATAATTTTTTTAATTGTAAAGCTGATGAATTGATTACATTTTTTGTTTAGTCCATTTAGTTATTTAACATAACTTATAAACAATGTGACCCGCTATTTTAATAATGTTCCTGTCACTTGGCTTTTGACACATTGTCGAAATTACTTTAAAAACATCACCTTTCAAATATCTCAGTGTTATTTAAATTCTTTTAATAAAATTTGTATCGTATATGTTCTCTTTTCTTCGATCCTACCTTGAATAAATACAATAGTGAGTGTATTCTCTTAAATATTTAATCTTCCTTTCTTGTGATCCTTAATTTTTGGATTTTATATCACTTTATGTTTAACTTCTTTCTATAACAGCTTCTCTGTGCCTGTTTCCTATTACTTTTCATTCTCATTGAACTTGTTATTAAATTCCTTCTGCCAATACTATTCTTATTCCAGTTATAATTTTTCGAATGTCAATTTATTACAAACAAAATGAATATGGCCATCGCTATACTACTACATTATATTATAACATTATTTTCTTTAGATTGACATTTTTAAATTCGTTATATCTTTTGAATGGAATGTCCGATTTTAATCATTTAAAAGTATTTTACTGGTATTGAAATGGTATTTAATAAAATATCATTTAATAGGATAAGGAATAATACAGAGGTATGGATAATATGGTTTGATTATTGTCGGCACTTTTATTAACTTTTAAAATGTAAAAAAGTAGTTATAGTGGCATAACTACAGTAGTTGGACATATGGTTTCGCGGACTTTTTTGTAGATATTAATACGTTCTATAATACTGTAGAACATTTTTTTGTTCTATCAACAATAGTTTCCGCAGCGTACGCGATGGCAGATTTTTTGTGACTAATTTTTTCACACCTTGGGTTACATTAATGCATTTTTATTGGGGATCCCTTTTTTTTTGAAAATTTAATATAGCCTATGTCACTCAGTGAAAATGCAGCTTTCTAATGGTGAAAGAATTTTTGAAATCGGTCCAGTAGTTTTTGTGTGAAAACATTACAAACATACATACAAAAACACAAATGTTTCCTCTTTATAATATTATATAGAATATAAATCCAAAATATCGGTAGGCAATTACGACGCGAACCCCAAAAACAGGAATCCCCTGAAAATTGTATTACGTGCCACCTATAAATCGAAAATATTTAAAATGTGTTTAAATAATAAATACAGTTCACAAAGTATTTCTCTTCAGTTCGTGCTACCCAAGTGTGAACAGCAAATTGTATTTTATCTTTTTCTAACACTCATAAATACGCGCTGTAATACAACGTGTTTCAAAAAGAATTACATCTAGTTGTTCATGAATTTCTCTTTTAAATTATAATGTTCTGCATTCTTGAAATACGGATATAGATTAATTGGTATGGAAGTTATTACCTGTCACTGTCCAAATTTATCATCAAGAGATATGGTCATGAAATTAATAGCAAGTACAATTAGATTATCAACTTATTTAATAAGAAAACTTTAAAGATGGGAAATTAATCAAACAACCAAGGTAAATGACTAGTTTGTAGAAATTTTAATTAAAATTTGTAGCAATTGTTCAAGATGATCACCATTCTGTTGAATGCATAATGCAATACGACGTTTGAAGTTGTCAAAAATATTCTGAAATACATTTAGTGTTATTTCATTACATTTAATTCTAATTGTATTTATCAACTCATTCAAGTTATTCATTCTTGTCTTATATACTTCATTTTTTAGTTATCTGAAAATAGAAAAATCTAACAGAGTAAGATCAGTAAGATAAGTAAAGGAACTTCGATGTGATTGTTTGGATTGTTTATAGACCATTGTTTTGTAATTTTCTTTATTTACAAACCCGCTTAAATGAAACCATACTTCATCAGTAGAAAAACTTAGATCAAGAATTTCCTCATTACTTAAATTTTCTTGAAAGAAGTTTCAATAATTAAGCCTATTAACACAGTCTCTCCAAGTTCATAGCTCATAGTTTTCTCCAAGAAGGTTTTCTACGTGTTCAGCAATTTTTTATGTGTACGTGGTCTACCAGCACTTTTGCGTTTTAACACAGATCTTGTAGCCTGAAACTTTTTCACGACTATACGAATGTGATGATGTAAAGCGGTATTATCCACAACTCTATTAGGAAACTGCAAGTGAAACTGTCACTTACATTTCGCGTAGGAACATTGCCATTCTCCGTTAAGAAATTGTGCACTTCAGAAATATGCTTCAACAACAAAAATATTTTCTTGAAATGTGTACATTATTTAGTAGTATTGTTTATTAAGTAAAAAAAATATAAGAAAAATTATATTTAAGTCACGAAATGACAAATGTCAAAATGATATTACATAAATAGTTTTTTCCACGGTCGGGAGTAGAATAGTATATTCTTCAACGAGCGTATAATGACGGCTATTATTAACGAGGGTGAAGATTAATCACCCGAGTTAATAATAGCCTATTATACGCGAGTTAAAGACTATACTCTCTACGGCTACAGGATTAAATAAAAAGAGAATACGTAGGTATAGCAAGCGCCAATTAAGTTGGCGCGAGGAGGGGGTGCGCAGATGCCGTTTTTAAAAACGTCCACCCCCACTACTCAAGTAATTGTCAGAATACATTTGTTATTGACGTTTGACGGAACATAATGTCTTTGCTAGGGATCATAAAGTGATACACGCTTAGAGGTTAGAGTTATCTGACATTTGATGTAAAACAAATACAAATCTCCCCACTACTTCTAATCCTGCGCGAACTTACCCCTCCTCGCGCCAACTTAATTGGCGTTTGCTATACGTAACAGTTTAATTTATTTGTTTGCAAATGTTAATTTAAAATTAGAACAATTACTAATATTTATTACTAATAGATGTTGCTTTTGCAATGTCTACAATATCTGGGGGTGTACACATTTCATCACTATCGCTTTCATTAGCGACAAAGCTAATTTTTTAGGAAGAAAGTATGCGAGCAACGTAAGATACTCAGAAAATGTATTTGACGTTTTAAATTTTGACTTGTTTAGCGGTTGCTAGGTAACGCATACTTTATACTGCATCAATGTTGTACTGCCCGTTGAATAATGAAAATACGAGTGATGTGATTCGTCAACAGGCCGTGTATAATGATTCATTATACACAGGGTGAAGAATTGATGCCATTATACAATTGAATAAGTATGCAGAATGAATATATTATTCAATAGCCGTAGAGAAATCAGTTTCTATGACATCAAAATTAAAACAGAAGTAGTCGATTATTCCCAAGGGAGTATAATGCTCCCAAGGGAGTTTACATTATGGAGAACGTTTGTGATTCATGCAAAAAAAAGATAACATTGAAATTATTTATTGACATTTAAATTAAATGTTACATTTGTACAATTTTCAAAATTAATATTAGAAGGAATATTACTTTCGCTTACATTTATTTGTAGGCTATATCGTATAAAGATTTTGACTTCGTAGGCAGCAAATTGCTTATTGCAATATATGCAGCCTCCACAATCTCTTCCGACTCACAATTATTCATTGTGCACTAAACAAACTTTAGACTAAACCAAACTAGCACCTTAATTTTACAATTCTTTTTGTTTGTTTATTTTGTAGTTATGACAATAACTCAACGACTACTAAATAAATGCTCAAATCCGAATACAATAATTCTGGTGCTACTTACTTCATAATGACAAAATATGTGTTTTTAAGTTAATGAGACCGTGGAAAAAATAGTATATACCATTCGGGAGAGATGCTATTTTGTCCTCGGTGCACTGTAGCCCGAGGGCGAAGCCCGAGGTCAAATTGCACCTCTACCAAAATAACGCATTTCTCTCCCTTATAGTATAATATACTAATAAATAAAAGGCAAGTGGCTTATAATAATTTGCAAGTACTAGTTATTCGGTGCCTACTGAAATGAAGCCTTTTTTGAAACACGTTGGCTATGTCATTTTAAGTTAAGACGTAATGTGATGATAGTAACGATATTTGGCTAACTGTCAAATTATTTGAATACCGTTGTTAATTGACTTCATGAATGACTTGTTTCCGGTATTCTGACTTCTTGGTTAAGCATTTTTCAGATCGGAGTAATCAGTTTATCATCAAAAATTAGAAAATCTTTCTTTTTTTCAAAACAACACTGATAATAAATAGTAATATCAATGAATGGCAATAAGTACGAAATATTTGATTATCACTTTAACATTTCTAATGTATTTATTTCTTACCTGAAGAACTAGGTATAAGCAATGTTTTAGCTACGAAAATATTTGTTACAAATGAAACAGACATGCAATATACATATCTGTAACGGTACACATGGACAATACACCTCGTATTTTCAGTATTTACTTTTGCTTTAGACACGTGTTTCTGCAATTTATAGGCGTCATCAGTCAAGCTAGTGAAGCAATGTAATACAAAATAATACAAATCTGTTAAAAAACAGATTTGTATGTGTATGTACATTTAAGCTGAAATCGCCTACAAGACATAGCAAATTTTGTCCTATCAGGTGGCACTATATAATAAGTGACATCTGACGGACGAAAGAGACTATGCCGAAAAAGGCAACCTTTCCCTTGACCAGCTAAGCTGGTACATAAGAGAAGAAAATACGTATATAGGTGTAGTCCACTAACACGAGCCAGATGGCAGTAAATATACAAAAAGGTTTAAGTATATCAATACGTTATGCACGTATAATGCATTTGTTACAAATGAAACAGACATGCAATATACATATCTGTAACTGTACACATGGACAATACACCTCGAATTTTCAGCATTTACTTCTTATTAAGACACGTGTTTCCGCCATCTATAAGCAGGCGATTTCAGCTTAAATGTACATACAAATCTGTTAAAAAACAGATTTGTAGTAATTTGTATTACATTGCTTCACTAGCTTGACTGATGACGCCTATAGATGGCAGAAACACGTGTCTTAAGCAGAAGTAAATGCTGAAAATGCGAGGTGTATTGTCCATGTGTACAGTTACAGATATGTATATTGCATGTCTGTTTCATTATACGTATTTATATAGTAGTACACGTATTTTTTTCTCTTATGTACCAGCTTAGCTGGTCAAGGGAAAGGTTGCTTTTTCGGCATAGTCTCTTTCGTCCGTCAGATGTCACTTATTATATAGTGCCACCTGATAGGACAAAATTTGCTATGTCTTGTAGGCGATTTCAGCTTAAATGAACATGCAGATACAAATCTGTTTTTTGTTTACATTCACATTACTTCGCGAAATAACATACTAATTTAAAAATATTTAATATAAAGCCGAAACTCCAAGAATTTATTAAATAATATATTAAATGAACGGCTAAGAAATAGTCTCCCCCCCCCCCTTTCTCTCTATATATATAGTCCTTAACTATGTTGGAATTATAGAAGTCAGAGGGATGTTTAACAAATTTATTCTGTATATAAATATTTACGAACTGTACTATATATGTTAAATAATATTGATCTTTACATTGATTCGTGGATTTTCGGTGGTAATTCTGATGATTTCAGACAATTTCAGAACTCATGAAGTGTTTGAATTCCGCTAACTGATATAAGGAGTATTATTATATACACGTTTTTCTGTTTCCAGATACGCTGACGTTCTATCTTTAGTGGTGCGGATTTTTCAATTTTATTTGAGCGTTTGCTGTTAAGAAGTACTATATCTGGTTTATTTCCTAAATTTTTGTTGTAGATACGTCAATAATGATTTGCATTTTTGTGCTATTGCTTGGTGTAGGATTTTAGCTGCATTATTATGTCTACTGGTACATTATGTTCCTGCTTGTGTTTTACATCTGTACTAGTATGGTCTATGTTTTCAGGGTGTAAACTGCATCTTCTGTAGTTTTCGCTCTGGATATTTGTGTCTTTAATTATGTACTATAATTTCTGATAGGTATTTTGTATTGCTGAGATGAAACCTTCAGTATTTAGAAAAAGTTGTTCACTTTCTAGCCATTTGTAACTCTCAACATTATCCTTTTCTCTCACTATATGGCAGCAACGTTTGCCATGGAATTTTTCTCTTCCCATTTCTCTATATTTATTTGTATGTACGTTAAATTATTATATGAATCATGTTTGGTTTTTAATGCTAGGTTTAGCGGTTGTTTCTTAGAGATATTTCTTTCTTTTGTACGTTTATTCTGTGTTTTTGGAATTAGAAAAAATACGAATGGGAGAAATATAAGACAAGCCTTAAATACATACATTGTACATACAAAAACATGTTAATAGAAATTATTTTAAACATAAGAAATGGTACTAAAAAAATATATTTTTTTTTATGTGAAAGCATTCCGATAAGTCATGAGCGATGAAAATCGCATTGACCAAGTATATGAAGAAGGACGTTCCTGCGTTATGATAATAGTACTTTCTTGATGAGTCATTTTTCGTGGTATTCTTTTTATTGAAAACAAATTGCAGAATCGTATGCATAGGTTCTCAGTGCGAGAAATTGAAAAAAATTAATTTCATCGAATACAGCGTCATCTATCATCACTTGAAAAAATGAGTCAGACAAATGCTATGTACTTTTTCCAGTAGAATTCGAATCTGTAATAAAATATACGGATTCCTGTAAATATGCTTCCTGCATTTTACAACGCTAATTAATCGAATTTTTTTTTAATAGAAAAAACTTCGTCTTTGAGCGATTCGAACCCACGTCCATGGCTTACCTGACCATTGCTTTGACCACTAAGCTATTAAGGACTGTGATTTCGAATCATTATGGCAAGGTTTCAAGTCATTTTAAGGAAACAGATGTATATTTCGCCCATAGTCTGCAGTTGTTGCACATTTATTGCATTTTTGCAACGTAATGCGAATGTAAATATGCTTTTTACATTTTACAACGCTAATGATTTTTTTAATAGAAAGAATTTTCCCTTAAGCAGGACTTGAACCAACGCCTATGGCTTGCCGGACCATTGCTTTAACCACTAAGCCATTAAGGTCTGTGATTTCGAATCATTGTGAAAAGGCCTTAAGTCACATTAACGAAACATATGTATATTTTGCCCGTAGTCGGCAGTTGTTGCAAATTTACTGCATTTTTGCGACGTAATGTGAATGTAAATATGCTTTCTACATTTTACGACACTAATTATTCGAATTTTTTTTTAATAGAAAAAATTCGAATGGACCATGGACATTGCTTCGAATCCTGCTTAAGGGCAATTTTTTTCTATTAAAGAAATTCGAATAATTAGCGTCGTGAAATGTAGAAAGCATATTTACATTCACATTACGCCGCGAAAATTCAATAAATTTATACGAATTCCTATTTAAGGTTTCAAAGTTATCCCCACCCCATCTACACGAGAGAGAGAGAGGGAGGGACTAATTTTAGCACTAATGTATTTCTTCCACTGAATTATTAAAATTTTAAATCTGGACATTTTTTCATCAACTGCTTATCTTTCGAGATATTTGAAAATTTAAAATTAAAAAATACACCCGGTATATTAATTGTTTCAATCTTATTTATTGTTTTATGCTTGTATATTTTTTATACTTAAGAGGATATAGTATATTAATATTTTCTTTTTACTTGTAATAATTAATTGACTTGGCAGATACATGTTGAAACTCCATTATAAATTATAATAAAACACGTTTATACGTTTGTTTCAAATACGTTTTAATAACACTACAATTGTTTCACCAAACATTGGCTTCATCAGGTGCTGATAGTCTGATTATACAATAAAACAACTTAATATATATAGTCTCACACTCATGTATGTAACCCATTAACAGTGGGGATGTATTGTAGATATTAGAATTGCAAGAGGGGTGAAAAATTAAATTCAGTTTGTTCATTTAACCTAATTTGTTGTATCTATTAATTTCTAAAGTCTCCAATAAATTATGTTTTTTGCTTTTATCCTGTACATGTAAAATTTTATAATCTATATTAAATTTATGATTTAACTCTAAGCAGTGGTTTGCGAAAGTGGAGTCTGTTTTTTGGTTTCTATTTTTCGTGTTCCCTTGTCCTCTGTTGGAAGGTACGCCCCGTTTGACCCACATATACCTTATTGCACTCACAAGTCAACACATAGACCCCCGATTTTGACCCTTTATCCGTTTTATCTTTGTCATTCCTAATATATTTTTGGACTGAGTTATTAGTTTTGTAAGAAATAAACCCATTGCTAACTTTTTTGATTAGTTTACCTGTTTTAATAGATGTATTTCCTATATATGTAATGGTGTTGCATTGTTTTTTTTTATATTAGACGGTTTTTAGGGTAGACTAGAGCGACAGCACGTTTTTTCTGATTTTGTTCGAGAATTTTATTAACTAAATTTACTGTATATCCATTATTGATTGCTATAGTGTATATTCTATTTAATTCAATGTCAAAACTGATTTTGTTCATAGGTACGTGAATTAGCCTATGTATCATAGATTCGTATGCTGCTAATTTATGTGAAGTTGGGTGAAAAGAGCTCGCGTGTATTGTTGTGTCTGTATGTGTAGGTTTGTGGTATATTGCAAAATCGTGTCTACCTGTATTGTTTGAAATGATTAAATCGAGAAAATTAATAGATTTGTCTTTTTCTATTTCTGTAGTAAATTTTATATTAGGATGAATCGTGTTAATGTGTTGTTGGAACATTTTTATTTGCCTCTCTGTGCCCTTGAAACAAACCAAATATATATTAAGTTGTTTTATTGTATAATCAGACTATCAGCACCTGATGAAGCCAATGTTTGGTGAAACAATTGTAGTGTTATTAAAACGTATTCGAAACAAACGTATAAACGTGTTTTATTATAATTTTTACTTGTAGTAAAAGTTACTTATATGATCGATCTACAGTTTTGTTTTAAGGTTAGTCTATAATTGTAATTATAATTATGTTGGGTAAAATAAACTAAAAATAAAATAAAAATATCGTAATACATATACAAACGTAATTCTATTAAGCTTAATATGTCTTTTATAACAAAAGTAAATAATACGGAAATAAATAGAATTGGAAACACAAAAGAAATATTTTAGTTCATTCGGTACTTGTAGGTGTTATTATTTACAAAACAGAAAGAATGGCTAGGCAAGCTTGTGCTCAAAAGTTGAAGAAGCGACTCAATATTTTCTAGATCCGATTATATCTTACGGTAGAGTCAGCACTTCATCAACGCCCAGATGCGGAGACAATTTCCAAATGGAACCTATCCGTTCGAAAGCTCTGTATCAGTGAGTTTTATCACCTCGCCGCCGACAGATTCAACCGTGATAGGATGGAGACACTCCACACCTAAAACCCTTCACGTTATCCATGTACGACTATTAGTTAATTGTAATTTGAATAAAATAGAAAGCGTATGGGTTATCTTCTTACATGACAGCCGCGACAATCGTATCAAGTATGAGAGTTAAATAGAAATTAAAATCGGACACCCACTTGTGTGATATTTTTGTTTAGACGTAATTTATTCTCCTAATAGGATCAGAGCTGTGCGGTATTGTGTTTGTGAAATACTTTTATCACGTTCCGGATCAGAAAGTTCAACAGTAAAAAATTATATTTCGTCGTGAAAGAACACAATGAAGTTCTTTTTGTCGGTTTGGCAACTAGGCAATGGAAATTATTTATTTAACATTTATATGGGACGAAAAGGTGCAACGAATCTCACGAAGACCGTTGCGAAAACGTTTGACAACGAACTCTCGGCGGGAAGATAAATAGTGACCATTTATTAGACAATTGTTCTGTAAATCTAATATACTACGTGCAATGCATTTGTCACTTGTTTTTTGACGTTAAATAATAGAGACAAAAATGATTTTGTACTAACGAAAAAACGATTCCTTTCGTACTACCTATTTCGTAATCTAAATTAGTGAAGCGATTTCTGGTCGTTTATCAATAAGAATTGATCTGTTCTTTTGAATCCTTGTATTTTACACAAATGTATTAAATATTTAGTTAACTAATAAAAATGATTCCAATAATGATTAATTGTCGTAGGAGATATGTGTTGAAACTCCATAATAATATATAAATGATGAAATAAAATTTCACCTTAAGTTCAAATTATAATTTTATTATAATTCACTACGTTAGTTTCGCTCTACTAGAGCTTATCAGGTGATGAAGATTGTAATACAAAAACCGTAACAGTTTCCACTTTTAAAGCTAAAGGTTAAGTATGAAAGGGTGGGGGTTACGACTAATTGATATCATAACCAAATTGTTAAATTTCACATATGACTATAATTACAGAATTATGAAAACTCCACCCCTCGGGAAGCTTATGAAGTATACATATGAATATAACTTATATTTCCGTTTTTACAAACGGTGGCTTTGCAGGTTATTGGTTGTGGCTGCCGTGCTAATAATAATGAAATTATTCTATAATAAAATAATTAGTGGTGCTGGCGAAGTAACAACAAAGGACCAGGACGTGTGTGATAATGGTTAATTTAAATAAATATACAACAACTTACTTACTAAATAAAACACAGGAGCGTTGTCCTTAAAGTTTGTATTTATTTGTACATAAGAAAGAAATTGAATTTAGTATATTTGAAAGTAATTAAACAAAAGTAACATATACACGAGGAGCGGTAAATAAGTAATTGAAAATGAACACAAAGTACACTGAAAACGAACGTTAAATTGATTAGTAAATTAAATGTTAATTAATTACGATTAATATAAAATAATCTCTGTATCGAACAATACAGAGTTACCTTACGATATACTTGGACAAGTATATGTAGAGCGATGCTTCTTTTAATTGCAGAGATGCAGGGGCACGTGGATCATGCCAGTACTTGACCAGTACGGCGGGTAAGATTTTTCACTTAAGAAGGTTCTAACGAGAAGAAGTCTGATAGTTTGTGTCGATAGAATACTGGTTTAGGAAAAGGTCTGTTTTATGACCGAAGTCGAAGAGAGGGTCGATATCTTGAATAATAATTAATAAGAAGCGCGACCTGAAGAGGTATTCTATCGATGGCATAAATATTATTAAAATATCCCCTTGTGAAATAAGCTTTCTAATGATATGAAACACCATAGGAGATCTGTAATTAAATTAAAGCAATTTAATGAAATGTATATAGAAATTCCCCGTGAACGACGGGCCAGGTAGACGACCAAGGGTCTCTCGGTTAAGGATATAACAAAAGAAATGATTTCTCTTTGCAAACGAATATGTACAGAAAAATGTCGTAAGTAAATATTTTAAATCGAGATATTTAAAGAAGAAATATATTTTTAAAATAAATTAAAATATTCTTATATGAGAAGCGTAACACCTTAAAGCAAAATATATAAAAAAATTTATCGGTACAGATTGATGAACTTATAAGGTCTCCAATTCTATAATATAAGAAAAGGCAAAATAATAAAACCAGTTCCGATAATTTATTGTATTACAAATGCACGTAATTATATTTTTGCATAATCACTATTCGTTCAAACCAATTCCAATCTGCAGCTGGCACAGTCAAAGTTGCCGTTTTGAAGGCATCTACTGCTTCTTCCGATATTTACAGTTTCTTCTTCTAATTACTATTTAGAGCAATACATTTCTCCAAACGTTGAATCCATTCCTTCGTTTCATCCATGAAAAAACTTTCTTGTTTACTGTTAAATCCAATTGCCAACAGCAGCCCGAACTTCAATGTCTGGCGGAAAATATCGACCTTTCAATACCTTCTTCAACTTTGGGAACACCAAAACGTTTTGCTGATCATAATAATGAACCCAAGATTCGTCTCCGATAGCGATGTTAATGAAAAAATCAACTTCTTCACGTCGATACTGGGGTTCTTGGAAAATGTTTTTTGATCATTGTTGTGGGATCCCTCTGGCGCAAATTTTTCTGTACTTTAACGTGTGAACAATGTACTAGACATTTTCTTGACTCATGTCTAATTGGCGAACAATTTGTTTTTGCGTAATCCATCGATTTTAATGAAACAGCGTTTGATTCTCTTCGTGCGTTAGTGATACTGGTCGACCTGATCCCTTTTTGATCAAGGACCTTTAAGTTGCCTCCATGACAGGGTTTTCCATATAAAATCCAAAATCATTCAAATCATCATTCTAATATTAATATCCCGGATGGCCAATAGACAATCAGTGGCCGAAAATTAGTTTTAGATCTGAATGACTTTGGCATACATATTGCTATGAATAGTGGTTTGTTGAATTATTGCGCCACCATCCACAACTAGTTTACCCAACTAGGTTACTCAGCCGGTTGATTTCCAAAAAATGAGACCTCTTACCTTCTCGGGTTCCAATCGGAAAAACGTGGAACTGCAATGTTATTTGGACGCCAGTGAAATATTCGCACAAGTTTTTATATTATTTTTAATTATTAATTTAACTTCTTCATATTTTTCATTACAATCTATTTTCAACGAATCAATATCTTCGGGAATTTCCACTTCTCCATCAGTTTCTTTATCCATTTCTTCTAAAACCATTAACTCCTTTTCTTCATATACTCCTTCTTCAACTTCATTTTTTTCCATATTATTTATTTTATTCATACAATTTATTTTCTGCATACAATTTATAATTTTCTCTTCCTCTCCAGCCTCCTGGATCCATTGCACATTTTTATTATTAACTATTATTTTCTTTCTATTAATATCTATTATTGCATTAATTTTATCTAACAAGTATATTCCCAATATCCCATTTATTCCTAAACCTTTTACTACAATAAATTCTCCGATAAATTTATGGTTTTCTACTTCAAATTCAATAATATAAATTCTATTAACTACAGCTATAATCTTTTTAGTAGCTGATACAATAGCAATTTTTCTTGTGGGTACATATTTCCCTTCCTTATTCTTAATTAACCATTCAACAACTTTTTCATCCAAAAATGACGTTTCACTACCAGAATCAATCAAACAATAACATTCCCTTTTTCCTATATTAACCTTAATGTGTGGCAAACTAGTATTTATCGCGCAATCTGACTTATCATATAACAATACAAAACTTTCTTTCTTTTTGGTTGGCCCTAACAAAAATCCTGATTACAAGCAAGTTCTGATTTATTCATTACATCTACTTTTACAGATTCTATATTAAAATTTGGCTTTGTATCTTTATACCTCGTACCTGTGTAATTCTTTTGATTTATAATTCTATTTTTTACTTTATTCCTATCTGAATCATTTATTTCACTATTTGGGGAAGCCATTTTATTTGTATTTATTTGAATACGTTTATTTGGCATAGGTCTTTCTGATCTCAGAGGTGTATTGTTCAAATTAAATCTTGAATATTGATTTCTTTAAATATTACTTTCTGAATAATTATTATTATATATATTACCACGCTCTGCATTATCTAACCTTTTTAATAATTCTAGAAACTGTTGCATATCATTTATGTTATGTACTGCTACTGCCTGATTAACTTCAAAATAAAATGTCTGACTAATTGTGACACCAAATCAAATTCACTTATCTTAGGGGTTAAATATTTTAATACAGAGTACCTCTTCATGACATAGGTCTCTCTTGTTTCATTGGTTCCAACTTTATATTTACCAAATAATAATTCTTGTCTTACCCTTGTCTGCTTGTTTCGTCCCCAGAATTGATTTGTGAACCTGGCTTCAAATTCGTCCATTGTCGTCACCTCATCTGACACCATATCCCACTAAACCAAAGCATCATCCTTCTTCCAATCTTTTGCAACTCTTTTTCGTCCCCTGGCATATCTTCCAAGCTGGCTTTCATCTTCTTTAAGAAATTCATAGGATTCGTTGTTGTAATCCCACAAAATTTAGGTAACACTTCATTTTGTACAGGTACAGGAATATAAGTGGGCACATTTATTTCATTCTTCTCTTTTCTTACTTCTTCTATTTTGTTTATTAATTTTTTTTGCCATATGCTTCATTTGTTGTTCTGCAAATTCTCTTCTTTCTACTACTATAATTTACTATTTAAAGCCTTTATAAATTCTTCTACTTCTTGTTTTTCATTTGACAATTGCAAAGAGTCCATGGCCCTTGTTAAAACTTCTTCTTGACTCGCATTATTTAACGCCATTATTTTTACCATCATCGTATCCATCTTTTCTTCCATTCTTCTCTCTCTTTCCTGCATTATTTCCATCGTTTCCTGCATTTTTATCATCATGTCCATTATAATCTTATCCCTGTTTACCCTGTCGTGCCCCTCTTCATGTATGGTGTTTGTTTTTACTTGACCTAATACTGCCCTTGCTTCAACCAAAGATTCCTCACTTCCAGCTACTTGACTTGGCTTCCTCCATTCTCCTCCTGATTTCATTATTCCTTCCATCTTCGTGCGCTGTTTCTTGCTTTCAACCAATACTGCTACTGTTCGCCCCACGTTGGCCTTGCCAAAAATATGCTATGAATAGTGGTTTGTTGAATTATAGCGTCACTATCCACAACTAGTTTACCCAACTAGATTTCTCAGCCGGTGAATTTCCAAAAATTGAGACTTCTTACTTCTCGGGCTCCAATCGGATAAACGTGGAACTGCAATGTTATTTGGACGCCAGTGAAATATTCACACAAGTTTTTTTTATATTATATAAGTTACTTATATTTTCAATTAATTAGTAGTAATGGTATATGAAATAAAACAAGCACAAGGTAAAATTTAAATTAATATTTAATACAAAAAAAAAAAAAAATCTATCTTTATAAACTATAAAGGTTGTGTATTTTACAATAATGCAACGAGGTAAAAATATCCACTGTTTATTTGACCGCTAAGTGGATTAAAAAACTTCCTCTTAATTCCGAACAAACTTATCTAAAATAATAAAGTTTATTTTTAATTCCTCCTCAGAGAATCACACTGTATAATCAAATATAAAACACGTTCAAAATTATACATGCGCAAACTAACATGTACAAAAAAACAGCCCTGACTCCTCTCGAACAAATTATAATTACTATAATTATTTAACATAGAAATGTTAATAATAATCTTTATTATTTATCTTTATAATAATAATTCTCTTTAATAACAATCTTGAATACAATAGAAATATTCTTCTAATTTTAACTTACGTTTTATGAATTCATAAAAACTTACAAAATTTACTGGAGACAAACGAGAACAGTTGTTTAATCTTTAAACATCATCAAAATTACGAGAATAACAATCTGGTAGGATTATCGGGAATTAAATATGAAATACCATCAACAATGGTCACACTATCAAAATCAACCTGAATTAATTAAATTACATATATTTCAATAAACACAACGTTCTCGTGTTAAAGAAAATGTTTGTCTCCACCTCAATACCTCTCTATCGCTTTCACATCAAGTCGACCTCCAAAAATCAAGTTTTTATCTCACACATGAAATAAGATTTTCAATATACACTACAATTCATAAATAATTGTACATTTATTTTTAATTAATTTTTAAATATTATTTTGGGAAAAATCCATAGCAATATGTATCCTGCAACTCTCAAGAGCTTTGTGAAATGTATATGGGTAAGGTGAATTCAAGCGAGCTCGAGCCTTATGTCATTTTTAAAAATTCTTAAAATATGCAAAATATTTCTTAATTCCTTTTTGTATTAAGATTATTGAAAGAATAGTGAAATTGGAAGTGGAATACAATATGTAAATACAAAAACTGCAAAACAAGCAAATCATTTTATTTTTGCGATATTAAATGAAATTATAATGAACAGTGAGTTATAGTATGATTTAGCAATAGAATTAAACCAGATGGGCCTTAGCATAAGTTTCACAAAAACAAATCTAATACTAATTTTTAGCCGTCCGATCTTGGTAAATGAAAAGGATCTGGAACAAATGGCTTTATGTAAATAATTTGGAAGTACAATTAGTTCCAGCAGAACACGTCGACGAATCCTATATCAGGAGTTATGTTATGACTTGTTTGGCTAATCCAAAAAGGAAGTAGGGATTATTATGTTTATTATGTACAACCCGCATAACCCAAAACGTCGTGTACCGCCGCTGAAAAATCTATAAGAGAGTCTGTAATTTTTCGATAAAACTGGGTCCACCACTATGACAAAAAGAAAAACGTAGACGATTTACCAGAGTGTAGTATTATACAAGCATCTACCATCAATCAAGGTAAACTCTTACATTACTTCAAGTCCAATATATATTACGCAGAAACGGTCTAAATATTATACAACGTCAACTTAATGAAGGCATAAAATCGAACAGTCATAACGAATACTGATGGAGATCAGTCAAATATAATCCTTAGTGACAAAGCATGATTCTGGACATGGAGCTTTCTATAAAGAAAGCATGATTAATTACAAGAAACAGAGTGGTAGAACCAATGGTAAAACATACTGCTAAGGTTCACGCTTGGGAGTTTCTCAAAATATGTAGTTGGATCATTGTGCTCCTTTACTGTGAATTTGAACTCAAAGCAGATGAGGAGAATTTGAGAAAAATATTTCCAAAATCTGTGAAGACGTTTTGGTAACAATAAAGCATAAAAAGAATAATAATCCAAAACATCTCAGTCTTATTTGTCAAATTGAAAGGCTGAACATGATTCCATAACAACTAGTTTGGTGAAGTCTTAGGTAGATGCTAACTCGATAAAAAAATATGTGGGTACTGATGATGTATTTACACGATAAAGCAGTTATACCGAGGAAACGCGTTCCAATAGCTTAGTTTTAGAATCTATACGAGGCGAGCTTTTTATGTTATCTACCTAACTATGAAAACAATATACTACCCTATATCACATTTCTCTGATATTTTATATTGTCCTCTCTAAGTTTAGTTGAAATCGCCCAACTTTTATTAATTTTACATTCGTTTAAAGAAGAGAAAATGAGTCGTTTGAAGCTTGAACATAGAATTGTTATGAAATTTTTATCAAAAGAAGGCAGTAGCCCGAAGAATATTCATGAGAGAATGGTGGCAGTGTGTGGAAAAAATAGTCCGTCCTATTTCTAAGTAAAATTTTAGTGTAAGCAGTGTAAATGGGGCACAAATTCCATTCACGATAACCCAAATTGTGCAAGACCTCTTTAAACACAAACTGAAGAAATCGTCAATAAAGTTGAAGATTTGCTGTTGACTGACCGCCCCATAAAAATTCTAGTTATTGCTAGAGAAATAGGAATATCGAAAACGAAAATTTGGGAATGAGCAAAGCGTCGGCACGATGGAATCTCAGACTTTTTGTCTCAAGATGAAGACTTCTTAAATAGAATTGTAGCTGGGGATGAAGCTTGGATACACCACTGGGACCCCCCCTCCACGAAACAAGTGTCTAGGCAATGGGTTCATAAAGGCTCTCTATAGCACAAGAACGCAAAAACGCAATTTTCTGTCATAGTCATAGTTTTCTGTGACACGAAGGGGATCCTCTTAATTGAATATAATACAAAAGGGACTACAATAACGGAAAATGTCTGCAAAGACATTGTAATAACTAAAGTAAGACACCTATTTTTACATATTCAAGGTAATTCTTATTTAACGAAACACGTCCTCATTAATTACCGCATCTTCGCATTCTTTTTCAATTATGTAACTAGGTTAGCATAACATAGTAAGTAGGTTATTAAGTAAGTAAACATGATACATATACTGAAAACAGAGGAGAACGAGCCAGATTTGTAAATCTAATCTTACCGACATCATACATGTGAACATCGTGACATGTAATATTGTTGTTATGTATTTATTAAATGTTATTTTATATTATTCCCGAGTGTATTATATATTTTACCAATAAAATCGGCCTCTAATGAGTCCGCTTCGGAAACGAAGCTATAAGGAGGACCAGGTGACATCACATGGCGATCCTGCCACTAGCTAACTGGACCGACATCACACACAATTAAGAACTTGAACAAGCTTATACGCGAAAAAATACCCCATAATTTTGCTCAGAAAGCTCCGCTTCTGCACGAAAACTACAGGGTACATAAGGCACGAATTGTTCAATCAGTAATCAATGAATGCGGCTTTGAGGAATTACAACATCCATCCTACAGTGCCAGTACACGTCCCCTGTGACTATTATTTTTTCCAAAATTCAAAAAACTCTTGAGAGGGCGTCGATTTTTATCGAATGACGACGCGGAAAATGCTGATAGGTCCTATTTTGTGGAATTACCACAAGAATTTTTTTTCGAAAGCATAGCATTGTTAGAGAAACTTTGGAATAAGTGTGTCAGTGTTAATGGTTCTTACGTTGAAAAATATTTTTTTTGCTCTCTAACTTGTTTCTTTTATAGCCAGGTATATAACATAAAAAACTTTCCTCGTAGCATCATTTTGTTTTTGATTTCTTACAGGTTAGAAATCAGTAATACTCTTTTGTCAAACTAAATGTAAATGCCTAATTGACACAGACAGTTAAACCAATAGTGTGGGATATGTCTCGTGTAGACTGTTTGGATAATTGTGATATATATTCATACCCAAACATATTTTGACGCGCCTTAACCAAAGATTTCTGGCTTGTATGTGCTGTAGTCATACATGGCGCTGAAACATCTTCTTTAACTGAAAAATCAATAAACGAGATGAAGGCAGCACAAGAAGTATTGAAAATAATTATTAAAATAATATATAACTTTCATATAACATTCGATTTTACAATTATCGTCACTAACTTTGAGCAACGAGCGCTATATGTAGATGTTTCATTCCGTTATTTTTCTTTTTCGGTCTATTAGTTTGTACTTTCTCAGTTCGTCTTCCCAAATATTTTTCAATCCCAGAATTGTTTTATCTACCATTCGCTGGCTTTTCGCCATTGTCTGTAAATTAATGTTGATTGTACTTGTTTGTGTTTTTGCATATTTATATTCCTTCAGAGTTTCTTTCCTTCAGTATTGCTTTCTCCAGCATACATATAGCTCCGTTAAAATCTGAAGGCACCTAGGATGCGCGAGGCGTGACTAAAATATATCTATCTCTCTCGTTCCATACTGTGTTCCCCTTTTTTGTCTTAAAATTGTTATCCAGGCAAATGCCATCAGATGTTAGCCACGCTATACCTGCATCTGTCACCTAATACTATCCTGGGTGCAACATCGGTTGAGCTGTCTAGATACCTTTTCACTTCTACGTAGGGGAAACTGAACAATTCACAACTTATTCCAGTTTTTTCAATTTTTTGTTTGCAAAAGTTTACCAATTTCAAATGGCCTCTAAGTAAGACCTGTAACCTTTCCTTATTACAGTAGTAGAACTCTTTAGCTGCCTCTTTGTCTTTTGACTTTAGGTTAATTATTCGCGTTCTTTTTTTCTAGTTCATTTCATACAATTATTACAATTTATGGGTATATTAGTTGAAATAATTTAGTATGAAGATTAATTAAAACTATGTAAGTTTCTAAAATGTTAGTTTGTGTAGTATATCTCATCGTAATTGAAAAATTGTATCTGATAAATATTTTAGAAGGAATGTCTGAAACTAATTCTTATTTATTAAATCATTACCGTTACGTAAATATATAATCTTCAAGGGTATGTTAAGAATATGATATATAGTCTTAATATAATTTTTGTAAACAAGTGTACGTTACATACCACAGACGTTGTCCTAGAAAACAAAGTAGGTACATCCTTTTTGTTTCCCTTTTCTGAAGAAGCCATCATTAATCAGACTTCTTACTCCGTTAAATAGATTTTTTAGTGGATTTAACGCTTACTTATGCCGTTACAGGTGTGAACATTAACTCATAATAAATTATTATCAAACATTACCACCGGTTATTCCATTAGAGAAAACGACACCAATATTTATTGGTCAATCGGATCGACAAATCCGGATGGTAGTCTGCGTTATCTTCGCCCATTAATTAGAAAATATTCAGCCGGTAAACGGTCCCGCATGTTTATATTTTACCTTACAGGAACGTCAGTGTTCCAGCGACAACATCTTAATTTAATTGCTCCGCATGCAAATGACCAAGATAAATCTCACCCTCGTACGAGCAACATGTAAATTTTCAGATATACATATGAATTTTATTTTCTTTCATCACTTACGCCCACTGCATATTGTAGAATCATCTTCAATTAAGTTCACGTTATCTATTCTCATCTCATTCTTGAAGCAACGGTAACGTGTAAGTTCGAGTAAGACCAAGAACGGGGGATTTATGGAGAGTGGATGAATCCGGGAAACTTGAAAATACAAGATTGATCTTCATGAGATATCAACACTGGTCGATTCAAGGTTGGGCATGCCACAATATTAATAGGGCGTCATGCGAGAACAAGTAAGTGATATACTGCTCGAAATGGAGTTGAACCTGCGTGTGTTTCTGCTGTACGGGATGAAGACGTAACGTGGTGGATATACCGTGGGTTCAGATTTTATTTCTCTGTGTGTTGGTTGCTTCTTTTTTTAATATAGGTTCCACATCGTTGCTGTATATAATCGTGATGGTTGAATTGTTTGTTGTTGGTGCGATAAAGCGATACGATAAAGGCGATGGAACAGACCGTCACCGCATTATTGATTGGAAGTTTTATATTTATAACAATTGTGTCAAGTCTAGTTACTAGGGAACTGTCACCTAAATGAATTTAAATTCATAAAAGTTGTTTACTATTAAATTAATTCTCATATTTTATTGCATTGAATACATTTGATAATAATAAACACTTATAATTTATAAGAAAGTATACGTTATGAGTTTACTTTAAACTCAATATTTGTATTTCATCATGTAATCGTTGATTATCGTACTATTCGAACCAACTCAGTAAACATAAAATATTTCATCTTGAATTTTTAGGTATGTTTAAATGAACGTAAACAAATACAGTGAAAGCTTTCATAAGCGGACACTCACGGTTCCAACATTTTTGTCCGAGTATGGAAGGTGTCCGCATATAAGAAAGTTAAATAAAAATGTGTGAAAAAATCGTAATTAACGGAGGAAGATACTCATCTTTTTTATTAAAAAATATTGGAAAACACGAACATTACATAATATACGATACATACATCAAATAATAACAAATACATAAACTTCTTCTTCAACTAAAACATAATCTTTAGGTCGAATATAAAATCAAATTATAACTCTTAACTTAGCATTTGTTAACATCTGGACATACGAAAAAGATTATTTTTTAGAAGAATCTGGTATTTTTGACTGGTATGCTTTCTTACGATTTTCTTGCAATAAAACAATTTTGAAAATATTCAATATTTTTTAAATGTTCGAATGCAACAAAATCTTCTTTTGAAATTGTTTTTGGGTTTTCAACGGCCTCCAAAGCGCTTGCGTAGGAGTTTATTGACCAGCATCTTCATTTTCTTCTTTGTTACTCTAAGTATCCTCTACTACTGTCTGCTATATTTTCGGTTTCATCACTTTCATTAAGGTGTTCTTCGGTTGATAACATTTTTTCCAATTTAATAAAGTCATCTTTCAGTTGGCTTTTGGATTGGTCTATTACAGTACAGTTCCTCCAAAACTCTACTAGGGTTGCCAATGGCAGGTCATATTCTATCAGGTCTACCTCTTGATCTTCAGTCTTTTTAAAACCTGCTTTTCCGAAGCAGCCAAGCATAGCAACAAAACATATGAGCAAGTAATTAATTTGTGAAAAGCGTTAATCTAAAATGAGTCAATCAAATGTGAATAATGAAGAAATTTTACAATTGGTAGTCAATTGGAGTCAAGTTAATTACCTAAAAAGTCAAAAGCAAAGTACGAGAAAACTTACCAACAGTTATATGACTGGAGAAATGAAAAAAATATGTAAGGGGCAAATGAAGATATTCTAATTGCGTATTTTTTTGAAAAGTTTTGTTTTGTTTATAAGCTTTATTAGCACTGATTCTTAAATATTCTTTGATGAAACTCTTAAAGCTTCAACACTATGGTCAGTGGACTTGATGCTGAGAAGTACTCTACAAATAAATGAAAATGTAAATATTTCTGCTAAAAAAATTACTGGCCGTTACGTCAAAATGACGCTTATGTGGCGAATTTATGGATGGTTTTTCGAAAAATTTCCTCATGTCAGTTTTCTGCTTATGAAAGTAGTGTTGGTAATTGCGTTGCACGGAGCCTCTCGGGCGGAAGAATTACGTTTACTAAATGTGGATGATGTAGAAAATTGTGTCACATTTTGGTCATGACATTACATGACACTAAAAAGCCTTTACAGTTATATCGGAAGATGGAGTAAACGGAATTAAGCTTTACAGAAAGTACTTGAATTTGAGACCCGAAAATGTGTACCGTCACAGAATATTTATATTTTATAGACAGGGCAAGTTCACAAAGCAACCAATTGATATAAACAACTTCTATAATTTACTAAAGAAAATTAGCAGCGCTACTGAAGTCAACAAGGAGTTTCACAGGCCATGGTTTTCGAACATCAGCGACCTTTTCGGCCGACAGTGGAGCCGACATCCAGGTTTAGAAAAGACATTTCGACTGGCGTAATAGTGCTGTTTCAGAAGCCTATGTCGAGGATAGCATCGAAATTAAAATAAAAATAAAAAAAAAATTTTAATAGTTCGACTGAAGGAAAATCTTCGACCTATAAACGGTAGCAGTAAGCCAAGTAATAAACTCTAATTTGTCAGTGTCTGCGTTGTGGTCACTTTCCTCATCTTCTGGTATAATATTTAAAAATTTATCAAATTCATTTATAATTTACGCTAATAAATAGAATGAATGAAACAAAGTGTTGTTAACTGAAACCGTGAAGAAAATTATTGCTAACGAGAAAAGTTCAAATTAAAAGTATTTACGTATTCGAAAATGGAAACACAGTACTCCGCCTTAAAAGATAGAATTGATATTTAGCCGTGACTAGAGATATATTTTAATTTGTAGACAAACTGTTCGCACATGGAAGAAAGTAATAAATTTATTTTCATATCATGTACAGCATTCATTCATAATTAAAATGGCAATATATAAAAATTGCGCATAAATAACTTTCTTGTAAGTCAATTAATAAAACATCAATATTTATTTATATATCAGCACTAAATATATAACGCTGCATTCATAGCATATGATAAATTGATATCATATTCTTCCAACAGTGATAAATGCGCAGTTATTTTTATCTTCTATCCAGTCGCATTTATTAATTCCCTTTGAAATTATCTGTTCCTTTTCGGAATGTATTCACAATTAATTACTTTCAATGTATTTAGCAACTTCTTAAGCAATAATACTAGAGCATCATTAAATAATTAAATTAAATTGTTATTTTATTTTTATTTAAAATTACATATATAGTTACATTTAGAGAATTACACTATTGATACAGAAGACAAGAATGTATTTATCTGGTATGGATATCGGAGATGTATCTGTTTTTTTAACAAAATTATCATTTCTCAATATGTATTATAATTCACCTTCAAAGCATAAATGGTAGAGTAAATTATATAAGTATACAAAACTACTTAAAAATGCTTTAAATACGAATATTACTAATATTTATTCCATTTCAATCTTTCAGTTCCACATTTTTTTCCTTTTATATGTTTGTTATTAATTAATTAATTTCTTCTCCAATTATTGTACTCTACTCTATATAATTGCTATGTTAGAGCTTCCATGAAATTCAGATTTCTAAGCATTTTTGCACTATATAGGTCTCTTCTTCAAATCTTATAAACTTTTTAGTCTTTCGTTTGTATTTATTCTCATTTGTTTGTGGTGTCACCTTCGTATAAAAATTAATCTATGCATTGATTCTTGTGATGAAGATAACAATAATGTAATTTATGAATCTGAAATAATACGAAATTCTTGAAATTTAGGAAATGTTCATAAGCCAGATTGAATCAATTGGTTCAGATGTCAGTAGCTGGTTTTCTATCTTGAACAAATACTCCAAATGTTTATAATTTAACGTCTAGATACATAAAAGAGGACAAATACTTCATAACAATTCCTTTAATATAACAGCACATGATACTGTAACATTGAAATAATGTCTATAGTTATAAAATGATTACAAATAAAAATCTAGGATAGTTTTGTTGTTACAATGCTTGGTTTCATTTTTGGTTGGAAGGTTTTTAATTTCGTTTAATGTCTGTTATTTTTGCTTCTAAAATCGATGACTGTATCTGCGTCAGTTATATATTTACAGAAATTTAAACGACGACCGTTAATACTTAAGAAATCAATAACAATATCTACAGAAGAAGGTTTGCCAGAAGTTAAAGTTTTGGGGACATATTGGATACATTTCTGAATATAAAATTAAAAATAATAAACAATAATATTAAAAGAAGCTATAGAGATCTAAATTCAGTAGCGTTTATGAAAATAAAAAAAATATGGATGGATGGAATACGAGTGAGTCGAAGGCAGAATATACGAAATTAATTTAGAATAATGATAGTTATGGGTTCCGGTAAGATAACCCCTAAAAGTCATAAACAACTTCCCTTTCATCAAAACAACTTTAATTATCAATAAAGAAAAGATATATATTAATCTACGATTTAGTCGCTAGCATTTTCATTGCGTAATTATTATTTATTAGGTAACTTGTTGATGCTCAAAAACAGATTTTGAATTCGGTGCCATTAGAGAAATTTTTCACAATCAAAGTATTTTATAGTTATTGAAAAAGGCAATAATCAGATAATCCAAAGTCACAAGTATTGCAGGTGTGATAAAGGCTTTTTTTAAATCTGGGAACATATCAAAATCACTCGGTACGAGATCCGGTGAATAAGGTGGATGCGGATACAACTCCCATTGTAAATCATTCAAAATATCTTTGGTTTTTCTTACGGTGTGCGGTCTTGCATTATCATGTTGCAATAGCGCACGCTTATGCAACTCCCCGAGCCGTTTTCTGATAAGTGCCTGACGCAGTGGCCCACATAATAAGGTCGAGTAATATTCTGCGTTAATTGTAGTACCTGTCGTCAGATAATCCATAAAAATAATAAAAGGCGTGCGCCTTAAGTGGAAGCCCGGCCTTCTTCGGATTTACACAATTCTTTGGATTTACTTTAGGTCTCAGGATTGAAATAACGAATCCACGTTTTGTAAGTGGTTATTATTCGTTGTCAAAATTCATCACCGTAACGGGCTAATAGCTCTTGAAGTGTCAGACCTATTGAGTTTCTGTTCCGGTCCCAACAGCTTTGACACCCAGTGGACTGAAACCTTGCTTACGCCCAAACAATCATGTAAGAGCTCATGAACTTGTCGTGTACCTATTCTTGGGCATACACTAATTTGAGAAATAGTCATTTGTCTGTCCTCTTTCAGTAGGTCCTCCACGGCAGTAATGTTTCTTTCATTTATCGACGTGCTCGGGCGACCATTGCGTGGATCGTCTTCTAATGATGTTATACCACTTTGAAAACGATTGATCCACCGATATATAGTATTTTTAGATTCTGCAGGCTCACCAAACACTCCTTGCAGACGTTTAATAATTTCTGAAGTTTTCACACATTCTTTCCACAAAAATAAATTATTCCTCTTTGAGATTTAGCCGCGTCTTCTTCATGGTTACACAAACAGTGCTACGAAAATGCGTCAATATCGGTCGAACACCTTAATCAGACTGAACGATATTGTACTGGATAGCTGTATGAACTTGTCTATCACCAATGGCACTGCCTATAAGTTCTGTGTAATTGAATTAGAACATAATTCCCAGAACTTTGGAAACATACCTCGTAATTTAAGTTTTTTGCTTTTATCTTGAATTTGTATTGAATTTTTTATTAAATTTGTGATTAGATAACAAACAATGATTTCCGAAAATAGATTCCACTTTTTGTCTTTATAGCTCCCTTCGTGCCCTTCATCCTACTTTCGATCGCCCTCCCTGTTTGTCCCATGTAAACTTTTTCACATTATTCGCACGCTAACCTGCAGACACCTGAGTTTTATCCTTTGATTGTTTTGTTGTTTTTAATTATTTTCTGTATGGTCTTGTTTGTTTTAAATTATATAGATTCCCTACTAATTTTTTTAATAAAAATTGCGATTTCTCCAGAAACCTTTTCTGAGTAAGTAATTAAATTATAAGTGTTTACTATATTGTTCTTTAGTTTTGGGTAAACTAAGGGCAGAGAGTAGATTTTTGTTGTCTGCTTAGAATGGTACTGACGGTGTCTATGAAATGGCCCTTATTTAGGGCTATTGTGTAATCCTTTTTCGTTTAAGATCGAAGCTATCCATGACTGAGTAAAGATAGTTTCAATCTTCTAAATTTAAGATTCCATATTCTTATCCCTTCTATTTTTATTAATATTAACAGACATATTTTCCATTTGCATTTTATATATGTAGTTTTTATCCACCTGATACAACCATTGTATGACAAGACAATGTCGTAGGGGTTTAAAATAAATATTTAAAATTATAAGATTATTACGTATTTTTTAACGTTAAAATTGAGAAGTTTATTAAATTATTATTCAATTCTATACGTTGGCACATTATTATTAAAATAGAGGTATATTTATTTACATTGATGAGTTCAGACTTTTGATGAGTCAGTAAGATGTAAATCACATTATTATTAGAGACAGGCGTTCTCAGTCGGCTTGCACTGGCCTAAGAGAGCTAGGCGTTTGAGTAATTCAGAGTTGCTGTCGGCTTAATTTGTGCGTTTCGCATTTCCCACTTTAGTACGTCAACAGCTATGATAATGAGTAGATGAATTTACGAATACGCGTCTACGCAAAATATAGAAATTGAATTGAAATTGTCGAAAGTTCATAGAAATGCATCAACTTACCTGTTTGCTAACAGGGCACGCAGATTTTTATGGCAATTTCCATACAAGATGTAATGGTAAAGTAGTGAGGAGCTTAGTTTGTGAGAACAGTTTATCAGGATGGAATTTGCCTTTGTATACGAAACATGGGAATAGTGCAACACGCGAATCTAAAAACCGGAGAGAGAATGTATAATGGATTTCTTTGTGATTTAAGTATGATGTTATGTGTATATAATGTACTGGTTAAAAAAGTCGGACAAACAATGTTTGGTCAGTTTTGGAACAAATACAATCGTACGTGGAAACTACCAAGTCCGAGGACGCCACGTAGGTATTTGCCAACGCTGGGCGAGAAAATTAATAATTATGTAAAAAACGGTAGTAAAAAATAAAAGACTGTGGCTTACTATAGATGAAACTACAGATCTAAAAAAAAATTGGTATGACTTCGTAAGGACCGTCACACCCTTATTTGTTAGTCTGTGAAAGACTGCAAATATGTACTGCTGAAGCACTTCATAATGTACTAGTTAAAAACACTACATAACTTTGAAATTTTACCAAAGCAAGAATTGATGATGGTTACCGATGCTACCGCAGTTATGCATCGCATGCGACACTTATTCAAAGAAGTTCAGCCAAACTTTCTACACGTTACATGTCTGCTTCTTATGCTTTACATCTTGGAGCAGACACTATACGAAAATGTTATCACGATGTGGATCAACTAATACGACAGACGAAAGCGGTTCTTTTAAATCTCCGAAACGTATTCGGCTCTTTCATTTACAATGTCCTGACATCTCGGAACCGCCGTTCCGGAACCCGGAACCGCCGCAGCTAATTTTTACACGATAGAGTATATGGTTAGAGACAGCATTTTATTATTTTAAACATTTTGATAAGATAAAGCTGGTGATTTTACAACTAAACCCTAAAGAAGCAGCTGCAATAAGGCTCAGTTAAATGCAATTTCAAGCTCTTCAAGTTGCAGAAGATTTAAAAATTATTTAAGATAATTACGTTCAAGTAGTGGACGCAAGAAAAACAGAACACTTCGTTGTCCTTACCGGATTCTGTTGAAATTGTTGCCCACGTAGAAACAGTGCTACATACTTTAAATGATGAAAAAAGTGTCGGAGAAAAATTGAATACTGTATTATGTAGAAATGTTGATTTTACTAGATTAAGACAACTTTTTAACAACAGCGTTGAGAAAGATCCGTTGCACAAATTTAAAGATCACTTTAACTGCGCGAATATTAGCTCGCTAGCTGTGGAAGGATTTTTTTCTGCATATAAGCAGATATATATACACCACAAAGGATAAGTTTCATGGAGCCTACTGTAGAAACGCATTCTATGCTGTAGGTGTTTTGTAGATTTTCTAAGCATCGAAGCATATTGGGTAAGTTGTTTGGTATATTTTATCTGCATTTTCAATAATACTACGAGAATTTTTTTCTAAATAACGCGCAGATTTATTTCGGTAAACCCCACGTGGTGACGCCAATACTGACCGACCTAAGTGCTTGTCTCTAATTATTATTTTTGTTCCTAAAAATAGAATTATGACTCAATCTAATGCATAAAGTCACTGTGTCAAGCAAATAAGTTTGTAGAATACTTAATATATTTTATTTTTTTCGTTAGCTAATTGAGTCTAGTGTACAGGGGGCTATATTATAAACAGCGAATAAATCTCTGAATAATAACTTAGGGAATAAATTTACTCAACAAATAAATTGAAATCTGGTATTATAAAAAATGCATGCAAGTAAAATAAGTATTTGTAGAATAGCTATGTATTTTGCAGTTTAGCGTTTCGATAAACGATGGAGCCACTGAATAAAATGAAAAAATTTAAAAAAATCCTAATTTTTTACTATTTCTTTTTGTTTATATTTGTAAGATATAAGCCGATAAATCTGGCATTATTAAAATTCAAGTTATCAAACGCACACAAAATATAAAATTTTAAAAATAAGGTTATGTTTATTTGAATCAATGGAGCAAACAGCTGTTCGCATTTAACCAACGAATAACATTTAATACCACGATTTTCTAGGGTGTAAATTCATTGGTAGATTTGCTTGCTTAGTTTTCTTATTCGCTACTTACATTACCCAATCAATAGGGTAAATTAAATTTACTTGTTTACTAAATCAAATCTGCAGATTTTATCGTTTACAATACCGGCCCTTAGATATAGATGTAAGAGTAAATCGATGCCTTATCTGAGACTTTATAGAAACGACTGTAGATTTAAAAAAGTCCCAACAGAACAAATCATATAAAACCGTACCATCACAATTCATAGTTTAGTAAACTAATAAAATATTTTAAAAGCTCTTATGTAATATACGATGTTTAGTTAAACATAGAGAAGCAGATAAATCAATAAAGTTATCGCTCGTTAAGTTCTAGTAACCATGGATGCGCGCTAGTTTAATTTTTTACCTTTGGCTTATATGACTAATTACAACCGGTAATAGTTTTTTTTTAATTTTCGGATTTTCTGAGCAAAAGAACATCATTAAGTCATTATATGGTGACAAATTTTACTTTCTTGGGAAATAACAAGTATATCAAGTACTTTGTGTCCTAAATTCAAAATAATTCGTGCCCGGTAGTTGCTTTATATTATTTGTTTTAATGTATTTATAATTGCATCATTTATCTTTACAAAAGTACATGCAAAACATGTGTAAGCATATGTATCGAATATTAATACTAAAAAGAAAACAAATACTTTACACTGAAGGATTCTACCTTTGTCCTATTTTTATATGTATATATATTATCATAATACAAATCTGATAAATCAAAAAAATGTATTCACTGAGCAAGGAAATTTGAGATGTACACGAAAGTCATATTATTTTCTCATTCAACTATAAGTGGTTTAATACCATTAGGCATTAAATCCCTTTCCCCAATGACTGGACTTGGTTTATATACACTAATGGTGGTCGGCTGGGAGCAATGATGGGATTTTAATAGTAGCTGTGAGCTGTTATAAGAGCCCCGATGCCTTAAAACATACATGGATTCATGTGGCTGATTGTAAGTTCGAAACGTGGAATGAGTGGGAGAAAACGAGAGGGTTTTTAATTGCGCATTTTACTTTTATAACACAGTGCTTTATATAATAGAGTTCCCTAATTTGAATGAATGTAAATGGTAATCTTAATATGTGCTCGTTTATTTTATGCCTGCCAATTGAATTAAAATGTGATTATGTATTTTTCTCAATGTTTTTTTTAAGATTAACTAATCGTTTTTGGTAAAATGACGATATATTTGTTACGGCTTCTGATTTCTTTTGTGAGAACTTACCTACATCTTGATAGAGAATATGTAATTTTGTATGTAGATAATTTACTCTAATATTTAGATAGTAACATAGGTTACACTATTTATTTAAATATGAAATTAATACTATTCGAAATTCGTTAGCTTTTTGAATTCTTTCATAAATAAAATAAAACACTTAGTGTTTTTCACAATATCAAACTCATTTTGAAAATCCTGGAAAATACTCCTACCTGAAACAAAGATTTTCGTATATTTATGCAGTCAGTGTTTTAGTATCGGAAATAGTATAGGAAATATGGGTGTTCCTTCAACAGATTTTGATTTTTTACAAATTGCACACAGTATTTTAAACACTCTTTATATAAGAGCAATTATCGAAATAATCTTCGCATTCACATTGACTACCTAACACACGATAACTCTAGAATTGATCATGTATTTAACTAATTAATCTGTATTATTGTTGATGTGTTGATGTTGATATACGCGGATATATCAGAAAATAACGAAACTGGTACTGTAGTATAAAAATTAAATATTTATTTAGAAAACGTCAACAACTATCCTTTAAAATACTCTCGATTCTATGGAATACACTTATTCCATCATTTTGTCCACTTGTCATAAACATCCGAAAAAGCATTTTTTTAGTCTATTTAGTATACCCATCGCCGCTTTGTTGAGCTCTAAATTCGACTCAAATTTGCGACCTCTCAATTCTTTCTAGACTTCAGGAAACAAATGGGAGTCACATGGAGCAAGGTTAGGTGAGTACGGACGATGAACCATAATTACCACCCCAGATTCTTCAAACGTTTGTTGACAAATTGGTGATCTATGGACCGGGACATTGTCGTGATGCAGGATCCAACCAATGTCCTACTAAAGCGGTCGTTTTTTGCTAAATTTTGCCTTTAGGATTCCTCGAAGTATATTAGAATAGTACAGTTATAGTTAATAGTACAGTCCAGTTACTGTATGTTCTCTAGATACAATGTGATCATAAATAACGGCCAATTTATCAAAAAGTAAATGCGTCACTTTACTGGCGCTATTCATAGTTTTCGTCTTCTGCGGTCTAGGACTACTGTTGTGCTTCTATTGCGTACTTTGAGACTTTAATTCAGGGTCATAATGATAAAATCAACTCGCGTCATATGTAACCACATTATTTGAAAAATGTGGATTATGTTGTAGTTGCCTTTTCCACTACCGACAAATTGTCACCCGATTGGCTTTTTGTTCATTCGGCCATCACTTTTGGAATCCATTTTGCCGCAACGTTTCGGTACCCTAAATCTTCATGAATAATTTTTTGACTGGAACCATAAGACAAACTAAAAATGTCAGAAATTCGATATATGACAATCCGACGATCATTTTCAATCAAGTTGTTAATTTCTGCAATTTTTGAATCAATCCGTGCAGTTGGTAGTTGCCCACGTCGACGTTTATCTTCCACTGATTCACAACCGTTTTTGAATTTCTTATGCCACTCAAACATTCTACATTGTGATAAACTATCATCTGGGTATGCAGTTTTAATCATTTCAAAAGTTTCAATTGGAGTTTTACCCACCCGAACAAAATTTTATCGCATATCTTTGCTCCACTCTCATTTTTTAGATGGATACGTCAAACACTGACAATTCAGTAATAAATTTATATTAAACATCAAAAGTTAAATCAAAGCCTACTTGAGGATAAGTACATTGGAGATACGAGTTTTACCTTCTGTTTTCTGTGTTATAATATTCTAGTTGTGAAAGAAGTTTTAGTACCAGTCTCGCTATATAGAGTTTTACAAAATTATTAGATTATGTTGAAGAATTATTGATATTTCCCATAATTTGAATTAGTCGTTCTTGCGGTTGTAAATATACAGCCTGCGTTTTATGTTCCAGGTCGATGTTTTTTTTAATAACTTCTCAATAAAATACAATTTTATAATTTATATTTTATTTATTGATTATATGGTCTTGAACAATACGTTTGGAATATGATGTCGATCAAGTGATCGCCTCTGGCCGCGATGCAAATGCGACCTCTCTTAAGCACATTTTCCATAAAAATTTTGCAGATTTTCATGTTTTTTCAGCAATTTTGTTTAAAATGTTGTGGTTAGTTTGTTGGTGTACACCTTTTTCTTGAAGTACTCCCGTAGGAAAAAATCGGGGGGTGTCAAATCAGTGGATCGTGGAGGTCAGCCTATATCACCATTTTTAATCTTATTCGTCCGGTAAAAATTTCTCGCAAAATTTGCATCATGTTCTGTAGGCTTAATTGATCCAATTCGAGCACAAGAAATTCCCGATAGCCGTCACCTGTAACGGTTACAGCATTGCCTCCAGCATCCTCAAAGAAATATAACCCAATAATGCTGCCATACCAAATGGCGCACCATACAGTTACTCTACGAGAGTATGGTGATCTTTGATATATTTTGTAAGGGTTTTCTGTGCTCCAATAGCGAATATTCTGTTTATTAACAAATCCAGCTAAGTCGAAATGTGCGTCGTCGCTCATAATGATCTTTTATTGAAAATGATGGTCGTCTATACCGAGCTGTAAAACTCGAGCACTCCAATCTCGTCGCCGTTCATGGTCATTTTCCTGCAGTTGTTATGACAATTTTATACGGGTAAAAATGCAGCGGACATTCAGCAACACTCTGCATCAATTTTTTCTGGTGTGCGTTGGCTTAATTGTCGACCGTCTTGACTTTAGCTCCCAGTGTATGCAAATTTTCAAAATTACTCATTACACGGTAAATTCCTCTGGAACCCATAAGCGCTTAAACCTCTTTTAAAATAATAACTGATGATTCGAAACTGCTCTCTGGTGAATTCTAGTTTCTTGTAGCTGGGTTATAACGAACATAACTTCAACAAATAAACGTCAAATTAAATATAAAGAGTTGCTCTAAATAAATACTGTATGTTTGTTTTTCAGTCTACTAGATTTTCTTATTCTAAATAAATTCAGCTTATCCTTCGAACTCGTGAGGATATTATATTTTCAAATAAATACTTATTCTCAGGAATCTTTCATTTACATATTTAATGTTAATAAACCAAGATTGGAATTTGTATTTACAACTAAAATTATAAATATTCCAATATTTTATAATACGCTTAGCGCATACAAAAACTTAATTCGTGCGGACATAATCTGTCGGCAAATCCTTTATGCCTTGTTCGTGAAAGTTCACATCGGTTAACTCTTAATTACTCTGGGACAGTCCAGTAAGTATAAAACTTGCTAAACAGTGATCTTCGTTTTTCCCACTTATATGATCACGCGGCAATGACCACATTGTCGCGTTAACGATATATATATATATATATATATATATATATATATATATATATATATATACAGGCAATTATTGTAATTATTTACACATCGTAAGATAATATTCTGTTATAATTTGCTTCTAGCAAAGATATAAATTAAGCAAGATAATTGACTAATTCAATCTTAACATCTTTCTGATGTAAAATTTGATAAAGTTTATTAGGCTGATATTTTGGTAAACAAATAATGTATTATTAAATAAGTAGTAAACTTTTACTACAAAATCTGAGGTAATATTATTTGGAAAATAAAAAGGTATTCAAAGCTATAAAGGTCAATTTAAAATTTAACTACATAGCCAGGATAACAATTATCTAAGAAAAAAATTATCTAAAAACTCCTATTATAAAGTTAAATATAATACATAACATAAAATACGAACAAAAGAAAATAGTAAAATAGTCCAATTTTAACAAGTAATAAATAATCATAAAAAAAAAAGAGATAGCACACTAGAACAACATATTCTAATTTGAATAAAATTAAAAAACCCTTACCAAAATAGAATTTAATGATTCTAAATACGTATTTCTACAACCACGTTGTCATCTTCAGTAGAAAAAACAGTGTAACACTTGAACGCACAAAAACACTCACAGAAGAATTTTTCTGAACGTCTTCTAGTTTAACACTAAATTGTTCAATCTTAAATTCTACAAAAATTACCTACATTTTGGTAACCCCCACCTATTCATGCAAGAGCATTAACCCATTATTTGTAAATTCTAATTTGTTACGAACAAGAGTCTAATACAGAGCTTTAATAGTGCAAATTGAAGATCACCCTTGAAGATCTCCTTTATGCAACAGTGGATAAAACGTCGGCCAATGAGGAGTCAAGGACGCGGTTACAGCCCGGAATCCAAGAAGCGACAGATTATTTATTCCGAATCCGAAGAAGTAAGTTTTGAATAAAATTGATCAAAAAGTACGTCTAAGTCTTTAGTTTCCTTTCTTATAAGTTTCTCAGACCCAGCCATATAATCACAAATAACAGAATTTGTACATCTAATTCTAGTGTATGTAATCGGACACTTAGAAATTTTGTTTTGTTTACACCATTCAAGAATTAGGACCAGATTAGTTTGAAGTTAAATACAATCTCGATGGGTGTATATTGTATTGTATATTTTCAAGTCTCACCATATCCCAGATATTGGCTGTTAAGCTTAATCAGGGGGTCATTATTATCGATATTAAATAATCAAGGCCCAAGGTTCGATCTTTGTGGAACACCTGTCGGCATTGAGATTGTTGTGAAAGTGGTTCCGTTATATACAACATATCCGATTCTATCAGCTACATAAGATGACATTCATTCTAAAAGTGATGCATAGAAAAAAATAAGCTCAAACTTTGCAAGTAACAATCTATGGTCAATGTTGTCAAATGCCTTGCAGAAGTCAGCATAAGTGACATCAACTTGTTTTCAACAATCCACTGGTGAGGATATAAAGTGTGATGTTGATGTTTGGACAAATAATGCTGCATGTGTGTATAAATTTTGTAACGTAAAATGTGTTCCAGAACTTTGGCTTGTAAGCTTTTATGGTCTTTGCATATGATTGCTTTTTGGATTCTGGGCTGGAATCGCTTCTTGGGTACTGCTTCCGAAACGAAACGTCGGCCAAGAATGGCCGACATTTCGTTCGTTGTTTCAAGGGACATCTTCAGGACTGATATTACTGTTGCTACACTGAAATTTCGTTTTCATATGATACACTTTTCAATGAGAATTGAAAGAGAAAACAATAAATAGAAGAAATTCTATGTACATTTAAAATATATTTCCAGTTATTTAAGTCCAGAAACATCCTCTTCAAAAATTTTCCTGATATGGGATTTTAGTATTTGCTTACGGACTCTTTATTGTCTCTCATATACAAAGAGTATTTTATTTAAAAAAAAATTGTAGTAACTGAAAAAAGCAAAAATTCGAAAATCTGGAAAGTATAGTGAATATGGTAACACTTTTTAGTCCAGTTCTCCCAACTGCCAGTGAGTAGCCAAATTCAATTTGGTAAACTGTTTATAGTATCAAAATGAACAATCTATTCCAGTTGCAAATGTTCATAAAAAACGGACATGTTTATTCAATCAAATGCATAGCAAACTTGTTTGATGTAAAACTGGTTTGACGACTTTTAGAACTCATTGTCCGGATTGCACATACGCTTTGTCTGTTATAGGATTACTGTGATGAATTCATGTGTCATCTTGTGTACTTAAGTAATCCAAAATCAACACATCAACATTATCCAAGGATATCAATTTTTATTGTATTTGCTTGCTTTTAATTTGCTTAATATTTTCTTCTTTCGTTTCAGATTGGTTGCTAGGTAACCAATAAACAAATACCTATCAAAAGTATCGTTTAAGCACAGCAATAAATTGTTAAATGTGTTGAATTTTAATTTTGTCTTGTTCTTCATTCACTGTTTCTGCGGCGTTTCACAAATAAAATTGATACACATTGATAAGTGTAAGCGTTCATTGTGTTAAAAGTAAACAAGGATGAACAAGAGAGACGTCGTCATTTGCTTTCTGCTGACTGAAATGAATAGGGAATAGGGAACTTGGAATGCGGGAAATTGAAGTAAGATAAGTTGACGTAGCGAAGCAGCTAGGTAAAACACAAAGCATAATTAGCCACAGAGAACAACATCTTGAAAGAAAATCACCATTGCTTTTCAGGATAGGCACATTACTCTTGAATTTCGCCGACAGTTCAGTAACTGCTAGTTAGTTGAGTCTCCAGGCAACCCATAACGTCACAGTGCATAACCAAATTTTCAGACGTCATTTAAGAGAATCTACTTCACTCGAGACGCCCCTTTAGGGTTCAACCACTAAGCAAGGCAAATCAAGGATATCCAGTAAACTGGGATCGGGAACACTTAAATTGGACTCGAGAGTAATGGTCGACTATACTTTTTTCAGTCGCGATTCGAATTAAGACCAGATACTGTCAGATTAAGAATTTGGCGTCAACGTGTTAACGCAACAAGGCTTCAGCATGCCTAAGAAGTGCACAGCTACTGAAGTTGTATTGTAATGATCTGGGCGAAAATTATGCTGGGTAGGAAAACTGGTCTCGTTTTTCTAGATCAGCTCTTAAATATATTGTGCCTATTGAACCTATTGTTCAGCCATTTGCAGAAGCGATTAGCTGAAATTTAACCCTTATGACAATGCACGACCACATGTGGCAAGAGTTGTCACCGATTGGTTCAATGAAACAAAAATTAAAGTTTTGCCATAGCCAGCTTAATCTCCAAACCTCAATCCCATTGAGCACCCATGGGATATGCTTCAGAGAAGATCCCTGCTACATATGAACGCTATAAAACATCGAATATGCAAGAATAGCTTTCACAACAGTGGAATCTTCTTCCACAAGGGACAAAATTATGAATTCAATATTACATTAATTTTGAAATTTTGTGTAGTTGCATTTTTTTAGAATTTCTGTAAATTGTTAATAAAGTTTTTTAAAACATAGCTTTTAGTTAATTGCAGTCATCTTATTTTACATTTAATTTTCAAGACACAAAAATATGTTAAAAGATGCAAAAAATTATTTTCTAAAGCAAATAAAAAATATCCTTAAATTATGCTGATGTGTCCATTAATTTTTTTCCTGGCAGTAGTTATGAACAAATTTCAATCTGGTCCATTAGGCTGCTCTCTGTTAATGCAAGAAGCACTTATCTGTTATATTTAAAACAAATTACTACTTGTGGTTGAATATTTCATACGACCACTGTTGAATGCGTAATTATTCGTACCAAAGTCACCCTTCTTAATCTTAGCTAAGTATCTTTGAACGCAAGTACGCTTATAACATCCGCTCCCAAAACATTAAACAAATTATCCATTACAACCGACGCATTGTTTTCTTTTTGAAATTCATACAATAGTATACCAAATAAATTTTATCGACATGCATCTTTCTGGTTAGCAGACACAACAAACACTGATGGATGAATTAAAGAAATATTTAAGAGATTTGTTTTCTAAAAACAAGAATACGCCGAAATTTTCCAGCATACCTAACAGTTTCGACAAGAAACGTATAATGAGTAATTGTATAAAAGTTATTTTAGATTTAATTACTTATCATATTTGAATTAGTTTTAATTATGGGGTTTTTTCAATACAATATTAAATTGAATCTCCAATTTGTCAAATTCAAAATAAGAATGATTTTAGGACGCCAAATGTAAATTGAAGTAGAAGCAATAGGTAGGAGGATATAAATTGGAAAAGTAGAAGTTGAAGAAGCTACCCTCAGTATCGTTTTAATCCCGTAGCTTAGTAAAAACTATTAACAATAATTACGAAGTTTACGAATAAGACTACCACATTTGATTAATTCAAGACTAGAAATCATTTACAGATATAGTTGCTGTAACCCCATCGAATGGCGAGAGATTAAATTTGTTACTGTCAGAAATTTTCGGAAACAAATTATATGTTGAAATAAAAGTTCTGTGTCTTAAAAAATGATCTCATGTTTCTCGAATAATTGGCTGAACGCCAGAACAATTAATCAAAGTTATTAATACTAGAAACGTTTTTCTAAGTGTTTATTGACCTGTGTGTTTAACAAAAACAATCCGATTTATTTTAAACATCATATATTTTCAGATATGATACAATCTTGTGTTTCCGTCAGAAATGTTCAAGATTCAAGATTCAATTCAAGATTATTTTTGTAAATAAAAAAAAAAGTTTAACAACAAATTTTTGTGAAAAGATTCATATAAGTAGATGATACCATTCATAAAAAATAAACAAATCTATGATGATTACTTACTTACATATGTAAAGAGACTAAAGAGCATTCCAGGGAAATATTAAGTTTACTAACGATTTTAGTATTGTAAACAAGAATGAAATTTTGGTGGAGGTTATCTTATAATAGATATAATTCAAAATCACGTACAACTAGTGACTTTTTTTTAAACTATATATACTATATCACATTTTTCACTTGTGATTTTCTAAAGTGCTCCAATATTATACAGGGTTAGTTAAAAATATGGAGACGGCGATTTATTGTAGTTAATATTCATTTTAGGGAATTATGTTCAATATAAAAGTTTGTTAAGATATTTTGGTTTACATTTGAGAATTTTTTTTCTTCAATTGTTTTTTTTAGATACGCCTGTCCGCGCATTTTTTTTTAAATGGGAACTGGTAAATTTTACTCTACCATTCGATAGAGAATTTTTTTCTCTTTACAATCATATTTTTATATTTTTAAAATTCATTTTAATAACTTTTTTTTTACAAGAAAAATTAAACAAATTATTAACAAAGTAAATTAAAGTAAGTGTTCAAATTGTCATCCATTAGTAATTTGACAATGACCCAATCGATTTACAAAACCCCGAGCAGAGTTCTGTAAAAAATCTCGGGGAATTTCTTGTATCGTTCTGGTAATTCGGATTTGTAAATCTTCAACGTTATCGGGCTTATCTTTGTAAACTTTGATTTTTACGTAACCCCAAAGAAAAAATCTAAAGTGCTTAAATCTGGCGAACGGGCTGGCCGTTCAATGGTTCCTCGTCTTTCAATCCATCTGTGGGGAAAAACGTTGTTCAGATATTGACGAACATTTACACCATAATGTGGTGGGGCGCCATCTTGCTGGAACCAGATGCTGTCACTGGGCAGGTCTTCATTGTTTTCATGAGGATAGAGCGTAGCACAAGCAGGTATTATTTCATTTTGCAATAACTGCAAATACAGAGCCGAAGTTAAATTGCCATTGATGAAAAAGGGACCGATAATATGACCGCCTAGAATGCCAACCCAAACATTAACCTTTTGGGGGTACTGCGTATGGTGCTCCAAAAACCAAGAGGGAGTTTCCAATGACTAATCTGCAGTTATGTCTGTTTACTTCACCGGTAAGGCAAAAAGTAGCTTCGTCAGAGAAAAGAATATTGTTGACAAAATTTTCATTATTATTGTAAATATTTAACATTTCTTCAGAAAATTGTAATCTACTATCAAAACCATCTTCCGTTAACTTGTGTACAAGGTGTACCTTATAAGGTTTATACTTTTCACTTTTTAAAAATGACACGATCGATATTCGATCGAATATTGAAATTAGCCGCTAATTGATTGGTTGATAAATGGGGATATTCAGATACAGCCAATAAAATATCCAGTTTGTTATCATCGCTTTTTGCTGTTCTAGGTCTACCACTTCTTGGCAAATCTTTAACGCAACCCATTTGTTCAAACCGTCTTAAAGTGTTACCAAAAAAGGATTTAGAAATTGGATTTCTATTTGAATGCGTATCATTAAATAAATTACAAACGTCTTGTAAACTTCTGTGTCTATCTCCATAACCCAACATCATAAGTATTTCAATTCGTTCATGTTCACTTAAACTCGTCATTGTTAATATTAACAGCAACAAATTGCACAAATGAATTATTTCTGTCTAAGATTTGACGTACACAATAACCACTGATAAAATTATGTCGCTCAAGTTTGTTTATCGCTACGCTTCTGTCTATCTGCGATGTACCGAACATCTGTTAAACACATGAACCGGCCTTTTCTTATAAAAAAGTTATTAAAATTAATTTTAAAAAAACAAAAATATTATTGTAAAGAGAAAAAAATTCTCTATCGAATGGTAGAGTAAAATTTACTAGTACCCATTTAAAAAAACTGCGCGGACAGGCGTAACTAAAAAACAATTGAAGAAAAAAAAAATTCAAATATGTATACTCAAATGTAGATCAAAATATCCTAACAAACTTTTATATTCAACATAATTCCCTAAAATGAATATTAACGACAATAAATCGCCGTCTCCATACTTTTAACTAACCCTGTATATTTGTATATATATATATATATATCATATTATGGCCAGTGTTATCATTATTTACATACACTGTTCAACAAAATTAGAGCAACACTACTTTAAACACCTTTGCAAGTTTTCTGTGAGTAGAAGGCGATTTTTTTTCAAGCTTCCTATTTTTGTCTGGAATCTTTTAGATAAGCACAAAAGAAAATTACGTTGATACATTTTTTATTTTTCTCAGATGTTCAAATGTAAAACACTATAAAAAATAGTTTTGTTCCTTAGGTAAACAAAGTTCATTTTTTGACATAAACGTCAATTTTGAGAGTCAGTTTATTTCTAAGATTGAAATGCTTTATTTAAGTGAAATCGAAGTCGCAAGGGCAGTTGTTTTACTTGAATATGGACGATCTGTGCGATATGTCGCCTATCAACTACAAACAAGTCCATCGATTATCTATAGAGAATAGCATAGGTATCAAGAAACGAGCAAGATACTATAGAAGAACTGAATAAGGACGTAGAAGAAAACTAGTCGTTTGGATGACCGTTACATCATCAATTCTTGCTTTCTCCGTCGAACTTCCACCGCTCGTGACTTACTTCGAAATGCTACCGGTATAACAATCTCTGATGAAACAGTTAGAAAAAGACTTAAAGAAGCAAATTTGGCTTCTCGGAGGCCTGTACGAACTCCTCGCTTGGCCTAAGATCACAAACGGATCCGCCTGAACTTTGTTCGCGAACATTTGGAATGGCAACTTCGACACTGGAGGTCTGTGCTTTTTAGTGATAAATCTCGGTTTACTTTAACCCGTTGCGATAGTCGTGTACGAGTCTACAGACGTCCTGGAGAGAGATCCATTGCAGAGTGTATACAGGAAGTGAATCGATTTGGATCAAGAACAGTTATGATATGGTACGGAATCGGCATAGATGGTCGCACCGACTTGGTCGTTGTTCCTCAACATCTCAATACACAGAATTATGTTAGAATGATCCTTCGACAGCATGTTGTACCATTTGCAACCAAACTCACGCAATATGCGAGCATCAGCAGCACTTCTCCCCAATTTTCAATAATGAGGCAATATTGTCGAAATGTCTACACTTGTATTGGCCATTTTTTATTCGCGAATGATATAACAAAAATAATCATTCTCAGAGTTCCTTCAAAAATTTAAATGAACTTCCAGAGCTTATTATTCTTTATATACTTACTTTTCAATACAAATTAGCTTATTAATCTAAATATTTAAATTTCTCAAATGCTTTAGAGTTTTCGGCTTTTTATTAAATATTTTCAATATTTTCAAATTAGTATGTTATTTTGGGAGGTAAATGTGAATGTAAACCATTGCTGTCTACAAATTAATTACAACGCAAAACATATGAAATTTATTTGAAAAATTTTGCCTACGGGACTTGAACCCAAGTCTACGGTTTGCCGTACCGTCGCTCTAACCAATTAAGCTACGATAGACCTTGGTTCAAGTTTATTAGAAACACCTTATAAGACGACGATGTTAATAATTCAGATGTCAGTTTTGAAAGCAGATGTCAGTTTTGAAAGTTTGAAATTGTTAATTTTTACTCCTTAGCTATCAATCTGTGTAGATAATTTCTTAGCCGTTCATTTAATATATCATTTTATAAATTCTTGGAGTTTTCGGCCTTTATATTAAATATTTTAAATATTTTCAAATCAGTATGTTATTTTGCGAGGTAAATGTGAATGTACAAATTGTTGTCTACAAATTACAACGCAAATCATACGTAATTTATTTAAAAAATTTTATCTGTTGGGACTTGAACCCAAGTCAACGCTTTGGCGGACGGTCGCTCTAACCAATTAAGCTACGATAGACCTTGGTTCAGGTTTATTAGAAACACCTTACAAGACGACGGTGCTAATAATTAAGATGTAATAAAATTGACTTCTGCTTTCAAGACATCTGAATTAGGTAGAGGTAGGGGTAGACTATATCATGAAAATAAGACGAAAAAAATTAGTGCGATACGAGCCATGATGATAACTAACAAATCTGACAATTCAGTACTGTCAAATTATTGAAGTCGAAATCATAGTACAGTATAACCTCCTTATAATGGACACTGACGGGGAATCCTAAAATGTCCAATATATGGAGGTGTCCAAAATGTGGAGGTGAAAAAGAAAACGAAAAAAAATATTCATTCTCATATCAATTTAATCACACATAATAAGACGAAATTCGAAAAAAATTTACAATACTTAATACACATACATACATACATACATATTTTATGCTAGATTTTACTTGAAATAATCATTAATTGTTGTTTGTCTTGCTTTTTTCATTTTATGTTTAAATATCTCTGGTCCATAGGTTGACAATGCGAGGTAGTATTTGGAGGCAGAAAAACCAATTTTACGTTTTCCAATGAAATCTTCGGATGAGAAGTGGCATTATCAAGAAACAAAATTACATGCCTTTTTTCTTTCTTCATCTTGTTATCAAAGTTCTTTAACCAAGCTGACATAATATCCAAAGTCATCCACGCTTTTTTGTTAGATATCCATCCTATCGGCAACTTATCCACATGAGCTCCTTTAAAACATCTGGGTTTCTTACTTTTACCGATGACTAACGGCCTTTCCTTATCACCCTCCATATTTGAAAACAACAATATAATTAGTCGTTCTTTTGCAGATTTTCCTCCGGCACATTTATCACTTCTTAACGCAAATGATTTTGTCGGAAGGGCGCGGAAAAATAAACCGGTTTCATCAGCATTAAAAATATCTCTCGGAGAGTAATCTTTGCATATTGATTGCAACTTGACTTTCCAATCGTCTACATTTTGCATGTTTACATAGGCAGATTCACCACACACACTTTTAAAGGATATTTTATGTCTTTGACAAAATTTCTCCAACCAACCATTAGACGCTGTGAATTCTGTGAGTTGTAAACTTTGTGCTACTTCCAGCGCCTCTTCTTTGAGTAGAGGTCCTGACATGGGAATATTTTTGTTTCGCACCTTACAGAACCAGTTGAACACTGCTCCGTCGATTGCTAAACCACTAGTTTTTGGAAACTTCCTTTTTTGAGCTAGGTTTCCATTTTTCTCGAAAAGTTCTTTTGTTTCACTTTTGTTTTTCACTATATCACTAATTTGCGACTTTCCGACACCAAACTTTTCCGCGAGCTTTCGGACACTTAAGCTTTGCTGTTCACTAACCGCAATAATATCAATTTTATCTTGGATTGTTAACCGCTTTCTTTTACTAGAATCCATGTTGACACTATCAAAGGCTAGTTCAAACTGATTCAAAATACATATCACTCCACTTATCACCTGACGAGTAGGCCAGTGGTAAACCGTCGTTCCTTTGTATTATGGGAAAAACCCGAGTAGATATACTTCCACGTGTGCAGCAATAAAAGTACATACATACATACATAATTGCAAAATTTGATTCGGCGCCGCCCGTCTTGTCTGTCCTTAATTAAGAGATATATTTACAGATGTTTTATTGCTTCGGTGAAATAAAGGGTGTCCACGTCCGATTTATGGAGGGTCCAATATTAGGAGTGACTATTGTTAAGAAAATCCATTATAAAATTTCGTACAACAAAAAATGTCCATTTTTTAGAGGTGTCCGATTGTCGGAGGTGTCCATAATTAGAGGTTCTACTGTAATCTAATCGTAGTTTCGTAAACGAATATACAAGAGTTCGTATATTCGATTATACAAAGGTTCGTATATTCGATTTGCGTTATAATACGTCAATAACCGCTGTAATACATGCCAACCACGGAAAATCGTGGATTTTCATTGGTTCATAATTTTAGAATTATATAGTGAGTTATAATATCACAAGAGCATAGAAAATAATCGATTATATTTCCGAGTCACGAGACGTATTCTGCGAAACACCACGAGAGCGTAGCTCGAGTGTTTTAAGGATATACGTCGAGTGAAGAGGTTATATAATGGTTATTTTCGTTTGCTCGAGTAGTATTTGTTACGATTATATAAAGAATTAACTAACGAAATTTTTTTATTGGTTGAAATTAAAAGTACAATTATTATAATAAATATTTGTTGTATTATCTTTAGAAGTTGAATTTGAGGTGCTGATGATGGTAGAGTTGGCAGAATCTTGTTTATTTCTCATATCTCATCTTCAAGTATCTTGCTATGGTGTTCATTAGTAAGCTTTAGATACGGCTTCAGAGATTCAGATGATGAGTGGCCTGTTATCTTAATAATTTCGTGTAAGTTTGCTCCAGATTGTGTCAAGATGTTAAAAGCGGAAGAGCGATTGGAATGATTAGATACTTTTTGCTTCTTTGTATCAAGTCCTATACTTTCTGCCGCTGAACGTGTCCATTTACTTAAATGATTAAGGCCTACAGGGCAGTTTTTATACCATATTTTAGTTTTATGCCAATCAGGATTAGGTGTTAAAAATAGACGATTGGTTTTAATGTTTGGTGTTCTTTTGCTTAACATTTTCATCAACAGACGTACTGGATACTGATCTTCACAATTTTTATTCGGTGTCAACCATTTAGATTCGGCTGTATGTTCTTCGCCACCTTGTGCTGTCTTTGAAAATATGGTATTGTACTCAATACGTCCTGTAGGTTGACCATAATTGTCGCATTCTGCTTTGAAATAGTCAATTAAGCAAAAGACTGCTTCATTTCCACGCCATGCCAGTTCCACAGAACAAATTTGATAGAATTTTTTTTGTAAACCGTCTGGATTTTTTCGTCATTTTCGTAAAAAAATGACACAATTTTGCTAATTTCTTCCGCTTTAAGGACGACAGAACTTGTTCTTCTTTTTTCAGGAATTGCTTGTAACTTCTTCCTTTTAGCTGCCCGCGCCTTTCTTGCATCTTCAAAAATTACGCCTCTGAATGGATTTGTTTCTCGATTAAACTCTTCATAAAACTTTTTCTGGACAAGTTTAGCGGAAATATTCCAAATTGTTTTCACGGTACCTTCTTTGTATTCGGTGCCGTCTGCACGTTTCATGTTGAATGCCCAATCTTTCAAAATACTTGCTAATTGTTCGTCAGAAGTTTGAGCACAAAGTTTATAATTTCGCTGTTCACAAAATTCGGTGAACTGTTTCCAAACATATTTATGTGTTTTAACGGTATTTTGCGGTGTCAAATCTTCAATTTCTTTATCTATTTCGGTCCCCGAGCTTATACCAAACCGTTCCATGTCGAAAAAATAAAAAAACCTTATGAAAATTGCCGAATATATTTTTGACGTTTATCAACAAACTTCAAAACACTTGTTGACATGACAAAATTCATATTGTTGGAGGAAGCGAAACACCAAAACGGTTATATCACGTCGTCAAGAGTATATTCACTTATCAATACATGGGAACTATGTAAAATTTGTAATTGCTATTGGCTAAATTTCAAATGAGTTATAACGTGCCATCGAAAAAATTCATAATTGTAGTAGACTGTGAAATTGGGTTGGTACTTTAACCACTTCCACATAATGACACATTACTTGATGCTTGACAGTTTCATTTGGTTTCATTGTAAAAAAAGGTTATGGCATTGAAATGATACTACAACAAAAAAGAAAACAAATAATTTATTTAATATCGAAATCATAATCAAAATTTACATATAGCTACAGAAGTTGTTGAAAATGTTGTCCATTTACATCTAAACACAAACAATTTTCTTAATAAGAGTTTTGAAAAATTTGACACAAACTTATAGTTTCAATGTCAAATAATAAATGTCATTATGTGGAAGTGGTTAAAGTATCAACCCAATTTCACAGTCTACTCCAATTATGAATTTTTTCGATGGCTCGTTATAATCACTGATATACTATAAATACATTTTTTCAATCAATCTGATGTAGCCTAATTCTAATTTCCACATTATAAGTTAATAATAAATTGATATTAACGTCAAATATCCATCAATAAGTCGTGTGTCAGCCCACCACAAATGTCTGATTAATATCAGATCTTGATGCAATTTGAAATTCAAATGTAGCAGAAAATGATTCATCTAGTCAAAGTTAAATATTTTTTCCGGTTGTTTTAAAGATTTCGATAACCCAGAAAACTTCAGCCATTAGTGCCAGAAAGTATCATATATATTCTGTGTCTAGTTTGAATTGAAAAATCGCATATTGCACTTGGATCTTTTGGCGGTGTTTATGCAGGCCAGACAACATAATATAAATAACAGGAGCAACGCGATTATTAATTGGGTTGATGCGGTGCCAAATGCGGCGATTCTTTTAATTACTAAAACGAATGAGGACGCAAATATGAACGAGGTATGTCTCCTTGTCTCTTTTACGTCTTATTCGTGCACACGTATATACGTCATCTCTTTCTTGAAGTTAAAGGGTGCCCGTTCATCATTAATTAATAATTGTGTACAGCTGACTCTAACACGTCTCCATCTTGCTCTTGCTACACTGATATCGGTAAGTTCGTTCCCCCTCTTCGACCGTTGTATATTCATAAAGAGCATCGCCGATGATTGATTGCGTTTGCACTGTGAACGTAAAACGTAATCATCAACCGAGTTTAACGAACGTGTAATGAATATCTGAAGTGGAAATTCGCCTTCGCTCTATAGTAATTAAGATACAGGGTCTCATCGTACTTTAAAATATTCATGATTTTAATCAGCAACCTCTCACGGCGCATATTGACAAAGATCTGCAGTCACCGGCAGCACAATTGCTTTATCCCCTCTAACACTTTTGTTGTACTACCTATAACTATATCATAGGCAGCAGATACCTGCCTACATGTTGAGATTGCGCAAAAATTGTAATTAGATCATACTTATTAAAGAAATGCTTCTGAAAATTTTAATATAACAAGACGGTCAAGATAACAGGTGTTGAGTAAATTGCTATGTAGTGTCTACATGTAAATACTTTTACGTATAAAAAGTAGTGAAAATATTGTATTTTATATGATTCTGAATTAAGTTTAATAAAGGGTGTTTTTTTAAATTCATACTTAAAGTAAGTCTTGAAATGTACACTGGGAACAGTACCACACTACAAATTCTACATAACTTTATTTTACAGTCAATCATAAACACAAAGAACAAGTTTGTAGTTTGAAATTAATTTATGTTCGTATAATGAGAGCTGCAAAATAATGCAAGTATACATTTACAATAAATGACCGAAATGCCCACCATCATCTTCGATGTCGTCGCCTAATATCGTTGATAACATTTTGCGGCATAGTAGTATGGTAATTGATTTTATTTATTTTTTCCGATATTCTGTGGCGTAGTTCATCCAGGTCGTGTATTGGCTGTTCAAGAATTGAACTCCTTATATACGGCCACAAAAAAGAGTCGCATGGAGTAAGGTCACAGGATCTCGGTGGATATGGAATGCGTGTATTGCGACTAATAATACGATTGTCAAAAGTTCCCTTAGCATGTTTAAGGTTTCATGTGATGTGTGGGCTGTGGCTCCGTCTTGTTAAGAATACACAAATTGTAATTCATCGTCGTGAATTTCATCAAAAAGTCGGCCCAAAATCTCTTCTCGACATATTTTTGCATTTAAAGACCATAAAAAAATTAATTGTTAATGCTTATTATAAAAACATTATTTGTTTTTTACCTTCAAAAAAGTATGGTCCAACTATTTTACGCATTGAAACTGCTGCCCACATGCCTATCTTTTGTGGATGAAGTTCGATGAATTTGAGTTTCTCGGTACTCTACATTATCATGTTTTCTGAATCAATGTAATCTTCTAAATGACACAACATCTCATCCATAAAAAAAAGTCCTTTCCAAGACATCATTGTTAACAGCATCTAGAAATCATCGGCAATATGTGACACGCAGCGGATAATTAGTTTCATGTAATTGTTGGACGGCTAACATCCGGCAGGAATACAAGACCAAATCATTCTTTAATATTTTTAATAGGTACTGGGAGCTAATTCAATTTGCTCTGTGCGCCGGCTTACAGATATAGGGGGCCCTTCCTCGATAATCTGTCTTATATGTTCGATTGTCTCCACGGTTCACTTTTTAGGTGGTCCACTTCCTTATTTACGTAAAATGGAGCCAGTCTCACGAAACAGTTCAACCTATTGACGGAAATCATCAAATACACAGGTCTACAAAATTAAAGTTTTTGACGATGTTTTTATTTTGAAAACTGATTTTATATAATTTTGGTAGGCTGATTTCAAAAATTCTATGCATTTATTTGTATCACGCAAGGTTTTTTTTTGCAAATATTAAATGAAAAAAAACGATATTTCTAAAAAAAATTATTTGTTTATTGAGTAAAAAGGTGGAATACAAGTTAAAAAAGTGGAAAAAAATACTTTAGTCAGTCTTTTTTAAGTGAAATCTTTGTCTTTTTGTTGTATGTTTTTAAGGGCATATCCCGTTTTAACATCCAGCAGTAGTCCGCCATCATCGTTATGCTCCATCTGCCTTGAAATCGCCGTTCCATTTCCTTAATGTCTTGGTGAAACCTCTCTCCCTGTTCTTCGCTAACTGCTCCAAGATTTTCAGGAAAATAGTTCAAGTGTGAAAACAGTAAATGCACTTTCAAACTCATATTACAACCTAGACGATGAAAGTGTTGTAACATATTTTGAACAATATTTTCGTAGTTTTCGTCCTTAGAGTTCCCAAGAAACTTATAAATTACTTCTTTAAATGAAACCCAGGCGTTTTTCTCGACATTGGTCATTGTGTTTTGAAAATTCTTGTCTTTGCATAATGTTCTTATCTGCGGCCCAACAAAAATACCTTCTTTTAACTTGCATCGGATAAGGCTGGAAATGTCTCGCACAAATATTTAAAACACTGTCCATTTTTGTCTAGGGCTTTAACAAACTGCTTCGTCAAGCCAAGTTTGATATGGAGAGGAGGCAGTAAAACTTTTTTGGGGTCAACCAAGCTATCTCTTAATACATTTTTGCTACCAGGTGTAAGGCTTGTTCTAGAGGGCCATTCTATTTGAGTCCAATATCTATCCCTTGCTCGACTATCCCACTCACAAATGAAGCATGGAAATTTTTTATAACCTCCTTGTTGTCCTAGTAGCATGCACAGCACTTTAAGGTCACCACAAAGCATCCACTGATGTTCTTGGTAGTTTATTTTCTTTAAAAGAAGTTCAAAATTTTCATTAGTTTCCATTAAATATACCGAATGGGCAACGGGAACCGAGGCAAGCTCGTTACCATTGTGCAATAAAACGCCTTTTAAACTACGCTTACTTGAGTCAATAAACAGGCGCCATTCTTCTTTTACATACGGCACATTTCCTAATTTTGAAATTAAGTCAGGAATATTGTTGCACAACACACTTGAGTAAAATATTGACATAACTCTTTTTCGCGATCCCGGTAAAAGCTTGATATGACGCCAGGTGTCACTAAATGTTTCTCACGAAGTCGGGAGGCTAACAATTCGGATGCATCCTTTGGAAGGTGCAAATCTCTAATTAAATCATTTAGTTCGCTCTGGTTAACCTTCTGTCGGGCGCGGTCATAATCGTAATAAGATCAGGCGCGCTGTATCAAAATGATCACTATGATCATTCTTTCTTTTCAACCGCGAAAAAAAGTGTTAAAACAAAAAGTAATTACATACTTCTCTTTTGGTATAGGTATTTTGACTGAGAATACTGAAATTAATGAAAATAATGAACATGCGCACTTTAGTAAAGGAATTTATTACAATAATATTGGAACAGAATAATATATAATAGCACTTGTTGATTGTGCTTGAAAATGAAAATAGTGACATATCTAAATACACATAAATTCAAGAACTAAAAAGAAAGTAAAATATAACTAAGGATATAGATTTAAATCTTCAATCTGAGCTCTCATAGTTGTCCTGTTGCAAATTACAAACTATTTGACTGCATTCTGAACAAAAGCTCTGTAAATGCATGAGACATATTGATTTGTTGCATTTGACACACTTATATTTAGTTAAACGTCTCTTCTCGGTACATATTTCACATCTCTTCCTCTTACTTCCTCTTTTGCTAACTGCTTCCGTATTCTCGTTTTCTTCCACTGGTCTGTACCGCTGAAGTTTCAGTTTTAGGTCCATATGCATCCCCGAAGTATTTGGGCTTCTTCTAATTATATTAGGTAAAACTAGTTCACTTGATAATTGTTTTATGAATTGACTTCTTCTGATAGTGTCCTGATCATTGCCAAAATAGATCACTTGGGCATTGATCCCACTCATGTTCAACATGGCAAAAAATATTACCATCGGCCAACGACGAACATTCCTAGCCACATTGTAAGAGGCGCATAGCTTATCTGTTGTATCAACACCCCCTTTCGTATGATTGTAAAATCGAAGGCTTTTGCTTATGGCCACTCTCAAAATCTATACAATTATCATTATGTAATGTAGATGTCAAAATTACACATTTTCCTTTCTTTGGTATATATGACAATAACGTACATCCCTTTCTAAATCCAACAAGGCTACTATATAGATCTTTGCCTTTTGTAGAGCTAAATTCCAACGGAAACTCTCTTTTGTTTTTTTCATGGTACCTACATTTGAAAGGCCTTTTCCTGTTAGTTTTTCTAATAGTTCCATACTACCAAACCAATTGTCTGCAGTAATATTTCGCCCTGAGTGATATAGAGGCTCAGCCAGTCATAGAACTACATCCACGGGTTTGTTGCTCAATCAATATGTACCATTTGGTTGCACTCCAGCATATATTTCTAAATTGTTTAAGTAGTAAGTTTGGGAATCGACACAATACCGTATTTATTAGGCTTGCTAGGTATGTATTGCTTGAACGCGCACTTACCACACAAGCCCTCAAGCTTTTCGTCAATAGTAACATTTTCACCCATTGTGTAGGATTTCTGACAATTTTGTACAAATATCATAAATATTTCACGAATAGCTGCTAGTTTATCCAGGCATTGCCGCTCTTTTCGGGTTTCGCGATCATCAAATCGTAAACACCTCACTATGAACTTGAACCGTTTCATACTCATCACAAGCTGGAATTTTTCAACATCATTTCCATCGCCCCCCCATAGATCCTCTAAGCTCTGCCTATTGCTTTTATACACTCCGGCTAAAAACAGAAGACCGATGAATGCTTTTAATTCAATAACGTCAATTGGTCTGGTATCTCTCTCTCGTTGAAACAATGGTCTGGTTATTTCAATATACTGATTCGTATATTGAAGAATGATTTTCAAAATATCATCAGATATGAGGCAACTCCAACATTTCAAAGAAGTTCGTGCTGTTCTTGCCTCACCTATCACTCCCGGCAGTTTTCGAATTATATTGTGTCTTCCGCAGCGCACTCTTTGTGAGGGAGGAGTTTTATTCCATTTCGTAGTGTTGTCTTTCCCAAGGAAGCAGTTTTCTTCATTTTCTGGAAAATCGTCGTCTGATGGATCTTTTTCGGTTCCTGAATCTCTTTCACGAGTTTCAGTTACATCTTCACCATCAGTGTCACTTTCGTCCTCGAAATTTTTTTGCAAATCATCATTGTCATCTAATATCATCCTTTCCAATTTTCTACATCTTTTGCATTTGTTAAATCATATTTTTTACCTTTGTCAGCCATTTTAGGTGTAAGTAAACTGAAAGATAAATATTTTTTTTACAAAATATTTCCTATTATTATTATCAGGCGCGGTGTATCAATTTGATATTTGCGCGGTGGTAAAATAAAAATAAAACCGATAATGAAATGATTGACATTTATGTATCCATATAAGAGAAAGGTACTTACCTACGCACAAGAATAACTAAATTCTATATTTTTAAATTATAACAAGAACGGGGCGCAGTGTATCAAAGTGATATAAAACTCCAGAACTGATCAGCCTAACAGTTGCCATAAAACTAAATGTACTGATAATGGATGGCATTAGGAAAAATGAAGCTACCAGAAAGTAGATGTCGGTACACATTATAATTTACAAGTACCAAATGAAACAGTTTGGTGTGTATCAATTGGATCAGGCGCGCCCGACAGAAGGTTAAACACTTCGGGCTGTCTGAAATCTGGTGTGAAATCTGAGTCATCTGGGTCGCAATTAGATTTCTCTGATTCTGACGATATGACGTTTTCTAGTGCTTTTGGGGCGGTAGGTATCGGTACATCTGGTCCATGAGGAACTGGTCGAATAGCAGAGTCAAGATTGGGATGCACAATTTGTTTCTTATTTTTTCTGTTGAATCCTTGAACATTACACGAACAAAAATAACAATCATCACTGTGATTTCTAGGCTCTCGCCATACCATAGGAACACCAAAGCTTAAACATTTCTTCCTACCTTTCTGCCTTTCTTAATGCTTCAACGCAAACGGAATAAACAGTATGAGGAGCCCAGGACTTGTCTTGGTCGCCAATTTTTACACCAAAATAAGCGTGGTATACATTTTTCACAAAGGAAGTTATAGTTTGCCTCTGCTTTACTACGACATAACTACCACAGATATAACAAAAGTTATTCGGATTGTTCACACAGTGTCTTATTTCCATATTTATACGTTCTAGAACACTTAAAATACGCAACAACGAAGACAACAAGCGCGCGGACACAGTAGCACGACGACTAACACAACCAAACTGCACATAAGCAGGTTTCAACGTTGTATTGACGCTCCTGCGCCGACTCTGTTGCTTTGCTGAGAAATCTAATATTAACCAGTGTTGCCAAATCACATTTAATTTCATAAAAATCAATTCATTTAAAAATCATGCCTAACATGGAACAAACATATTCTTGTCATAGGTATGCATATTAATAAATTAAAATTTTTAAGATATAGAGCGCTATAAAAAAAAATTACGTGATAGAGCAAAAATATGGCGTTTTTTGGAATAAGGGCCCCCAAACATATACAAATTAGCAAACAGCTTTCAAACATCTAAATCACTGTAGACCTGTGATATTAATCTTGAGTAGAATATTGCCATTCACCTCCCACTCGATGGTCGTTGCGAGAATATGCCTCTATCATAAAAGGTTTTTGTACTCGAGTTAAACCATATTCACTAAAAGCAAAACTATAAACTTTGTACTCAAAACACAAATGATAACTCAAATACGTTTTGACAGTTAAAGTGCAAATATAGCGTCGCTGGTACAAATTGTCGCAATTCCAAAGCTATCTTTGAGTATGAATTTAAAAAAATAGTATATTGTTTACTGAGTAAGAAAAGCATAACATTCCTGGACGACTGTGAACACAGAGTCCAGGAATGTGGCTTTTCCTACGAGGTAAACATTACTATTTTTCCGCAAATCGTTTAAAATTCGACAGATATTAATTAATTTTGAAAAAAATCGCGAGTAATTTTATTCACAAATAAATGATGTTTTGAAATTCGTAATATAATTGGTTGCGTTACTATGGAAACGTATTAATGTTGAATTGTCAAACTTGACGCATATAAACTTAACTGCTGGTGTTTTCGATAGCAAAACAGTGTAAGATGATAAGTGATGATGAATTTTCCATATCTGGGACTCCTCCAGAGCTGGTTGAGGTAGTGAATACTGCTTCATTAGAATTATTGCCAAAGAAATCAAGAGAAAAGTACGAATATGTATATAAACGTTTTATGGACTATCGCAAGAGTAAAAACACGAGTTCTTTCTCGGAAAATGTTGTAATGGCATACTTTCTAGACCTTTGTTTAAAGATGAAATCTTCAACATTATGGACGAATTATTCAATGTTGAAGTCCACCCCTGCAATTAAACACAATGTATATATATCTACATATTCAAAACTTCGTTCTTTATTGAAACGGCAAGCTCAAGGTTATAGGGCAAAGAAATCTAAGATTTTAACGAAGGAATAAATCGAAAAATTTATCCAGGAAGCTCCAGATAAAGAATATTTAATGATTAAGGTAATTTACAAGGTTTTAATTTTTATTTAGATTACACATTTATTTATTTTTTAGGTGGCTTTAATAATTGGTATTTCTGAGGCATGTAGAATGGATGAGTTAGTCCGAATGACTCTACACGATGTAGAAGACCTTGAATCTAAGCTTTTAATTAGCATACCTGATTCGAAGACCAACAAACCAAGATCGTTTGTAGTTAATCAGATGTACTTGAATGTTTATCGGAAGTATGTTTCGTTAAGAACAGAAAATATGAACAGTGAGCGATTTTTCTTTAAATATCAAAACGGAAATGGTTGTAGACAATTGGTAGGAATACATCAATTTAGAAAAATGCCTAAAATAGTTACTACTTATTTGAATTTGGTAAATGCGACAGAATATACTGGTCACTGCTTTCGTCGGTCTTCTGCTACACTATTAGTTGATTCTAGTGCTGACATAACTAGTTTAAAGAGGCATGGCGGATGCAAGTCATCCAACGTTGCTGAAGGATATATCGAGGAATCTTTTAACAATAAGGTTGAGGTGGCAAATAAAATTTTTACAGTACAAAATATTCAACAAAATAACCCTACTACTCCGCATGTTGTCCAAAATGTTTCTCATAGTTCTAATAATGTTCCTCCAATTTTCAATAATTGTACTAACTGTCAAATAACTGTAAATATAACAAAATAATTTCAAAATGTATTCTGCAATGCATTGAGGTTTTCGAAATATAAATTAATTCCTTATAAACAACGTGTTTTCAATCATTTATGTAGAACACTAACAACTGTAACGAAATATCATTTCCTTACAGTAAGGAAATAAATATTTCCTAAGAGTTAGGTAATGTTGACTTTTTCTTTAAGAAATTTTGTCAGGAATGTCAAAATTTCCTAACGATTTGCGGAAAAACATTTTACTCAAAATAATATTAATACAAATTATGAAGTATTTAGTCTATAAAAATTCTATAGACAATTGAGATTAATGTTAAATTATTTTAGCCACTAAGAATAGAAAAGTGAATGTCGGGATATGTTTTGCTTTATGAAATATTCGTGGCAAAATATCTTCTATATAATGTAGTTTATATACCAGAGAAAATGAATATAGCTACAATTGTTTTCTTCATCTAATTTCGTGCCTACAATACAAGTTCTTATTGTAAGAACAAAAGATAACTTCCTTAACGGGATCAGAAGACAAGCAAAAGAGATCGAACGGGTAAAAAAATCAAGTAATTGATATCGGAAATAAGGCAAGGATATTGGTAGTTAAGGAATATAGCCCAAGTTTGAGACAGAAGCAAGGGAACAGCAGTTTTCTTTAGAAGTATTTAAGTATCTCGAAGTAACATGAGAGAGAAAAAATATAAGAAAAAATATCTCCAAAGGCTTGAGGTTGCTAGGGAATTTTACTTTAAAACTAAAAATATTAGAAGAACAATAAGAATCTACTATTCCGTTTTACGTCGCGTAGTTATGCATGAGGGAGAATTACAAAAATTGAATTTAAGCAAGGGAACGCTCAAAATTTAAGAAAGAGTTGAGAAAATGTATGGAGATAAAAAAGTGTGTGTGGTACGGATAAGATGAAATGAAAAATTTAGAGAAAACCTGGGATAGCTGAGCATATAAAATATATAATATAAAATGGAGATAGGTAATTATGCGATGGCCTAAATGTGAGCAAGAATGGTGTCAAATAGAAAAGTAGATACAGAAGACAGTGTATCACGCGGATTGAAATAGTGTAACCACTTTTGCATAAAAATGGAATAAATAACCGAAAGAGATTAATCTGGAACAAATAAGAATAGAGGAAAGTTTGTAACCAGGTCCCGGGCCAATTACGTCAGTAATAGGCCTTAAAAGCCTACTACTTTATAGTAGGGTAACTTTAAAACTAACGTTGCGCTTTAACCACCTATTATCATCTCAGAATTACCTCCAACAGCTCGAGCGAAGCCTGTACCGAAAATACTTTGTATATGTAATATAACGTGCCTTGAAAAACTTTCCTCATTAGAGACGGAAATACTTTTTTTTACTGGTTGGTGACAGTGCACGTATTCTGTTACAAACGAATAATTTTGATAGTTTGGTTATGTCATATGAATGTTTGTAATAATTGATAATTTAGTTTTTCAAAAAATTTTTTTTGCAGTAGTCAAAATAAAAAACAAAAAATACTAAAGCCGATGTTGGAAATGTTGACCTTTATTTTGAAGACAAAGTTGATATCTCTATGCTTCGTGCTTTAGAAGTTATTTATTAGGATTTCTTGAGTTGTGTCACAACAGGAATTCACAATAGCACTACGAAGCTCTTAGATTGTGTGATGTCTGGTCTTGAAAATTGTATTCTTTAAATATGGAAAAATAAAGTAGTCTAAAATTGTCAAATCTGGAGATCTTGGAGGAAAATTAATAATTCTTATATCAAAAAATTATTAAAAAAATCTTTTCGCGAGCTTTGTGCGCTGGTGCATTATCTTACTAGAAATATTCTTCAGTGAGTTCATCATCATGAAGTTCATTAATAAATGACTCTAACAATTAATTTCGATATCTTTCAGCAGTTATGGTCTGATTAAAAAATATAATATCCAATAGTTCGTCATCTTGAAACTGCTAGCCAGACACCTATTTTTGTGGATGTAGCGTAGTTTCCGCAAATTCATGAGGGTTTTCTTCAAACAAAATTCTCATATTTTTCTTATCTAAATAGCCAGAAAGGTGGAGCCAAGCCTTATCCGAAAAGAAGCATTTGTCGAGAATGTCATTATTATTTATCTTATTCAAAAACCATACGCGATACTGTGTTCTTGTAACAAAATCTACCTGTTTGAGTCCTGAAACTGTTTGAATTTTTGAAGAATTTAAGTCATTTTGAAAAATAGTATGACATGCTCCAACTGACAAACGAACTTGTGATAGTTTTGCGATTAATTTTGTTGGTGAGTTGTACATTGGACGCTGAATATCCTCTATGCAATTTGCTGTTTTTTAGATGCTATATGTTGTAACTCTAACATTACAATAAAGTGATTTTAAAAATATAAGTGTTTTTAATTTGAATTAATGCATGACAACTGTCAGAATTTGAAGTTTTCTAAAGTTTCGCATGTACCAATCTTTGCCATATTTCACGAATTTGCATGGCTGCCTTAACCCAACTATGTCGCGATATAAGTCGTCCAGGAAACATATTTCCTGGACGACTTATATCGCGACATAGTTGGGTGCCAAGGTCACCAGATTTAACCAGCCCTGATTTTTCTCCTACGGGGATATGTACAGGATAGGGTTTTCGAAAATACCAGCCAAGATGAGACAGATAATAAAACAGATCAAAAAATAAGAAAATGGTTCAAGAGTTACAGAGAATATTCAGTCACGACTTCAAAAATCTTTGGAAAAGTGTGGTGGTGATTTGAAAGATGTTATTTTCAAAAAATATTTTTTTATAAACTGTGTTATATGTGTAATGATAATGTATGTTTTCGAACTGGGTCGTTTCATTACTATGTCCATAATAATATTATAAAAACCGTTAGTACCCATTACGCCGCCTGTATATGTTGCAAGGATGTGATGATGCCTTCAAAAAGTTTTAAAAACCAACAAGAGATTATTCAGGATTTTATGTCAGAAAAAATTGAGATATATATATATATAATGATATTGCCCTAATGTATGAACAAGACGCACAAATTTTTTTTTTCTGAATTGAATCAGTAGTTGCGGTCACCATTATTATTGTTCGCTATTACTGTTAAACGCTTTTTATAGAAACCTGAACTATCGTATATTATTGCTAATATGTATATGCATGTTGTAAGATTTCTAGATAACGGATGCAATTTCCATAAAACGCAATCGGCAATTGGAATTGTGTATAACGTCGCTCAGTACATCCCGGCGTAATTCAATGAAGTATTTGTTTGACTTACTAGGCCACCTGGTCTCGCAGCGATAACAATGGACAACCGAGCTATTGTATTCGAAGAATATAGTGTTTTCAGTGGTGTCGTGTACGTAGATAAAATAAATAAATTTATCATATTTCGTAAGAGAAATAGCAAGTACATTCCTTTTCTTTTCATTTAAGCAACATCTTCCAATTATTTTCACGTAAGTGTGCATAAAATTTCGTTACTTAATTTCGTTTATTTGGATATAGAATTTTCTTACTTTTTCAGACAATGGAAGAGCGTCGAGAATGGCATCGTGAAACAATGGCGAGTTGGATTGAGGGCCATACTGATTGTATATACATTGCCAGTGATTCCGAAATATATTGTGAAGTGTGTGAAACGTTATTGAAAAATTGCAATAAATCAACCGTAAAACGTCACGTAGGATCGTTAAAGCACGAAAAAAATTGAACCCGTTAGAATCTGACAATTTTAACGAAGAACTCTGTGAAACTTTTATGGCAGCTAATATTCCATTATTTAAATTGAACAATCCAATTTTGAAGACATTTCTGAAAAAATATACTGGTCGAAATGTTCCTGATGAATCAACTTTACGCAAATATTATGTTTCTAGGTGCTATACGAGAACAGTAGAACGCATTAGAAACCATCTTTTAAATCAATACATATGGATAAGCGCCGACAAAACGGTTGATATGTTAGGACGCCGTGTGGTAAATGTTGTAGCTGGTGTACTACATCCAACTATTCCCTATAACTCATATGTAATAGCAACAAGTGTTATAAAATAGAGTTGATGCGGAAACAGTTGCTGAAACCATTAAGTAGAATATGCAAAAAATGCTTCATTCGGACGCCACGTACAAAGAAAAAATACTTTTATTTGTCAGTGATAGTGCTGCGTATATGTTAAAAACAGGCAGACTATTGAAGAAAACATATCCCAATATATGCTGCATATTACTTGTGTAGCACATGCTCTCCACAGAATCTGTGAATGTATCAGAGACACTTTTCCGGAAGATGATAGACTTGTATCAGCTTTTAAAAAATTTCCAGAAAAGCACCATTGAGAGTAGGTCTTTTCAGGGAAAAATTTCCATCTCTGTCACTGCCTCCCACTCCAGTAATAACTAGATGGGGAACATGGCTTGAAGCTACTAGTTATTATGCTGAGAATTTCGATAGTCTAAAACATTTCGTAACACTGCTAAAGGAGGATGCTAGAAGTGTTGGTGAGTGCAAGGAGCTCACACAAATCCCAAATTTAAAAAATCAGTTGTACTTTCTTCACGAACACTTTGGAAAATTGCCAAAACTAATCACTTTTTTGAAAATCGAAATCTCAAATTAAATGACGGATTAACCACATTAGATGTGGCTGTTAATAATTTGAAAAGTATTCCAAGTGACTTCGGATGTGGCCTTCGGAAAAAATTTGAAGCAATTTTTAATAGAAATCCAGATTTAATTACATTGCAGCAATTATGTATGGAGATAATTCCACAAAATCTAACGGCTAAATATGAAGAAATAAAAGAATATTTCCAGTATGCACCTATAAGTTGCGATGTAGAAACGACGTTTTCTATTTATAAGGATGTACTTAATGCAAAGAGAACAAAATTGACAGAAGAAAACCTTGAGAAACTATTGCTAGTCAATATTAATACTCCTTTACTCAACTTGAACGACAAAATGAACAAATAAAAATGTTCCAATTATAGAAATAAAATTAAAAACTTTAAAAATACAACTTTTCAACAAATACATATGTATTTCGTAATTTTATAGATCACCATCCGTTTGTTTTCCAATTATATTAATAAAATTAATTAATAAATATGTATTTCGTAATTTTAGATAGATAGATCACCATCCGTATGTTTACCAATTATATAAATAAAATTAAAAACTTTATAAATACAACTTTTCAACAAATAAATATGTATTTCGTAATTTTATAGATCACTACCCGTTCGTTTTCCAATTATATAAATAAAATTAAATATTTTAGAAATACAGCCTTTCGCCACTACTGCACTGGGCTTTGCGTCATGTGGTAAGCGTGTCCGTTCTCTAAGGATTACACACAAATAAAAATGAAATGAAGTTAATAAGCAGAGCATAATCCAAGAATATTGTTTTGTTTTATAATTTCTAAAGCTCTCTGTGGCGTAAATTTTATTTTGAAAATTGTTACGCCAATTAACGTGTTCCAGAAACAAATACTCCACGAACCTTTAGTGTAAATTTTTAATATAGTTCGTAGATATATGCTTTGTATAGTTTACTTTTTATAATAATAAACTTACTACAGACGTGAATAAGAACCTAAATTTGTTAGACCATGTTAACAAATATTACGGTAAATTTAAAATTATATAATATGTATAGGCATATTAAACATAACAAAATTAAGTATAATTAAATAGTAATCATAGACGAAACATTAATTAACGTCGCTGTACGAAGAAGCAAAGAAATGTAAAGAAAAAGTAACTCGAATATTACGAATGCCAGTCAAAGCAACGGACGAACGTGAGAGATTTATGTAATGTCATTTATTCAACATTTTTATGCTGCATCAATATAAATGTCCTTACCGGCCATGTACATTAGTCGATGGCAATTATCGTGTGTTTTTCAACATCGCGGCAAAAACATGAAATATTAAACGAGAGATTAAAGATGCCGCATCAAAGACGTTTGTTCCCCGAGCTCCGGTTTGAAAAATACCTCCACGACGACAGTCTAAACATAAAAGCATATATAGGAAACATAGCCGCGCGCGGCGTATATGGATGACACTTTTTCCGTTTTTGCCTTTTTCGTGTATAAAAATAAGGAGAAAACCGCCAGCACGTCGAGAGAGAATAAAGCTAAAGACTACCCATCTCTTAATGATGATACCACCACTGAAGCATACCGCATCAACACGACCGCTACGTTTCTGTCGCTCCCATCAGGGTCGTCACCGAGTCTTCAATCCGACAGAGCGCATTAAAACACGAAATAAAAACGAAAAGCTTTCCCCCCTTTTTCTATCCTCCGTTTTTCGCCCGGTGATAAATTATTTACCAGGGTGAAGAACTAAGTATGGTCCGCAGTACGGTTTCGGCTTTAGGTGGTTACAACGGGGAACTGCTCTCTTGTACTCTATCTCTAACTCCCGGATTCGAGCAGTACTGGAGGGTAGGAGGAGAAAGACCAACTGCAAAAAATCCTTTTATATATAAAGACGAGGAGAAAGAAAAATCGCATTTGTTTTGAGGCGGCACGGCGCTTTGATTAAGTAGGTTCTTGGCGGGGCTCGAACTCGGGGCGCCGTCGCGGAAGATGGATCAGCGCGCGAGCTCATCTCCTTCGCTTCATTTAACATATGGACGAATGGAACGGTCGTTTGTTTGTATATGTACGCATATGCAGATAAAACATTAATGTTATTGAAATGTTCAACAAACAGTAGATAATAGATCGACTTTTTTGTTGTATATAGCTCATATGTGTACTTTTGTATTATTTAAATGGTATTAATTTTACGTAATAGAAAATACAAATTTGCAAATGTAAACTGACAATGCCTATAGCAAAAATTGTACGCCATAGACAGAATGAAGTTATAAATATGAAATCGGAAATTTTATAAATTATCTTAGAAAGTGTCATTTTGATATGGACGCTTTCCCATTATACGGCTGTGCAATTCAAACAGTAGTTATTAAAACAAAATCGGAAAATATTCAACCTGTTAAAACTCTCCAATTGGAAAATACATTTCAATGTTTCGTTGACCAATAATATACTATTGATTTAGTATGGTATTACATTATTGGGGATATTTTTTCGATATCAGTGTTCTGTCTCGGTCACCGAATGATTATGAAATATTATAATAATAACAAGACTATGTTTGCTACCCGAATTGTTCGTTAACCGACCATCAATTTGCCATAGTTTTTTATGGAAAATCAATTAATCTATTCTAGGTCCAAAAAATCAAATATGTATGTAAAAAGTTTCTTAGCGTACATTTATTTATTGAAAAAAGAACATAATATTAGGTAAAAAAATGCTATCAATCAGTCCTTAGTCATTGTTCTGGTAGAGATCCCCAACCTTGTTAATCTTAACCTGGTTTTTGTGCCATTCTAAGGCCGTTGTTATAACATCCTCCTACTTCCTTAAAAGATAAAACATTAATGTTATTGAAATGTTCAACAAACAGTAGATAATAGATCGACTTTTTTGTTGTACATAGCACATATGTGTATTTTTGTATTATTTAAATGGTATTAATTTTACGTAATAGGAAATATAAATTAGCAAATGTAAACTGACAATGCCTATAGCAACAATTGTACGACATTGATAGAATAAAGTTATAAATACAAAATCGAAAATTTTATAAATTATCTTAGAAAGTAGCATTTTGATATGGACGGTTTCCCATTATACGACAGTGCGATTCAAGGAATAGTTATTCAAACGAAAATAATAGCAGATGTCGGCATCGGTCCTCTTTCGTCCCTTTTTCAGGAGTAGGCACTTCCAAAATTTCTTGGTGTTCTTCGTTCCAAGGTTTTAGTGGGCTTCTGTCGTCAGCTCTTCTTCGTGGTTTGTTATGAGCTCTTCAATGTCAGCTTCGTTTACCTCCAATTTCAGGCTTCTGGCAGTTGCCACCATTTCATTCATAATTTCAGAAACATCATCTCCATCTTCTTGAACACAGGATGGGCACAGATTCCGCTAAGCATGCTTCAATTATTTTTGTGTAATTTCTGACCATACCTCTTGAATGAGCCCGATAGCTTCAAGAATGCCAAATTTTTCTTTCCAAAACGTTTGTAACGTTATCACTGAGGAGAATTGGCATGCTACAAAACACTGACGAAACAGTGAGCGAGTGTACAACTTCTTGTAAGCCGCAACTTCCTGATCCATTGAATGAAGTAAGAAAGTCGTATTTGGAGGCAGAAACTAAAATGTCAACCCAGGAAAAGTCTGTCAGCAAATGATCTTGAAGATCCTTTGTGTGGCCTGGTTAATTATTCACTAACAGCAGTGCTTTCAATGGAATATCATTGTTCTCAAGGTAGTTTTTGATGCTTGAGACACAAACTTTAAACAACCATTCTCTGAAAAGAACCTGAGTGACCCATGCCTTTGGATTTGATTTCCACATCACTGGCAGTCTATCCTTAATTATGGAATTGCTCTAGGATTCCCTGCGTGATAAACAAGAAGCGGTTTAAGCTTCATATCACCACTAGCATTAGACCCTAAAAGTAATGTCAACCGATCCGTCATGGGTTTATGTCCAGGAAGATTTTTCTCACTTTTTATAATGTGCGTACGGTTGGGCATGCGCTTCCAGAACAAGGCTGTTTCGTCGCAATTAAATACAGGGTGGGGCATAGGAACCAAGTGTTTTTGGTTTGGGTAGATTTAATATCCATCGTAATGACTCTGTTCCTGCCCGAGACACCATCTTACGCTGGGTCAATAACCTTCGAACAGTAGGTTCAATAATGAAAAGAAAGCCGCCCGGTCGTCAACGTACTGTGCGTACTCCTGAGAATATTGAATGGGCGAGACAAGCATTACTGCGAAGTCCACGCCGCTCTGCACGTCGACATTCAGCTGCACTTCAAATCAGCAATCGCACTGTACGGCGGATTTTGCATGGTGACTTACATTTTCACCCATACAAAATACTGGTTGCCCAACAATTAAATGTAAGAGATTACGCCCAACGCTTGAGTTTCGCACAACAAATGCTTGAACTTGTTCAGGAGAATGAAAACATGTTGTTACTCATGAGTGATGAAGCTCATTTCCATCTTACGGCGGCCGTCAATAAACAAAATTGCCGGTACTGGGCTGACGAGAATCCACGACAGTTACATGAGATGCCATTGCATAGTCCTAAGGTAACAGTTTGGTGTGCGGTGGGAAAATTTGGCATCATTGGCCCATATTTTTTTGAAGAAAATGGGGTAACCGCTACAGTAACATCTGCGCGTTACATTCATATGGTGAATAACTTTTTCATACCTGAATTGTTAAGAAGAGGTGTGGATATTCAAGATTTGTGGTTACAGCAAGATGGGACCACGGCACACACCGCCAGAGCATCTATGGCTGTTCTTCGCCACCTGTTTCCAAATCGTCTAATTTCGAGATTTGGTGACGTTTTGTGGCCTCCTCGGTCTCCCGACTTATCGATTTGTGATTTTTATCTATGGGGGTACCTCAAGTCACGTGTTTACGAGGCCAAACCCCGTACGTTAGACTCATTAAAGGAATCGATTCGTTATGAAATCTCCCTAATCGACAGAGACATGCTGGAAAAAGTGGAGGCCAATTTTCGTCAACGGCTCCAACAGTGTATCAATGAAAACGGACATCATATGCCAGATGTAATTTTCCGTACTTGAATATTTCAAAATGCTTTATTATTAGCTATGTTGTACTACCAATAAATTTTTTTTAGAGTAAAAACTAATAATTTTATTATCATTTCAAAAACACTTGATTCCTATGCCCCACCCTGTATTTGTTGGGAACGATACCTTTCTTTTTCAATGAATTTTTTTAAATTTAAGACAGAAATTCTGAACCCCTTCTTTATCTGCACTAGCAACTAGCAGACTCGCCATTCATTATCATATGTTTAATGCCAGATCTCTTTTTAAATCTTGCAAACCAGCCATTGGTAGCCTTGGATTTTAACACCTCAGATGACGAACCTGGAGTTTGCCGCTTTAGATTCTAGAAAATTTCTCTGGCTTTTTCTTAAAAAATAGCATGCTAGTTATGTCTCTTTTCATTTCCCTTTCGTTTATCCAAACTAAAAGCAACCTCTCCATTTCTTCATGAATGGCGCTTCTTTGCTTTTCAGATGTGATTTTGGTTACTCCTTTACCTGCTTGGGTATTCTTCATGGTATCTTTCTTAGCTAGGACTGTGCCTACTGTAGACTTGTTCAAGCCATACTGCCTAACAATATCAAACATCTTCTGCCCACTCTCTACCTTGGTTATTATCTCTTGCTTAGCTTCGATGGTAAGCAAAGTTCTTGACACTCCACTCTTTTTACGCGTCTTATTCACAATCACTTTTTTAAAAATTTAGAGAAATACAAACAAAAATTTAGAAGGACAGAAGCCAACTACGGCAAGTAAGATAAGCATATACATACACTAATGACCGTTCGTGTAAAGTATACATATACATACGCTGATGTACATATATGTATGTATACGTACAGAATGGCCGCTCGTAAAAAGCGCGCACGCGTGTAAACAATATACGTACATACATACACGACTCGAGTTCGAATACAAATTCTGTTCGAAAACCGCTGAGTTGTGCCCCAATATGTTTGTTATGAGCTATCCGCGAGATCTTCGTTGTCCGATTTGTTCGTAGTCCGACCTGTTCGTTAACCGGTCACCCGGTATACTCTTGACCAGCTACAAAATCAAAATTTATACTGTAAAGTTCATTTACCACTAATTTTTAACTATTTTATCAAGTCTGAGTACTGAAGATAAGTCAACGCAGGAGAACCTGCTCTAATTTTTCCATATTACTATACAGCAAACGACAGGTTACAGTTTATATGTATTTAATAAAAGACAATAAGCAGTTCTTAAGTCGATTTTATTATAAGCTTTTAAAACGCAATTGTTTTCAACAATATTTTTACTAAAAATCGAAATTAAAGAACAAATAAAAAAAAATAAATAACAAGCGACTAAAATTTATAAAGCCAACTCAATTTAGTATCTAGTCGGACCACCGCTTGCACGTAGTACAGCCAAACATCTGGCATGCTACCAGTTAGAGCATTTATAAAGGTTTGAGGAATTTTATTCCATTCCTCGGGTAACGCCTCGATTAGTTCGTCTAACGTCGCAGGTTGGTGAAAACGTGCCTGCATCTGATGTTTTAGTTTATCCCAAGCGTGTTCTATGCAATTACAATCGGGAGATTGTGCTGACCATACCATTCTCTTAAAACGTGGATTTTCTAACACATTTTTGGCTATCGCTGCACGGTGTGGTCTTACATTATCGTTCACTAATATGTAACGACGTCCAGAATTCTGAGCAAATGGAATAACAACTAGTATAATATACATATTTCTATATCTTTCGGCATTCGTGGTTTGGCCTCTCAAGATAACATATGGTCGGTGTGCCTGGTTAAAAAAATGCCGCTCAATACAGTTACACCGCCACCTCCAAACGATGCACGCGGTGGCATATTACGTTCAAGATAGCGTTCTCCTGGTTTTCTCCATACTAAAATTCAACCATATGAATGATGCAAAGTGAAATGAGATTCATCAGTGAGCAAGCACCTACTCCAATCTTCTTCATACTTATACCGATTATAATGAGTCCACTGTCTTCTGGCAATGCGATGTTCCCTAGTTAGTAAAGTTAATTCCCTAGTTAGCTCGTAAATTAAACCCATTTAATCTCCTTCTAACTGTTCTATTGGACACCACCACATTTGCAGCGTCACGTATGGTATTATTAAGTGCTTTAGAAGATTGGATAGGTTTGCGCAACACAAATAAACGCAGATGTTCGTCTGGCGCTGGAGTTGTACTGCGTTGGCGACCACCTTCGTGTGTAAATTGGACACTACCAATTTTATTGCGTTTCTCAATAACTCGATTGATCAGACTATGTGATACATTAAAAAATCTTCTGTTGGACTATCCATATGAAGAGACCTGCATATATTTGATAGGGATTATATTACGACATTCCATGCCTGACATGCGAAAGAAATGGTTGCCGGAGATCTCCGCGATCGTGCATACATAAAAATACAGAAATAGATGTCAAATATAGGCTTATCGAAATTGACGGGATAACTGTTTTATACAATATTGACTACAAAATGTTAAGATAATTAACATTAATTAATATCTAGTTATTTCTTATTTCGAATATTAAATGAAAAAGTGAGAATTAACTTTAACCTGCAAATGTGATATATAAGGTGTCAACCAAGGGTCATATGTGCCTCACAGACTTGATATATTAATTAGTTATAATTGTAAATTAATTGTATCCTACGAACACAGTAACGGGTAAAAACTTTTATCTTTCGAAGGGATAAATCTGCGTCCAAACTACGGCACACGACAATTTACCAGGTTAAGAATTCGACCACGTCTACAATTCCCTCCTCTGCAATTCCGGTAGCACATAAATCTGCTAACATCCACATGAGCTCTAGGTCTATTCTATCTTCAGAGTGTTTCCCTAAATTTACGATATAAAACGTGAATTAGGAGATGAATATGAACAAACGTATCAATAAAATGGTGTCTCTTACCGAGTAGATTTCTTTCGGACTGATATTGGTGACTGCGTGCATTGCTCCAGCTGAAAGTTGTCGCCAAATGATTCAGCATCAGATTTAAAAAGGCAATCTACCACAAAAGGTGATTTCAATCGCAACTTAGCACGATATGCTATAGAAAATACATAATTGTCTTATATCTTTTACACAACTGGCCTGTTCGATATCTCATTCGGAAGTGCCGCCAACAAGACGTCAATGTTCCTACACCACCAAAATTCCAATACGCACGTTCACAGAGCTAAGCGTATTCCACGTCTCCCAACGATTGAAAATGACATCAAGTAAAGTAAAGTAGTACAATGTATACGAGGATAGTTGACAAAATAACCTAACAATATTAATAGGTCATAAGTATGAAAAATTGTCAAATAATAGAATAATTTCTGAATTGGGGTTGCCAATTTAGAAATTTTTGGCTTGTTACAAATACCAATTATTACAAATAATAAGTGGGCCTAATGATATTTCGTCTTACTGAAACTTATTAAACCACTTTTTTCTAAAAATTTGTATATCTGAAATTTATTCTGAACATCGTTCATCTTAAGAATTTAAACTATTTGAAACAGTAACGAATGAGATACTTTAGAAATAGTATAACCTACTGCAAACACGATTTACTCATAATTACTTTCTTTTGCTAGTATTAGTAAAAGCTTTTAAAACTATTTAACTTTTTTAACATGTGTTAAATGCAACCACGCGGAAGCTTCACTAAACAAACATTAGTGTAATTATCTTGAGTAACTCAAGAGTTACTGAAGTTACTGTTTTGAGTTGTACTTGAGCCAACATTTTTTTAATTGCTTTATATTTATTTAAATAGGAAAACATTTTTAAGAGTTAATTTATTAATTATTAATTATAAAAATAATGTTTTATATACATTAATCTGAGCATTTCTTAATTCATATTTGGAGCTGGAAAATGTAATATGACAAATATATAATAAAAAACCCATACAAATGTATTTCCACATTTATTTTTGTAATATATTACGTCCTCAGTCCTTCATAGTAAATTCAATTTGTATTCGCTGCTATTAACTTTTTACCTAACTCAGAGCGGAGCATTAGGAATAACATGTTATCCTTTATTCCATTGTCAGACCATCAAAAGTTTCAGCTTGATTTATAAATATGTAATATTTCAGCGTGTGCATCATCTCGCACCAATGCCCCATCAATTATTTCTTGCCACTGTAACAGATCGCCGTCTTTTCGTAGCAATATAAGCGCATGCGGTTGGGAATTCTGGGATCGCATGACTTTCGTTATATTTGTAGATATATTGCTCATTTTTAAATTTATCTGTTCCTTCATTTTATAACATATGCGTTATTATTAATATTTAGATTTATTGTTCATCAAACAAATAATTCTTTATGGTCTGCGTATAGAGGCGCAATGTCTTAAGTTGGAAATTTAAGACCCCACGGTCGCTAAAGTGTATATGTTGTATGCAAATTGTTTTGTTAGTACACCTTATCGCTGTGAGGGGTTAAAAACGTTTTAATAATAATAACAATAATTATTATTATTATTACTATTGTTACTATTATTATTATCATTACTAGTATTACCATTATTACTATTATTATTATTATTATTATTATTATTATTATTATTATTGTACACCGTTAAACCTATCATTAAAAAACCACACCCAGGAATGATTTAGCATACATCCAAATGAAAAAAAAAATGGGAAGGGATAAAACTGGAGGATATTAAAACTAATTTTCCCGAGATTACGTCCCCGATGGAGGAAAATCTGCAAGAAGGAGTTACTGAATTCCCAAAATAGCAGGACGGAAATCATTCTAAGTAGAGGCAGGAAGGGTGAAATTTCCAGAACACTTTACATGCTGCCTTACGTAATTTGTGGGCTCTATAACATCATAGTCGAACTGGAAAAGATGCTGACAAAATACAGCATGGAGGGGCTGAAACTTATGGCATTGGGCAACCTCGACAACGAGTATTTGAGGAAATGCATCGAATACGCCCTCAGAGGCACTACGAACACATTTGAGGTACTTAGGAACAAGCAGAAACGAAAGTCCACTGGCAAAAGGAAAGTCAACAAATGGAAAAGATGGTCATCAGAGCCGAAGGTAAACAATATGCGGACATCCTTCGGTCTATTAAAAGTAACGTCAACATCGACGATGGTGATATAGAGATTAAATCGATTAAGAAAACAACTAAGAGTGATGTGATGCTGGAAATCTAAGGTGGTTTAGACAAGACTAAGGCTTTAAAACGCGGAATATTAAATAATAATGAAGGGACCCGGGTTGAAATCAAGAACAAGGATAAAACAGTATATATAACAGGCATCGACGGGGATGCGGACTGTCGCGAGATTGAACTTGAAATTTAAAAATGCGGAGGAGACGTCGATGCAGGTGAATAATAAAAGGAAAATGTAAGCAGCTTATTACAAAAGAAATATTAAATAATATTGAAATAGACTTTATAGAAAAAAAAGACACTTACAAATACCTGGCTAGCATCAAAATAAAAAAGTTAACCAGACACATCTAATGACAGAGTTAAAACAACACTACACTCGTAGACTAATTGCCATTCTAAAATCAAATCTAAATTCTAAAAATTTAGAATGCGCAATTAACGCTTTCGCAATATTCACTTTAAGCTACCCATTAGGAATAATAAGATGGGCGCAGACGGACCTTAATAATACTAATACCACAACACGCGCCTTTAGTACTAGTAAAAATTGAGAAAACCACATCCAAACTCTTGCGTTGAAAGAATAACACTAAGTATAAAATTAGGAGAAACAGGGAACATCAGATATTCCTCTTCCTCCTTTGCACGCCCTCCATGTAAAACAAATACACAACCTTCGACAATACTTTCACTACAGAGGCGATAACCTACACATCGCAATAATAAAAACAGACCAAAATGACACACCGATAACTCTAGCACTAAAAAACCACACACCCGATCCATATAAACATGAACAAGAATATATGGAAAGAGAAAAAACTCCATGGACAACATTGCTCCCATATGGCTAGAGAAAACTTAAGTATTGCTGATAGTTCTAAATGGCTAGAAATTGGACAACTTTTCCCCGAAGGTGCATCTCAGCCACACAAAATTAATTAATATTTACAAGAAGCTATAGAAAATACACAATTAAAGATCCAAAGTATTCAGGAAGATAGCTGCAGGAGATGCAATTTACGCTTTGAAACCATATACCATATCGCTGCAGGCTTTAAACACTAGCAGGAACAGAATACACTAGTAGGGATAATAATATAGCTAATATACTTCATCAAGCAATGGCACAAAGATACAACCTCATCTTCAACAATAATAATAAATGACATCATAGAACTCACCGAACTCACCCGCGGATATGTGGGTAGAATTAAATGTTTCCCGGCCACAGGCTGAGGAAGTGCTAGATAAATCGATGCCGTAATAATAATAATAATAATAACAATAATAATAATGATAATGAAAACATTACTAGAGATTAATCACTTTTTTCCACTATTACATAATGCTAATGAATTACCTTTCCTACAGCGCCTTTACGTACCACATAAAATGCCGTTTGCTTGTGGTAAAAAGGTACATTTGTAATCGGAATTAGTCAATTAAATTTAAATCTGAATTAAATTTGTTTCTGTACTGTCAGACTAACACGTATTTCATTTAATGTTGGTTTATTATTTGGCAATAAGTTTCCAGAACCATTAAAAGAATATACAAATTAATCATCCTTCCTACCAAAGGCAATGCTATAAAATGGGATGTGTGTCACTAATGAATTTTCTCAACGCGACAAGTTAGATGAAATAAATGGGTGTCCCTTGTATTTTATAAGAAATTTTCGTACATCTTTATTATAAGAGAAAAAGCAGTCGTTAAACAAAAACATTTTAGTTTATACTCCAAAAGCTTCATCATCAGAAAATTCTAATAACAATTTGATGGAGCACGATTAATTACACAGGCCTGCATAAAATTTGTGATGACGTGATTTTTGTTTGTTAAGCTCAGTTTTTATATAGCAATAACTAATTAAAATACAGTTGGTCTCTACCACCCACAGATTTTTTTTTTGCACAAAAGAAAAAGAAAAAAATATAAAAAAAATCTTATAATAGGCGTTTTAATACATTTTAAAATGAATGTACTACTTCAAATTCTAGGTATTAACCCAAAAATGATTTTCTGTTGTGGTTTTAAAGAAATTTGTTAAATAGGCTCTCGTTACCTGATGTAAATCTTTTATTACATGTATTAATTTTGGACAAGATTTCCGGGAATTTTTACCTGCTAAATCCTATTTATTATGCTTTCACTTTATTAGTACTGCGAACAAGGATTTCAAGTTTATCACTCCAAACAAAATGTATATTTTAATGTCATTTACTTCATTATAGCTCTGAGTGTCGATCAGTAAACAAGTAAAATTAATTTGTCTTTAGCGTTGTGCGTGGTATTTGATAAATAAACATTGCTTAAAAATATGTCTAGCCGGTGTTGCAAAAACAAACCAGATGATTTCTGTTATAATTGTGGATATTTCGTCTTGAAAAAGTTTAAGAGGCCAATTGGTGAATTTGTGAAAAATGCATATTATGCTTATTTCAAAATCAAATTAGGAGATCAAGATAAAGATTGGGCACCGCACGTTGTTTGTAAGGTATGTGAAGAAGGTTTAAGACATTGGACCAAAGGGAATAGAAAAAGCCTTCCTTTTGGAATACCGATGGTTTGGAGAGAACCGCAAAGTCATCATGAGGATTGCTACTTTTGTCTTTGTGATATTAAGGGGCATAATAGAACAACTTTGAAACATATTTTGTAACCAAACAATATTAAATCAACTATCAGACCAGTTCCTCACAGTGATCATGTACCTATACCTATATCCCCCAAAGTACTACAAGAAGATATTGAAACCTCTTCAACTTCCGGCTTCGTACAGATGGATAGTTATTTTGAACCATCAACCTCAGGTCAAAACCAACCTCAGCTATTTTCACAAGCCGAACTGAATGATTTAGTAAGAGATTAGGGACTTTCAAAAGATCTTTCTGAAGTACTGGGGTCTAGGTTGAAACAAAAAAATTTTCTTGCCCCAGAAACTACCTTCTCTTGGTATAGAAATCGTGAGGCTGGATTTGTAAAATATTTTGCACAAAACGGACCACTCGTGTACTGCCAAGCAATTGTTGATCTACTTACTTTCCTAGGAGCTCCTGAGTCTACACCTTCTGACTGGAGACTTTTCATCGACTCTTTAAAAAGGAGCCTTAAAGCTGTTCTTTTACATAATGGCAATGTTTTTGCTTCTGTTCCGGTCGGCCATTCTGTTCATTTAAAGGAAAACTATGAAAATTTACAGGAATTACTTTTAATAATACAATATGAAAATCACAACTGGGAAGTGTGTGGAGATTTAAAAATTTTAGGCCTTCTCTTGGGTCAGCAGTCTGGATATACTAAATTTCCATGTTTCCTGTGCGAGTGGGATAGCAGAAATCGAGGACAGCATTGGATAAAAAGAGACTGGCCGCAAAGGGTGACTTTAACACCTGGAACCAAAAATGTAATTCGCGAAAGTCTTATTGACCCCCAAAAAGTGTTACTTCCACCGCTTCACATAAAACTTAGACTTATGAAACAATTTGTTAAGGCATTAAGCAAAGAAGAAAATTGTTTTAAATATTTGTGTAAAACATTTCCGAATCTGTCAGAGGCAAAATTAAAGGAGGGAATCTTTGTAGGCCCGCAGATTAGGAGTTTTGTGAAAGATCAAGAATTTGAAAATGTGATGGACGATAAGGAAAAACATGCATGGCATGCTTTTAACTAAGTTGTACATAAATTTCTAGGGAATTATAAAGACACAAACTATGTTGAGATCTTTGAAAATATGCTGGAAGAATTCAGGATTCTTGGTTGCAATATGAGCATAAAAATTCACTTTTTACATTCCCATTTGGACTATTTCCCAGAAAACCTTGGGGACGTGAGTGAAGAGCAAGGAGAAAGATTTCACCAGGATATTAAAGAGATGGAAAAAAGATACCAAGGGCGCTGGGACACAAAAATGATGGCCGATTACTGTTGGACATTGAGAAGAGATCTTCCTTTAGCTGAATATGACAGAAAAACAACCAAACGAAGCTTTTCTGAAAAACGAAAACGTTTTTTTGCATAAAGAATAAATAACTATTTCTAATAGTTTCTATGTGTATATTTTTTTTAATATAATATAAAACTAGCTTATAAATGAAATAAATCGTGTTTTTTCTATTTTTTTTTTATTTTACTGGTTTGAAAAATAACCTTACGTGATACAAAAAAAATAAAATCAGACTTGAAATCAGCGCTACCCATTTACTAGAAAATAGTTAACATTTTTAAATCAACTTTCAAAGTGTTTGAAAATGCAGGCCTGTGTTATTTTCTATTACAAAAAGCATAACTGCGAATAGTCAAAAATAGTTCAAAAATGCTGAATAAATTGAAAATACAGGACACGCGATAATACAAGATAAAACACATAGCAGACCATGGTTTGAAAACTAGGGGAATTGGAAAATAATATTCCGGGCATTTACCATATTCGCTTATCTTCATCATGTTATCATTTCTTTGAACATTAAACAGTTTCTTAAGTGAAAAAGATTTTTTACGAAGAAATTGTTAAAGGCGCCATTCGTGTCAGTTACGAAGATTTTTTGTAATGACATTTATGCTCCTGCTAACCATTGACACAAGCAGGTGGAAATTGTTTTGGATAATAAAAACTTATTATATAATTCCTAATTATTTCATCAATCTGAAACTAGTTTATACAAAGACATCACTATTTAATATTGAAAATATCGATTGACTCAATATTTAATTTATATATTTATTACCCAACAGAATTATAATTCCATTTACAGGATAAAATAAAACAAAATTGTAAATCATACACATAACAATAAGTACTAATAGAAGAAAAAAAAAAGTATTATAAAGACATAATTTCCTAAATATAAAAAATATAAAGAAGCCTAAAATAATATACAACAATCAAGCAAATAATATATATGAATATAAACAATAGTCTGGACAAGTGATCAAAACCAATAAAAACAAAGAAAGAAACGGGAACATCCAGTAATTAATTAATTACACACTACAACGAATACACATCGCAGAAGTTATAGAGACGCTGTCTGAAGCTCAACAAACCATGAAAATGTATATCCATTTCAGAAGAAACCTGATTGTAATTACTGCTCATAACGTAGACAGGAGACCTGACCAACACATTGGTTCGAGGAAAAGGAAGATAGAAAGTACGGGAAGGACGTGTGAAGAATAGGGGGATAAGAAAATTAAATATATGACAAACATCTTCACAATACTTCTAAATGTAAGTTTATGAAAAGATTTTAGAGTAATTAGTAAATGATATAGGTGCTTAGAAGTGCTAAAGTTGGAAGCAAAGGTAATATTAGGGCCGCAATGATTATCAAAAATTATGTAAGCTTGAGAACTCAGTTACTACAAGATCCTATTGTCAGGAATTTTAAAGATTATATTATCAAGAAAAATAAGTGCACAGCAAGTAATTTACAAAGTAAAATAAACGAAATTAAAGTCTCCTCAATGAGTAACCAATAAACAATTAATTGTTAGAAATTACTATGACAATAAAACAAAATATTGTCATTGAAAAGGCGGAAGATGCAAGGGTTCCAAAGGCTATAGTATTCAAGTGATAAAAGTTAAGAAGAAATTTCATGCTAAGATGTTAGGAGGCTCAATAATGAAGGTAAAATACGAGGGGTGTTTCTTTAGTAAGTACCATTTTCAAATACAGCTGCTGCAACATTGCGATCGCCATTTGACGCATGCGCGCTGAGTAGCTAGATATATTTACTACTATTTACAGACGTCGTTATGAAAGCAGTCGCCCGAGTTTACGTTTGTCCGTGCTTTAAATGCCTCAGCTTCTTCCACAGGTGCTATAAATGGGCTGACTTAAAGCTCCACTGTGTGTGTGAAATATGCGCAATCAGTAGTTTCTTAAAATCTAGAGACGAGTCAAGTGTATGGAAAAACTATTAGCGACGGAATGATTAAAAAATGGGTTAGAATATAACAGGTGTTTATAAGCACCCATCTCAGTTGCTTTGGATTATCAAGGATACGTCTTTACTTAATTTTAATCAATTAATTAAATTAAATCAATTAAATTTAACAAACGTCAAATAAATTTTGGTTAGTTAACGTCAGTAATCAAAATATACAACTTTTAAAGCCCGCATAATGTTTACGCTTCAACAAAAAGCATTTATGGCGGAAAGCTGTTTTCGAAGTGGTAGATTAGTGAATGGAGTATGACAATATTCTTCCATGATATGCATGAAATAATTTAGATTGCAATTTCCGAACACTGCATTTAATAGTAATCAATTTTGAAGGCAGCTGAAAAAAGAGTTTTGAATTTTCGGGAAACTGAATCCGCTGACAGGAAACGAAAAGTTGGAAGACCACGCATTCGCTCTAAAAATAATATAAATAGAGAAAGAAATGCAATTCGAGAGCAACCTACCCTATCTACTGCAAGTCTTACCCAACAATTAAAGTATTTCAACAGTGCAAAACATTTTAAAGAATAATATAGGTATGCATCAACACAAGGTACAAATATACCAAGAACTCCTACCTTTGAATTATAATCAAAAAATACTATATTGTCAGTGGTGCATTCGGAACATAAGTGATAATGATGTGCTTGATAATTTTTTTTTCTAATGAGGCCTAGTTCCAGCTCAATGGTTATATTAACGCACAAAATATGCGAATGTGGGCAACAGATAATCCACCTTTTCTTAGAGAAGCTACAATGCATTCTGGGAAAATAGGTGTGTGGTTAACAAGTAGCCGAAGGAGAATAATTGGACCTATTTTTTTGACCAAACTATAAATGCTCAAAGATGTCGTAACATTATGTTGGAACCTTTCATTAATCAACTTGATGAACTAAGTACTAATTATTTTCAACAGAATTCGTCCACATATTGCGCAAGCTGACATGAATAACTTACGATAATTTTTTGATCACAGATTGATAAGGAAGGATCTTTTTCCATCACATTCATGTGACCTTATGCCTTTAGATTCCTTTGTGTTTCCTTACCTAAAAAATAAGGTTTTTTAAAACCCAGTGTACACATTGGACGATCTTCTGAACAATATTATGCGCCTATGCCAAGAAATTAGCGCCAACATGTTAGAAAATGTACTCAATAACATGAAGCGGAGAATACATTTATGTATTGAATATAATGGATTATTAAACCATATTTATCATTTCAATTTTAAATTAAATATTTGTAATTTTAATTTTAAATTAAACACTTAAGTAACATTTTGACAAATAAATTTATCATTTTCAAACCATGAAGTTTCTAATTTTTAGTCGAATGTTGAATAGAGATACGTTTTTTAAAAATAAGCTACTGGCGTTATGAAGGTGGTTGTTCAAGTATGAACGATGAGGGATGAAGTGGATGATCGTCCGTCATTAATGTTGATCTGGTGCAGAAACTTGATGAAAATGTTCGAGAAAACAGACGCTTTACCATTTCGTCACAATTTAATGAGTTTCTTCAAGTTTCAGGAAGTGTTGTCTATGAAATTGTAGCATAATGCTTAAAATATCGGAAGTTATTCTCGTACTGGGAATTAAAATGTTCAGTTGTACAAAGTTATTCGGTGCTTTGACTTTCCTTGGGAAATACAGTATCGGAGGCGATATGCTTTTTAAGCCAACGACAAGTTTGACAAACTGGTGGTCAAACATGGGTTGCACACGTCTCACCGGTGCCAAAACAAGAATTCATCAAATAGAGGCATTTAACGTTACCCAAGAAAGTGAAGTTTAAGCAAACTATTTTATCCCAAAGTTATGTATTTTTGGAATTGGCAGGAAGTTTTGTTTGTAGATTTCGGGTTGACACAGTAAATGAGTTATTACGTGACTTTAAATAAACTCCGTTGTGCAATCCAAAACAAAAGCCGTAGTAGCATGCTCAGCCGAAGGATTGTTTTGCTTCACGACAATGCTCGTTCACCCGTGGCTCATCGAACCAAAGATTTCATCGTATTATTTGACACTGAATAACTATATAATAAATAATCGTCCTTATACAGCTCTGACTTATAATTCAGTGGCTGCTACTTGTTCCTACACTTAAAGGAGCTTCTTGGCAGTCAGCGTTTGAATGCCGACGATATCAAACCAGCCGTGTTACAGCAGTTAAAAAATTAAGCAATATATTTGCATAAGGACAGGATGCTGAAGGTGGTGCCTTAATATAAGTGTAAATTATGTAAAAAGTGTTCTATAGTCCAGGTTTTCATTAAAATAAAAAAAATTTAATTTTTTGCTGTTTCTTTTTACTATCAAAACGATACTTACTTAACAAAGAAATCCTACGCTTCGCAGTGTACAAGTAAGCAATGAAGCCCATCTCTTCTTAAACTATAGCGACAATAGAGTATCTATAGATTGTAGCATTTTATGGTATGTTAGTTACAAAAGCATAGACAACTATTGATAGCCAGAACTGCAGCTGTTGCGCGTAATAAAACTGAATCTCAAGAACAGATTGATCTCACGAGATATTCTAAAAATATCATTATAATATGTGATGGAATTATTCTGATTTTAGCTAATGCGAAATAAATAGTAAATTAATCTTAAAAACGTATTAGAAACCTTTTGAAGATTAATTTCCAACAACTAATTTTTATTGAAAAAACAACAGAAATTGATAACTATATATATATATATATATATATATATATATATATATATATATATATATATATAAATTTAATCTGCTAAGTTAGCATTTCAAAAATAAACTTGAAATCAAAACTAATATGATAGTTAGAGACTAATTTAAACTTTCCCTCCGCCTGTATTTATCTATTTCTGAAATGTTTAGTATTGTTATCGATGTAAATCTGAAATGGTGTAGTACCGATCGTAAAACAGAGAACGGCGTTCGGTCAAATTAGTAATTATTTGTGTAAATCCATCTTCATTTGTCTCGGGTAGTCCGAGACGTTCGTAATCATCTATTTCATTGGTTACTGAATGGGTAATGAATGTTCCGCGGATTCCGTCAGCTACAATGGCACCTACTGAACGCTTCTGGTGCGCCGAGCACAGTGGGTACCCAGAACTGTACAAAGAGGACATTTGTATTTGTCTGTGCCGAGTTTATGTAATTTCCTATAGAGTTCGCCCCCTTTACTTCGCGCGGCGCCACTCCTTTGGGGCTCCGCTTAGAATGAAACGAAAACGGCCGGAAGGTGCGTTTTTGTAACAGAACGATCACATTCTTAACGACGACCGATATTACAAAGCTTTCTGTGAGTCTGCATCGCATCCAATTCCAAGCGGGCCCTGGCCTGGCAGTGACGGATTGAAGGATATTTGTCATCCTCCCGGGTCGGCCACAGTGCTATCTGCCCCCTTTGGCCCCCATCCCATTTACTCACAGTGGTCCCCAAAGCAGCCGCCTCTCTCAGATTGCGTTGATAACGTTCCAGAACAAACACGATATTTATATATATATATATATATATATATATATATATATATATATATATATATATATATGTATATATATATATATCAATTGATAAATTATTGGAGTTTTTCGGCTTTTATATGAAATATTTACAAATATCAAATTAGAATTTATGTAATTGCAGAGTAAGTAGGGATGTAAACATTGCTGTCTACTAATTACATAGCAAATCATACGAAATTTTAAAAATTTCGTATGATTTGCTTTGTAATTTGTAGACAGCAATGTTTACATCCCCACTTACTCTGCAATTACATACATTCTAATTTTCCTTATATTTGTTGAAATGTTATTATAAACATGTATATATTATTAAACAATCGCGAAAATCGTTATCCTCTTATGTACAATTCACTTTAGTAGAGAATAAACTCTACGACTGCTGGAAGGAATGCCCAGGAAAAACTATTTACTTAAAATTATCTACTTCTTATATTTTAAGATGTAATGCTATATATTGTTGTATACCAACAACAAAAACCATGGCTAAGAAGGGCAAAATTTCATCATATTTAAGAAAGCGAACGCGAACAAAAACTTACACACGATACTTGGTATCACTTGTGATTGTTTAGACGCTATACATTGCTGTTTTATTTAGAAGGGGTTTCAAGATTTGATTAAGGAAATAAAAAAGATATTTGTAACTAGATTTTTCGAGAAATAATGATGCACCTTCACCAATGACCAATATTGCTAAATAATGAAATCCCTAGCCTATATACGTAGCAGGTAAGCAATTCTTTATGTTGTCATTTCCTTAATGCAGAATCTTCTCTCTTTTCTTCTAGTTCCTTGGGGTGGACGCCAGTAAGTCCAGGCGCTTGAGCACAGTGCTCTTTGTACAATCCCCAATAAAAGACACTATCTGAGGAGTTTGGGGAAGTTTGAGTACCCTCGTAGAATCCAATAGAAGTCTTCCGAAATGTTTTCCTTCCATTCCTCAAAAGTGTATATTATGTCAAGGCTAGTTTCCTCCAGATTTTCACATCTCCTACACCAGGGTTCGCTAACTAAGCCCATGCGGTAGTGATGCTTTATTAAAGGACAATGCCCGGTTATCAAGCCAGTAATCATTTTAATTTCCATTTTCTTACTTCAAATTAGGTTGGATGATTGCCTAACATTCAACTGTTCTAGTAGTGTCTTAGTATGGAGTTGACCTTCCATTAGCTTAAATTAATTTTTTATACTCTCTTTCTAGCCATAACCAGATCCTAGTTCTAGCAGAATCGCTGGTGATTCTAAGAACCTTCCTTGGCCAGATCGGCTATCGCACAGTATTGTCTTGTGCAAGTCTATTAGGAACCTGCTTACAATGTTTCGCCAATTTAGACCTGGTAAATGGATTCAAGATATCATTAACTTGTTTGAACTTTTTAAATCCTAGGCTTTTGTTTAACACCGAATTAAGATTTACACAAATATCACTATTTTTGCCTACCGAACTTTCCAGACGACTTTTTACAAAATTTACTAGAGAAGTACTTTCGTCCAATGAAAATCCTCTGTCTTCTAGTTTTGTAATTGCGGTAGCAATACATTAAAAATTACTTTTAATAAAACACATTTGACTAGTAATTAAAGACTTTTCAAATAAACTAATGCACTTTCTAATTGCTGGCGAGCAGCAATCTAGATAAAATGTTACTTACTTAAGTATTAACTAAAGAAAATTCTGATTCAATAATTTCGGCTACTCTATTTAGAAAAACACTTACAATATACTAAATTAGGGAAAAGAAAAATTTAATTTTGCAGCATGAGCAGCATCATTAGTAATACGTTTTCTACTGTTGATTTTTGTGGTAAAATGAAACTAATTAACGTATTATTAACGAACCTAACTATGCTTAAATTTATTTTTCTAGCACCTTTACACCAGTCAAATATTCTTTTCCTTGGCTATTCTTGTCCAAAGCCCCAATGATAAAGTTGGCAATATACCTTCTCTGAACATCTGTACCTTCGTCGACAAAAACTATACATATTTATTTTTAATTTCATTTTGGGCAGTTTTTGTCGCGTTCTCAAGGTTACGGTCGACATAGTTCTTTCTCAAAGTAGATGGCACATTGACGTTTTCTTTAGAGTAGTGTTTCCTTAAAGAATCTTGGAACAATTTCTTGTTCAGATTATGAAGCGGAATATTACACCAAATAAAAAGATTACACAGATTTCTTGAATAAATTTCTTGCTCACTATTGTCTCGATGTTGACCGGTTAATTGTTTATCATGTGATTTGGTTCACGTGTTTTGAACTGATGGCTTCCGGTTCCCAAGTGTTGATCTACTTGGAATTTGTCATCACATTTGATCTATACGTTAGTTTAAAAAAAACAGATAAAGGTGACAATACAATCATTTAATAACTTGACAACAATTTAATTATAAAAACTAAATACCTAAATAAGCATAAAAAGTACAAGTGTAAGCAGTGTGTGTTTTTTTAACGTAAGAAAGATTTAATAAAATGTTCAAAACACTTAAAATAACACGTGTTAGAATTTCCAAAAATTTTATTAATAAAAATATGGCATGTTTCGCTCACGCTGTGGCTTGATCAAGTATATATTCCTACCTATCTTAGGTGCTAATTGAATTTGTTTACTACAATGAATAAATTTAGAAAAGGGGAGTTGGATTTATCTAACTCATTGTTTAACAATAAATTTGTGTTTTTGAATTTAATAATTTCTAAAGCTTCTAAATTATATAAGAGAACACTTTTATTATGTGTATGCAAAATTTTGAAAATTTGGTCAAAGTCATGTTTTCATTCTAACAAATGTTTAGCATAATGTGAATCTGTTTTTTGTTATGCGATCTCTGATTCTTTTATCACAATGATTAAGACAGATTTCTTAAAAAATACATGCGTGATTATATATACATAGCTACTTACTCGTTTGTCGCACAGCCCGCAAAAATTAAGTTGTTGTCGGTGATATGCAAATTCTTTTTATCTTGAATCCACTTTCGCAATAGAGTCGATTTTTCAGACTCTGACCGGTTGATAAAAGTACATATGGCTGACAATGTCAGTGGTTCAATAACTTTATTTTGAACTTTTATTTGTGTGAATTCCCGTGTTCAAAGCATTCATCGAATGAATCATACAATAGACGACAAAGTATCTATATGGTAAAATATATGTGTTAGCATTAGATTAGTAAGTAAAGGCTGTTGCATTTACTCTATTTAAATTTCCGAACTAACATTCGGAAATTTAAATGGAAGGATTACATTCGAATTTTGAACAGAAATTTTAATATACAGCGGAGATTTACATAACAATGTAATATTCACAAATAGTGGCACAGTGTGCTTTTGCAGAACTATTAAAAAACTATTAAACATTCTTATTAGAATATCGCTAACACAGTTGGGGACAACTTACAGGTAAAATGGTCATATTTACAGGTAATGCTACAGTCCACAATAAAATATTTTAAATGTATAAAATTAAATTTTTAAATATTTAAATTGAAACCTTCATATATGCATCATTTAATTTTGGGCATGTATTTAGATACTTCAGAAAACGTCTTTACATATTTTCAATTGATTTCCTTTGTATTTCATTGTGGGGAAACCATATGGTCTAGTATATTCAAGTTTACTACACACTGACGAGAATAATATTTTTTTAACGATTCTATTAGCAAGAAATATTGTATTGAGTATAATAAAGCCTGTTATTCAGGAGGAAGAAGAAACTGTATCAGCAATATGAGTTTCAAATGAGATCTGCGAATCAAATGTTATTGCCAAGTCCTTGAAATCATTACAGTCTGCCAATATATCATTACCGATGGAGTAATTAAATGTAACATGATGCTCCTTTTTAGTAAAGGTAAGTACATTGCATTTACAAATATTTAAATCCAGTCCAATTATTAAAGATCAATTGGTAGATATTGATTCTGACTTTTTATTAAGATTCATACATTCGATCAATAAACCTATGCTTGCAAAGATTTTAAAGTCATCAACAAACACTAACATATAACAGTCGATGACTTTCGGAAGATCGCTGATAAACAATAGTAGTGGTCCTAAATTAGAACCTAGTAAAACCTCAGATGTGAGAAGTTTCTTTATACTTTGAAAACTATTGTCTCATAAAAAATTCATTATATTAAGTAAGAGTTAAATTACTGGAAAAAGGCGTGTCTGAAGCCTTGCAATTTATTCAAAAGAATACTGTTACCAATGCGGTCAAGCGCTTTTGACAGATGAGCGTAGGTGACATCAACCCGACCTTGGCCATCCGAAATTTCATATAAAGATATGTTAAATGCAAGAACTAATAATAATTTTGGTGTTTTTTTATTTATTTTCTTTAAATATGTATATGTATAGTTTAATTATTTAACATTAAATAATGTTCGCTTTAAATTGATATTTTATTTAAATTGTAAACCTTTACCTCTATTCTTAGAACGATATCTGTTGTATTTATAAATTTGTTATCCTTTTCATTAGACTATTTCCTCTTTATTTATGATTAAATTTCAGAACATATTAAATACCTTGTTTTTAATCTCACAATTTATTCGTAATTCCACGTTACTAAAAAAAGTGCAATAAACTTTATAAAGATGAATAAAATTTAATCTAAACCTTGTACTTAGGTTTAAGATTAGGACGTAATTAACATAGTTTAAATGTTTATTGCCAGATATTATTACTAGTAGGTAATGTCAACCTTCAAAATTCCCGAATTATGTTATTATGTAATGTGGGGCCTTATGCCCTAAGGCAGAATCGCCTTAAGTCAGGATCGCCATATAATGTCCTATGCCCTAAGGGCTGGCAAGGAACGCCATGTAATGTGGGCCGTTTGTGCAGCCACATTGTTGTGCAGGTCCGAGGCAGGGTTAAGAATCAAATAATACAAGTACGGAGTTTGGTTCTCATACTATAATTAACTAACACTTAAAACATAGTTAACAGACGTATTTACAAAGATATGTACATAAAGATTATACTAACTAAGACAGGGGTAGAACGGGGTACTATGACGTATCCACAGTTCGTACCACTGACTTGTTGTGACTATCCCTCTAACTTAATCTATCACCTTTATATACCAAAGAAGATCCTTGTGTCACTTACAAGTTGCTTCTAGAAACAAGTGTATAACCCTGATGCATAGCCTTGTGTACGTAACAAATACGGAGTAAGGCCGTGTTTGTATAATACATTAATGTTTTGTATTAAAGCCGAGGCTATCGCCTTGCCAAAGTGTTACACATACACATGACCGTGTATTGAGTTATTACAATCGTATAATCAATATAGTTATCATTATTAGTCATATAATAGTTTGTGGGGGTAATGGTAAGAACAAAACTCTCATCCTAACAACAAGCAAAAGTTCAAATATTAATACAAATCAAAATTATATACATCAAGGGTTGTATTCAATAATAATATGTCATTTTGAACATTTACTATAAGAAACATAAGAAACTCCCGTTTTCTGTAAACATTTCTAAAATAAAAATAAAAAAACTTCAATTGGCCGTAACTCAGTAACGAACCATTTTAGGACATAAATTTATATAAACTTTCTTGCTTATTTTTAGTTGTAGAAACCGTCTATGTATAGCCAGCCCTAAATTTTTGTAACACCCTGTTATATACATTGGTACGACAAACCCACAGCTTCTTTTCGATATATTATATGATCAAAAATTATTTAGATGAGGGATGGCCATGGTTGTAGGTCTTTAATAGGTTCAGCCTGTTGTTAGTTCTACATGTTGGTTGGATGTTTTTATTTGAAATTTTATACGACATGATATAAATGTCAGATTTTTTTTAGCTAACATAACCAATATAATTATTTCTACTTCAAATCAAAACTGGCATTTAATTGGCAACAAGAAGCTGAAAGATAGTGATCCTCCCAACAATGGCCAACCCTTATCTAAATAATTTTTGCTCATATGGTATGAACTACAACTCAAATACATCTACAGTATTCAATAAAATTATTATAAATAATCTAACTGATAGAGCAGTAAAACTATCACATACTCAATACAGAAAAGATAACATCAAGAACATTTAAACGATCTTAACATACAATAACTATCCACCACAACTTATGGAACAAACAATTAAAAAGAAGAATCCGCCAAATATACAACACTACAGACAACAAAAACAATTTAAAGAAAGAAACAATATATATCACGATTCTATATGTTCCACAATTATCGAAAAAAATTAAATATACATTAAAAAAAATGATATAGCTACAACATATAAACGTAGTAATACTAATAAACATCTATTTTCGAAACTAAAACCTATAATAGAAAAAAATTGAGAAGCACATGTCATCTATATAATACTATGTCGCGAATGCGATAGTAGCTACTACATAGGCTAAACTAAACAATATTTATACAAAAGAATACAAGCCCACAAATACTTCAAAGCAGACGAAACTGCTTTATTTACATATATACTGCAACGCGATCACCATTTCGATTTTGGAAACACACAAATAATCGATAAAGAACAACATACAATTAAAAGGGAAATTGAAGAAATGATTAATATTAAACAAGAAAAAAATTCTTTTAACAACAGGTAAAATAAAAAAATTTAAGCAGTATATAACTTAATAATGTAAAGTAACGACCTGAAATTTACCATCATGAATATATACAATTGTTATATAAATATCTATCATACGTTATTTAAATATCTGTAGACTGGCATGCGGGCAGTACCGAGTTTAGACCCGGAACTAGGCGTCCGAGTGGGTTTTCGTGATTTTCCTTCTCGTTCTAGGGGAATGCCGACAGCTGAACATCTTAAGTCGCTTCACGGGAGCAAACATAATAATAACTCACGGCTTGCCAATACCCCCTGTAATTAGTGTCATGCTGTTGGGGAATGGTAAGGCATGAATTATTATTAATAAACTTGAATGCATTTTTGGTTAATGTAATTTTTATCCATGACAACTTCACATATATAAATATGACATGAATATACTATCATTTATAATTTAAAATTCTTTGAAAAAGGCAGTAATTTCCGAAACATGTAAGATTATTTTAAATATATAATATAATAATAATAATGATTTTGTTATCACTCGGTGGTGTTGCTTAATTGTCAAGAGATATTTTGGTTTATGATGTCATCTTCATACGTTCTTAATTATTAGCTTATTCAATAGTAGATATTTGTGGCAAGAAGCTGATTGGTTTGTATGACGCCACTTCTTGCGGATATTTCCAGGCTTTTAGAATGGCATTAAACAGGTTTCTCAGAAACTCAGTTCCTTTCTTTGGAAGTTCCGTTAAAACTTTGCAATTTATTAAATCGAACCCTGGGGCTTTCTTTTTGTTTCGATGTTTAATTACTTCTCGCAGTTCGGCTATAGTTTTCAATTGGTAGTAGCATCTGTTATGGTACACTTTATAAAATATGTGTTGTAAGTAATACATTGCGTAAAAGGGCCGGTAGTAAATCTGAAATCTAGAATAATGTGAAATAAATTGAAAGAGTTGATGATTTACTTTACAGAGGTAAAAATTAAGAAAGAATGATTTGCAATTCTCCCAAAATAAGTATTTTATAAATTAACACCATAATATCCAAATCATCAAATCTTTATGTGTATTTTGCTGTTATTCTTTTTTCTGATCATTAGAAGTGGAGGTGGAGTTTAAGATATATGTATTCCTTGAAAAATTATATACAATTGCCTATCATCAAAATTGTTAGTATGTATTATGGAACGGATAGTTTCGGTAGTTTTGAAATACAATTATTTGAATAACTTTATATTATATTGATTTGTTTTTATAGTAAACGATCTTGAAGAAGAAATTTAAAGTTAAGGAAATCAAGTAACTAATATAACTTCGTCACCACTTGCCGAGTAAGATTACCGAAGTTGAGACGATCTGCATCATGTGCACAAAGCACGACCATTTAAATGCGCTGAAACATCGAAAGTTTCATTAATTCGGTAAATTTCAGCGGGAGCGATAGTGTGAGAAGCGTTAGTAACTAATCAGTAAAGGATGCTCTCTCATACTGTTCCAAGTTCGTTTGTTTCCCAAGGCAACAGTCTTCTAATCTGCGATCTCGTCTCGACAGGCGGCCCTCTCCTAATCAGGCAGGGTCCGCAGCGTCGCAATATAAGCGTGTTGAACACGGCCTAATGGATTTATAATCCCCGGGCCGTAAGGGGGCCACGCATTTTGGTCGTTTGAGCGATAGCACTGGCGAAGATGCAGACGCGTCTACGTTTTACCGACATTTATCATTGATAGTCATTACATTACTGGTGGATTTCGTGTCGATAATCTTCGGGAAGAAGTACTAAATCCAAGCTTTCCATCTACACGTACGTATACATATCGATTATTGTCAATGAAGCTAGCAGGACTTATAAGATAAAATGCTGGTGTTATTGAAACCCTTTCTTTTTGTATTTAAATGTATAAAAAAGCAGAAGTTACCGATGATGGTTAAGCTCTGTATTCAATATATTTAATAATGTTAAATCATAGAAAATACTTAATGTGTGGTAAATAGAGGGGGCATAAAAAATTATCGTGTTAGGGAAGAAAATATATTTTCTAATTTTTTTCTTATTTATTTTTAACATACCTTTTAGCTCAATATAATTAGTTCAGCTGTTTTAGAATTTTATTAAGCTATCCAAGAAGCATGACTTATTAAATTAATCATTTCCAAGTAGGCCTCTGTATCGGCGTTTGACGTGAACTGCTTTCCGCTAAGGCATTTTTGATGTTTGGAAACAAAAAGAAATCATACGTTACTAAATCTGGAGAATATGATGAGTGAGGAAGGAATTTGTAGCACGACTCGATCAGTTTTGCTATAACAATAACGAACGAATCCGCTGATGGGTTATCGTGCTGGAAAATTTGTTTTCTCGTCGTCAAGTGGAGCCAATTTCTTTTTGATTTAACATCAAATCGGCCCAATCAATCACTATATTATTTTCCAGGTGATTGCCCTTTCTGAATACCAAAATACTGCTGCGATGGCTTTTCCAGGCAACGGGAGCATCCATGCTCTCTTTGGTGCAAGATCGCCTGAAGAAAGCAGCTGCGGTGATCATTTCCATTTCTGGTATGTAGTAATGGGTTCTCCTCTCATCCCAACGTTCATATCATGTCAGAGCCTCTCACAGGTATTGTGCCTAAACGTGACCAAACGTCGCTTTGAATCTGTTTGACAATTTTATTTCTGCTCAACAGTTAGCAAAGGCGGCATCCATGTTGCTAGGTTGTTCATGACTAATTCTTGTGAAATACATTTTGTACACGTTTGAATAAGATGTTTGTAATATTAACTACTTTCCCAATCTTAACGTCTCTGCTTATCAACACAATCCCATGAATTTTGTTGTTTATTTATATATATTTATATAATTTACAGTTACATCAATTGGAAAACTTGAGCGCTCTTGACAGACGGATATTAGGCTATTCTTGAATTCATTTCATCAATATCTGATAATAGTCATCAAAAGGATATGATTCTTATAAACTACAAGCAACATCTCTGACCGAGTCAGTAACACCCTCTGTCCTAAAATACTTCTACTTGTTATACCCGTATCGTATTTAGTTCAGTATTTTATATATAAATATGAAAGCATTGTTTTAAAGGACATCTTCGCCGGCTGTTACTACTGTTGCTGAACTGAAATGTTGAAGATGTCCATTGCAATAGTGGACGAAACATCGGCCAGGAAGGAAACAGTGCCAAGGACGCAGTTCCATCCTGCAATCCCATAAGAAATCATGGACGACGTCCGCGAAAGTCTACAAACCAAATGAAAGTAAATATTTTGAATATTGTTATGTTTAACGTAATTTATAACTAAAGACAGTCATTTAAGTAGGCAAGCAGTGGCGTCACTGGGTTGGCTTTACTTAAGTAAAAGTGCACGTTATTTAGAAAAATATTTTTCATTTGAATTACACCTGCCCGTATTCGTAAATACGTGTATGAGCAATTTCACACTGTTATAGCTGTTCACTACATACATATAGCACGCGAAGTGCTGGTAAACTGAACTTCCCGATCCTCTCACTTGTCCACGTTTCTATCAGCGGTCTTCATTTGTAACGGTTAAAGTTCTGTAAATTCTTTATAAGTACGCATTATTTTATTTTAAATATCACCTACGAAATACCAAAGAGCTTTAAATACATTTGAAAATTTCTTAAATCCTTAAGCCTATAAGCACAACTAATATCCGACACTACTTCATTTTAATACTTACTAGTCAAACCTATTTACTTGTTTAAGCAAGTGAAGTTACCTTTTCATAAAGCACTAGTAGTCTTAGAGACTAGAAAATTGTACTGCCTAGATTCGCAATATAACACATATTAAAGAGGGTTCTGAGTAGAATAAAGCTATAGCAGCAGCTTTGTTGACTTTTTACAGGAATCAGTGGCACAGCCTTTCCTAGTTGAGCAGTTTGGTTCTATATTAAGCAATATATGATCCATCAACAACAAAAGCAATTACTTAGCAATGACAAGTCAAACATCGACTGCCTAGACGACTAAAGAGCTGTCAAGAAGATGCCCATATTAATGAGGTTATATGATATAGTGTATAACTAAAGAATTATGAGACCTTAAAAATATAAGTTTAATGGAGAACTGTGATTTAGAACACTATGGTATGCCAACACCTTTTCAATCCAGTAGAAAATGAAATATAATTCTATCAAAATACTATCATTGGCATAATATTTCGCTAGTGACTAAAGTGGTTATAGGCAACAAAGAGTGGACTTCACACTATAATGATTCAGAAATTTTCAAAAGTAAGATTGCGATTTTGGTAGATGTAATATATATATATATATATATATATATATATATATATATATATATATCTAGCATAATATATAGTTGGCTATCTGCCAATTGGTCCTAACCATTGAATAAATTGGCATCATATTACTTGAATATCTTTCTGTAGATTGAGCACATGTGTTAGTAGTCAATTTGAGTAAGTGGCTTCATTAATCTGAAATAATCTTATGTAAATGTGGGCAGAAACAGACAACTCAACACATGTTTTGGCATATGTTTATATACAGCGTTCTGCGATATAAAATACGATATAATATATATATATATATATATATATATATATATATATATATATATATATATATATTCAAACCTGTAAATAATCGTCCACGAAAGTGCTGGTTGTTAATTTTTTTTTCAAGTGATTCTGGAACCAAAATGTCACAATTGTTTATTAGACGGACGTTTTTGTTAGACTCACGAAGATAAACTGGAAATACCACAATGACATTGATATTAATAAATAGCCTTCTATTGGTTAGGTTCAACAGTAAAGGAATTTAATACCAGCGAATCATACTTTATTGGTCATATGGGTTTCTTAGACAGTTCTGTCTAAAAATAATTACATAATATATATATATATATATATACCGTTTATGGTTTTCAACATAAAAATTTAAAAGCCTCAGAAAGGTTATATCAAGATCAAAGACCGGGATTTAGACAATTTCAAAGCCAGATATCAATTGCTTCTGGAACTTTGAAAACATTTTATTTCTCGATCGGGTTCAAAAGAATCGAATGATGAACAGCGATTATTTAAATACCAAAATGGAATATATTAAGAAACGTTTGAATATCAAATGTTAGGACGTGAAAATGTAATCAAGAATTACTGTGACGGTTTTTCGTTTGTAATTTAATATATGTGACAATTTTATTTATCACTTTTTAACCTTATACAGTCTTAGAAGATGTTATATATACACTGCTCAACAAAATTAGCGGAACACTACTTTGAACGCCTGTAACTTTACTGTGAGTAGAACACGATTTTTCTTCATTTCTTTTATTATTGTCTGGAATATTCCTTAGATGTTCATATGTAATACACTACTCAAATCAAAATAGTTTTTGCTCCTTAAGAAAACAATCAGCATTTCTTAAGTTAGTTTCTTGACATTTTAAACGTCAGTTTTGAGTGTCAATTTACTTCTAAGATTAAAATGCCTTATTTAAGTGAAATCGAAGTAGCGAGGGCGGTTACTTGAAGATGTTCGATCTATGCGATATGTCGCCTATCAAATTAACTGCAGAGCATAGCATATGTATGAAGAAACGGGCAGATACTCTAGGACAACTGGATAAAGACGTAGAAGAAAAACTAGTCGTCGAGATGATCCACCGCTCGTGACATACAAAACCTATTTCGAAATGCTTCTAGTATAACAATCTCTAATCTAACGGTTAGAAGAAGACTTAAAGAAGACTGTGCGAGCTACTTTCTTGGCCAGTGTTCACAAACGCATCCGCCTAAAGTTTGCTCGCGAACATGTAAAATGGCAACTTCGATACTGGAGGTCTCTGCTTTTTAGTGATGAATCCCGGTTTACTTTAACTCGTTGCGATGATCGCGTAAGAGTGTACAGACATCCTGGAGAGAGATACACTGCAGAATGTATACCGGAAGTAAATCTTTTTGTATCAGGATCAGTTATGATATGGGGTGGAATCAACATAGATAGTCGTACCGCTTAGGTTGTTATTCCTCAACGTCTCAATGCACAAAACTATATTAGAATGATCCTAAAACAGCACGTTGTACCATTTCCAACAATTTTGGTGATGGTCTTATCTTCCAGAAGAATAACTACCGAATTCACACAGCAAATTTTACAGCCAATTTTCTTCGAGAAGAAGAAATCCAAGTGATGGAGTGGCCGGCCATAAGTCCAGACTTGAATGCTATCGAACATGTTTGGGATTCACTTGAAAAGAATATCAGAAAGCACCCTGTTGCACCGCATACTCTTCAGAAGTTAGTCGAAATTCTTGTAGAAGAATGGCAAGATTTACCACAAGGCATATTAAGACACTATATCTGCAGCATGCCTCGACGATGCTAAGCTATAGTTGGTGCTAACGGAGGGCATACACGATATTAAATATGGATATTCGGGTCTAAACAGAATTTCTAATAATTTTAAGTAATAAAATACATTTTTATTTTGGTAGTATTCTTAATTGTTTATTATTGTACAAGAAAATTGTTAAATTAGAGCATTTTTGTTATTAAAATCTTGTTAACTAATGTTGAAAACTTGATATTCCAAATTGATAATAAAATTATGTCTCTCTTTTAATTAAAAAGTGTTGCAGTATTAAGTTTGTGTTTCGCTAACTTTGTGGAGCCGTGTATGTAAAAAATATTTATTTGAACGTAATTGTGCTTTGAATACCTTTCTAGATACAGAATATATAACTATTTCAGTAAAAAATATGTAATTTAGTCCAATTATAAGGTAAATAGATAACTAAATTAAGGATTAGTCATTGCTTTGGGTGAAATATGTTTACCCGTTTGCGATATAAGCCTCTCGACCTTACTAACGTAAAAATAATTGAACGTACGATGATCTTCTTCACTTTACACGCAATGTATTTTCTTTGCAAGACTTGATCCAAATGGTTCGCAATATAGTTAGATATGGCATATAAACTCCATCCAGGACATGCCACGATAATTTATAGTTTTTAACAGGTACGTACTACTCAATTTGGTAGTGCATGTTTGTTTTCAGTAGACTAAAGGTTACGTGCAAACTCATATGCTATTTTCTAAATGCCGTTGAAAACTAAATTATGTATGATTGATACTCGTATTAAGTTTGCTAACGTGTATATAAATAAGAAAGTTTATATTCTTCGAAAATAAATTATTATTTTTTAATGAAAACTAATAGTAGGTAAAATTTGAATGTTAAAATGACACTCAAATTTTGCCTATTTGCAAAATGTGCACAAAGTGTTGTTTACGTAATCATAATTAGTACTAAATTAACTGTGCACCATAAAGCTTTGCACTATGAAGTAGCTCATCTTTTAAAATACCTACTTATTTATGTAGTTATCATTAGAGCAGACCAATGTCCGTGCGCGCCCTGAGCGCCGGTATGGGTGTGTAATTGGTAATATATTAGAATATGCGATAGAATAGGGGCGCAACATGAGCTTGTTACCGATATAAGTGTAGAAGTAGAGACATTTATTCTATCAGAAATAATTAAATATACATTTGGTTTTCTGCTATTAAAGCAATATGCATAAACACACGAAAAATAAGAATAGTACATATTATAGCAGCGTTGTATGTACCTATAAATAAAATGGAAAATGTATGAAATCAGTGATTGTGTGCACGACAGAGGATTTAAAAAAACACTTACCGTTTTAAGCATCTTCCAAGGATTGACAAACTGGAGAAACTCGATTGTATATTTTCAACATCAACAGGTGCATTTCTAAGGTTATTTCTGAAAAACATGTCCGCCGCGAGGAAAAAATATGTTTATATTCGGAAAACGAGCGTTCTACATCTAGTGATTCGCATAATCAAAATACTTTTTTAAGCAACTCAACGCATCTGTAGTCGTGCCCTCACAAATACGTGTTAAGGTGTCAAAATCTGCATTTCTGTCTAAAGCACTTTCAAATTTAATTAGAACACTTTCACTTTTTGCATCTTCTACAGCACACAGTTGTGCGTGAACATCTTTAACGATTTGCAGTGATTCCTCTAACGACAGCGACGAATTTTCTAATTTTGTTATTGCTTCTTCTAATCCCAAGTAATTCTCACGAATACTTTGTAAATCCATTTTAATCTGGGAATCTTGAAATTTTTTCTGGCTTGTATTGGTAGCTACACTTTCTTTCGCATCGAATGATAAAACCACGTCCTTAATTTTTTCAAAATGTTCATTATAGTAAAACCCCGCCGGTAACCATGTACCCCAACGTGTCAGAATCGGCTGTGGTGGCTCAGGGGTATGGGGACACAATTCGTGAAATTTTCGAATACGTTTTGGAGATTTCAGGAGTACTGCCTTTGTACTCGATATTAAAGCATCTACCTCTGCATAGCATCTACGAACCTGTTCTGCCACAAGGTGTAGAACATGGAGTTTACAAGTAATATGTAACAAGTTAGGATAATATTTTCTAAGAGACCGGCCTGCAGAACATATGGTTGCGGCACCGTCGGTCATAAACATTAATACTTGGTCTTTCGAATGTTTAAATTTTTCCAAAGTATCTAATAGCACCTTAAAATTTTTTCGGCATTACATTTTTCTAGTCGTCTGGATGCTAATAAAACTGAAGACGTTGATTGATGTGGTTCCATATTACGCGCCATCACATTAACTACAGATTGCTTTTGCTGTCAGTTGTTTCGTCCACACATAACCACAGTTTTTTATTTTTCAGTCCGATTCGCGTATTTATTCCAAAATTAAATTAATGAATCATTACTTAACAAGGTAAACGGCAGTGTACACACAATCATAGTTACACATTGTTCATGTATAAACTGTTGTCGCTTAATTTTGTTATTATTGTGCTTCGAACTACTTACGTGTTCTTTACAATGTGTTTTTGACCAACACATTAGATAAGTATTGCACACTAAACATTTAAATTTTGAGCCATCATATATTAAATCATATATTAAGGAAATCCATAATAAATTTATTCACTTCTTCTGACAACGGTTGCTTTCTCGATTTATGTGTCGACGACATTTTATTACGTATGCTTACACTTACATGCAGTCTAAGCAAGTACCAAACACATACTGAATGCTTTTTATTAGTTCTGATGCAATACAAACATCCTCACATCGGCGCACATGGCGCGCACGGAAATTGGTCTGCTCTAGTTATCATAAAAAACTATGTTTCCATTATAACGTATTGCCTTGGCAATATGTTGGCTAATAAAATTTAAGCCATAAATATATGCATGTTACTCAAGATCGTTCAACTAAACATATAAACATTTTGTTCATGAAAGTGTGTCTGAAAATTCTGAAATACTAATTCCATGTCGTTCTCGCCAAATACAAGTTTTAAGAATAGATCGGATTCCGCACGAATATAATATTTATCCAGCCATTTGCAATATTGTCAACCAAAAAATAACTCTAAATATTTTCCAAGAGTCAGGATCAGGGACGTAGATGACATTTTCGCGATTTTTAATACACCCAAATGTGAATTGGACATGTTCGTTAAACAGTTAAATTTGAAATTTCCTATTAACGACTATTAAATTGACGGTGGAAGAGAAAAACAATTATAAGATATTATTTTTAGATACATTACTAATTAGAAAGAAGCAAAAAAAAAATCGATATTTTCCGGAAAGTGTCAATAAATTCATCATCGCGGATTCAAATCATAGCTTTCAACACAAGATAGCTTCTTTTAATTTCTTAGACAATCGGTTACTAAACTTTTCGTTTACAAAATAGATATACGAAATAGAACTCAATAAAAGCATCGCGAGGTATAATGGTTTTGACATAGAAATCATTAATAAATTAATTAGAAAAACTAATTTAAAAAAGTAACCAGGAGAAAAAGTACATGTGCTTACCATGCTATCCATTCACGAAAAACATTAATAGAGCTGTTAAAGAACAAGGTCTCCAAGTTGCTTTTCGGTTCGAAAACACCGTCAAAAGTCTCCTAGGTAATACTAAAGATAAAGTTAGTTTGAATATGATATCAGCTATATACCAAATTGCAACGATTGTAATTTGAAATACATAGGTAAAACGAAACGCTCAATAATAACCCCGTTTTGAAGAACACATATCACATATAAAATTTAGTAGACCAGAAAAATCGAGCGTCGCAAGCCATGCATTGGCCATGGATTATAACATATCGGTAAAATGGATAAAACCTGTCACAAACATCAACAATCCCAGAGATCTCGACCCAGTGAAAGCATTCATATCGCTAAAATCAAATTCAATACGTTTAAGTCCCACGATGGTCCTATCCAATATAGTTGTTTTTTTCATTCTTAGAAAAGAGGTAGAAAAGGTTGAAGGCGTTGAGAATAAACACATGTGTTGCCGTTTTCTTAAAAATGGTAAGATGACGTAATTTTAGTTTGTGTATTTCCTTTAAAGTCAGTACATACGGGGACCTGTGTGTTAGCTTTACTCTGCCTCATTTTCAACATTTTGATTAGTGTTTCTAACTACTGATGATGACAACTTACTTGTCGAAATATGTATTTAGGATACGATTAGTAATTGTCGTAAGGGGTTTTATACCCTTGTTGACTTAGTTTGTCGAATTGTAGTAATTAACGCATCACATAAGGTGACATTTCTATGTCAAAATAAGATTTAATATTCATTAGTTCACATTTGCAGTAAATTCAGAATGTTAATTATATATACACAAAGTATAGAAGTGAAAAGTCGTATCTGTCTTCAGGATACCGTACATTGACAAGCTCCAATTGTCTGTATGTTCCGTTGGACGTGGCTTTCACGAATTTCTAATTACAGTAATTGATAATGAACGTTGCTGGAAAACATTTTTAACGACGAAACTCATTTCCATTTGAGTGAGCATGCTAACAAACCGTTGCTTCTAAGACAGTGGAAAGTCAAGAGAAATTAACGAGACACCAATACATTTTCGATGGGATATTGCTTTGTGGGTCTTAGAGGTTGGGATTATAATTAGGCTGTACATCTTTGAAAATCAAGTGGTTTAAACTCTCTTTGATTTGCAAGTTTTACCATATCATATTGCGTGGCTAGCTTTAATGGCTATACATTTTCAACAATATATATTTTCAACAGGATTGTACGACATGTCGTACCGCTCACGAAATAGTTTATTTATTGCTTACAGAGAGTCTGAATCTTTCACCAAATTATGATGTAAAGAAATCGACAAGATTGTCCGATCCAATACCATTGTATTATTTTTTATGCAATATGATGGACCTCATCATATTGAACTACAAACCTGCTCAGATGTTGTCATACGTCCTGATAAAATAATTATTTTATGTCAAAGAAGCCGTGGAGGCTATTTTACAGATTTTTTTCACACAAGATTCTTGCCGATTATACTAATTACATAACAAAAATATAAGCATTCTCTGATTTGCCCTATGTTTTATTTACTAATAAATTCAAGTACTTCCCACTGAAAATTATCTACGTAACCTTTTCTCATTAAATCTTTGCATTTTGCAGTGGATTGAGACAAACAAAACTTTATTTAATGTGAAAATATAAGATGAAAGTAGATAAATATAGAAATTTAATTCTAAACAGTCATTTATGATATGATAATATATCAATTTATAATAATAATTACTTATTACAAAATATTTTTAAAAACACTCGGTCACATCTCCGTCAAAAGCTAAGTACATACGTGCATCGGTTATGAATAACAATTAATCATAACACGTTTTTCAGTCTTCTATTAATTAAATTTCTCCGACATTATGATTACATTAAGCCTTTTTTCTTGAAGAGTATATGCCGCAACATTTCATCAGTACCTTCGGTAAATTAACTTGCGTCAAATTGTATTATGTAATTTAAGCTAATTTGATTCATCAAATGTTGTAACACATAATGATTATAGAAATATCTGGTTATGTATTAATTGGATGTATTTCAATTATGCATATCTTATTAATGTTGATGAAATGTCTGTAAGGTTTGCGCCGGCGTTTTCACCTCTTTTGTGTTGGATAATAAAGATGCACTTTTAGGTCTAATAATTCTTTATTGAATCCAAAGTTTGATATACTTAATTTTAATTTTATGATAATGTTTGAACTGTTGGTCTTTATTGATATGTAATGGTTTGAGCGAATGTTTCTTACTTTTTATTAGGAAGCGACTCTGGTTCTTACTATTTTTAAAAATACTACAAGCGAGCAAAATTTGCCATTACCCCACAAAATATTACATAACTAATAATGCGAACCTTATCAATTGTAGGACTAGATGATGACATAATTCGTGAGAATTTTGAAGGTCTTAGTAGATGGTATCTGCTAGCAATAGTACCCGGCAATATACTTTTAAGCTACACTAATTAAGTCCTAATCTTAAACTTAAGTACAAATTTTAGATTAAATTCTATTCTTCTTGATGAAATTTATTGATGCTCATTTAAGGAACGTAAAATTATGAATAGGGAGATTAAAAACTGGGTATTGAATTCGTTCAATAATTAGATAATAAAACAAGCTAGAAATAGTCTAATAAAGAAAAGTAATAAACTTGCAAATCTGAAGGATGTCGCTTTTTAGAATAGAGAGAAAGTTTTACAATTTAAATATGATAATTAAAATTTCGGCATACAGGGTGTCAATTTGAAGTGAAGATTATTTAATCCTTAATAACTAAGCTATACTTATATTTAAGAAACACAAACAAAAATTATGAAAATTATTGATAATGTCGATGGCAATGCGACAATGTCTTGCCTGGGAAAATATATTTTACCAAAAATAAACACGAACGATGGAAGAAAATAATTTTTAAATTTTTTCTGTATAGATATTATCAACGAATATTTAGTAACCTCATGCATACTTTAGAAATATTGAATTTGTGAACATCGCATGGTTACAGTTATATTTGAGAAATATATGAGCTAGCCTTAATTCTTTTACGTTTTTATGTGAAACGTTCTTTATAAGGGCTTCGTTTTCAGTATATCAGTGAAATTCACTTATCGACAATCTCTAATAATAAAAATTGTCATTTTGAGCCACTTTAATTCCTTTAAAGTTTGCGGGCCTTACTTTTAGAGCCAGTATTGAAATCTCAATAATACAGCACCCGCAATCTATCATAAAGCACACTTTATAATAAAAAAATATATGTATCTTCCCTAAAATGAGGTTACTTTGGGGTAACTTTGGGCTAATGCTGTTGTTAAATGAACGCTGCTCGCTGGAGCGTGCTAAATAGGTTAAGTATAATGTAATATAATGATAAGAATCAAAGGTCCAGTACGTTAGTTCTATGCTGAAAGAAACTTTATTAAATAAAAGAAAACACAACAACGTTGCTCTTAAAGCTTTATTTAATATTTACATAAAAGAAATGAAGCTTTTAAATAAATAATTAATACAAAAAAGGGATATTTATCAATACGTTTTTGCCGTATTACGCAGTTGTTATATAATGAAACAGATATGCAAAATACATATCCGTCACTGTAAACATGGACAAACACCTCGTATTTTTAGCATTTACTTCTGTTCAATACATATGTTTCAGCCATCTAGGCCTCATCGGTTGAACTATGTATTGAACAGAAGTAAATGCTAAAAATACGAGGTGTTTGTCCATGTTTACAGTGACGGATATGTATTTTGCATATCTGTTTCATTATATAATAATTAATGGAAGGTTATATGTGCAGATAACGACAAATGGCATTTACAAACTGCATTTGAATTGTGCCGCGAATGTACACGTGGTAATAAACCAAAAGAAACGCTGGCCAGCGCTTCTTTTGCCGTCCAGAACTTTGTTTGAACAAGCACTTGTGATGAGAGATGTTTGCCCCTTAAAAGCCAGATATCAGGAAAGCGTGTTCAGAGACAACGCACTAGAAAGGGTTGTTTTTATGATCTAGTTTAGCGTTGACCAATTATATTAAAAATGGGGATATTTAGAGAATTAAAAGTTAATTAAAGACACCAGCTAAAGGACTGTGATGTCAATGTAATTAATAACATTAAAATATTCTTAGAAGAAAATACTTTAAAATGATACGTCACATCATATGGTTTAGATAACATTTACACTAGCGAATTAAAGGCGACCATTAATTATTATGTCAATTTTAAACGAGGTAAAATGTTGACGTATAGAAAATACGTCATCAAGTAGCATACGAAATTTGTAAAATAATTTGAGGTGTGTTTTATATCTTTTATCGACCAAAATGAGAAACATTCAAAACTCAATGTAATAGTGTATTTTACAACAAGATATGAAAATACTGCTTTTTCATCGTGAGGTGAGAATTTATCCATGAGCGAAGCGAGTGGGACGATCTCATGAACGAGAAAACAGAGTCTCATCTCTAGTAATTTTGTGTTGAACTAATTTATATATGCTTTCAGAGATAATGTTCTTAAATGTAAGCCGAGATGCATTTAATAATGAGTGAGCCACAAAAAAAGTTTTAAGAGTATGCCATGGATTAAATCAGTTATGTCTTAGATTGATTAAGTGATCTAACCTACATTTCGTACTATTAGTAACAGGTTAAATCATAACTTGTCAATTTGACTTATGATTAATTACAAATGACACTTCGTCATTTCTCTAACCTCAGACGTGACTTATATGTCTATCTCAGTCATTCATGGCCTACCTAGGATACAAATTTTGTGGCTCGCTTGATATATTCTACTAATGGAAGCACAAGAACAAAATAAAAAATCTTGAACATTTTTTCTTTGGAGACTGTGGTTAAGTAAAAATTCAAAAAACTCAAACCCCTTACCATAATTAATAATAGTATCCGAAATACGTATTTCGACAACTAACTTGCCATTATCAGTGAGGAAACCACTAATCAACATGTTGAACAGTAAAGCTAACACACAGAATCGAGCACAACTTTACACATCGTCCACGTATACACTGACTTTAAAGTTAATATACAAACTAAAATTATGTGAACTTACCCTTGTTAAGAAAGCGGCAAGATCGTGTGTTTATTCTCAACGTCCTCAATCTTTTCCATCTCTTTTCTAAGAATGAAAATGGACAACTGTATGGGATAGGACTGTTGTCCGAGTTAAACGAATTAAATTTATTTTTACCGTTATGAATGCTATCGTATGCGTCGAGATCTCTGGAGTTGTTGATGTTTTTGACAAGTTTTAACACTTTTAACACGTTGTGATTCGTGACCAATATATGATTTGCGACGTTCAATTTTTCTGGTCTAGTAAATTTTATATGTGATATGTGTTCTTTACGACGGGTTATTATTAAGCGTTTCGTTTGACCAATATATTTCAAGTTACAATCATCGCAACTAATTTCGTATATACCTGATTTCAAACTCGAATTAACTTTGTCTTTGGTATTACCTAGGAGACTTTTGATGGTGTTTTCGGGCCGAAACACAACTTAGAGAGGTTGTTCTTTAACAACTCCTTTAAAGTTTTTCGTGATTGGATGGTATGGTAAACAATAGTACTTTTTCTCCAGATTACGATATCAAACTTGTGGGTTCGCGGATTGTCTTTTTTAAATTCGTTTTGCTAATTAATTTATTAAATATTTCTATGTCAAGGCCTTTATACCTCGCGGCTTTTTTAATGAAATCTAGTTCTATTTCGTATCTCTCTTTTGTTAAGGAAAAGTTTAGTAACTGATTGATTGACTAAGAAATTAACAGAAGCTGTCATATGTTGAAAACTATGATTTGAATCCGCGGTGATGAATCTATTGACATTATTTTCTTTCCGGAAAATATGGATTTCTATTTTATGCTTATTTCTAATTACTAATGTATCTAAAAATGGTACCGTCAACTGGGGTGAATCGGGACAGTTTTTTAACATTTTTGCGTGTAACTTTTTAAATTTGAAAGATATTAACTTCAAATTTGGTGAGTATTGCGAAGGCACTTACTAGTATTAGTAATGGATACCGGATTATTTTTACGACCTTCCCCTAAAAAAATATTTTTTTTAACGCCTGTCCCGATTGACCCCGGGTTTGGGGTGAATTGGGACAGCCTCTTATTTGGCCTATAAAAACCAAGTAGCCCTTTTGAGGTGTCAATCGGGATAAAATTTAACAAAGACTTTATTCTGGCACATAGGTAATTAATGAGATTTGATAAAAAAAAGAACAATTTTAACATGGAAATAAAACATTTATTCTAATGGTTGGGTTTTTTAACATGTCTGTTTACATTAGAATTTGTTAACATAAAATATACATATAAAGGCGGAATATTAACAAAATAAACATAAAAATCTGAAATATTAAACACAAGTAGGTAGGTAGTTAAATATAAAGGCAACTAGGTGCATTTTAGCAATATTATATAAAGATGAAAAGGCATGTATTTTTAACTTAGAAATCTATTCTAACAAATTGTAGGATTTTTCTTACAGGTTATTATATGACCTTATGTTTGTAGCAAATTTGAAACCACCCCTTCTTATAACGGTTGGTTTGGGCAGTTTACAAATAATTTGGTTTATTGTAATTTCACAATAATCTTCAACCACTGGAAATACAAAAGCGTTTTCTTGTTTTTTATATGGCCTTAAAAATAAAACTTCAGCTTTGTCTTTCTTGATTTTTTTCACTATTCCTACATAGGATTTATTGGTTTTATTTATGGTTTCAAAATTAACTTCAATAAAATCTTCTATTTCCAGGTCATTTATAGATGACACTTTAAAGCCTTCTTCTAAATCCTCATTCTCTTCTAAATCTTCATGTGTTTCTTCATCTGAATTTGTTGCATCATCATAAGGTTCTTCAATTTCTCTTATATTTTGTCCGCTAGTAGAAGGGAAATCGTCCACAGTTAAGCTCGTACCAGGTTGAACATCAATTTTTCTTTTTCGGCCGACATGTGGTTTTTCGGGATTTCGAAGTTGCTGAAAGATTTCTGCTAATGGTGCTGTCCAGTCATTATCATCATCATTTGCAGGAGGTTTCCTGCACGGTATTCGCTTCAGCACTTGTTGTCTGTCTACTGTAGGTGCTATCCCAGCAGCAGAAAATCCAGATAAAATATTGTTTTCAAGATTTTTTATATCAGCCAAACATTTCTGTAATAACTGCGGAAGCTATTGTTTGGGAAGTTTTCCACTTTTCTAAAGTCTTTCGCCAACTAATTTTTATCGGATGAAACACTGCAACATCAAGGGGTTGGGTCAAATGTGTTGAATTTGGAGGTAGGAAACAGAATTTAATGTCGTTTTCCCGACAAATTTCAATAACGTTAAATGATAGATGAGACGCTAAGTTGTCACCTATCACGACCTTTGTTCCATTTTGCTTTCTCAAATAAGGCACTGCGATTTTGATAAACCACTCTTCGAAGTGAGCTTGATCAAACCATCCACTCGGATTTCTCCCATATCTTGCGCCTGGTGGCCCATTCATCATCCACGTATCGTACAGATGCTCGCTCTTGTACAGTATGAATGGTGTCGAAGACTGTTGTCGAAGTACTGACTTATAGTTACATGATCAACCGCAGCCCTACATCTTTTAATGTTTTCTCCAAACCTCTGCGTCAACTTTGAACGATGTCGTTCTAGAAACTTGTTTACCCAATCTGATCCGGGCATATTATTAGGAAATTTTTGTATTCGTAAACCGACGGTCTAAGTAAGACTTCAACATGTAGCGGATATCTAATTTCTCCATGGGATATCCCCATTCACCAGCTAATTAACTCAACCAACCTATTTTCTTGAGCCGAAGTTAACACTGTCTGCCCTCCTTGCTTGCGTTGTGGGGCCTTTACATGACGATGAAGAGTTGTTTTTGGTATGCCATATATCTCGGTGGCTTCTCTCAGGGTAATCTGCCCCTTTTTATACTGCATAATAGCAGTGTCAAGTGTTTCCCTGCCATAATTCTGATACACTCGCCCTCCGACTTTACGCTTGTATGTTCGAACCATTATCGAGTACTTGTCCCGATTCACCCCACAGAACGCTCTAAAATAGGAAAATATTTTCCAGGAAAAGACGAAAATTATTTTTTAGAACCTAACTTCAAATTCTTAAAATAAACATCATAACCTAACGACGAACATAATTTCATAACCCTATTTATTTTTTAACAATTAACAACAACAAAATTAGCAACAATTAAAGATTTTTTGCTGTGAAAACCTGCATCACCTTCACCATCAAACATTGTTTGTCAGCAAGCTGGATGTGTCTACCGCACCATCCACGGTATAGTGAGCCGATAAAGTCGCTATCAACCGAGCTAGGCGGGAAATTCAAAATTGGAAGCACTTTGTCCCGATTCACCCCTAAGACCCGATTCACCCCAGTTGACGGTACCCTATAAATGTTTTCCTTTTCCACCGTGAATCAAATAATCGGAAATTTTATTTTAACTGTTTAACGAACATGTCCATTTCATATTTCCGTGTATCAAAAATCGCGAAAATGTCATCTTTCTTTGTCAATATTTTTAAATTCTACTTCAAATTGACTCATAAATAAGTAAGCTATGAAAGGAAATAGGAAACTACCCATGTGCCTTGTTTCTGTAAATAAATTTTTTTCCAAGTTGGAAACAATCTTATGCCAGACAAAGTCGTCTAAATATTTCAAAGTTTCTGGAATGGATACATAGGGAAACAATGACGTTACATTGAATGAAACTAAAATTTCCCGTCTTCCAGTTCACAATTTTTAATTAGTTGAACAAATTCTAAGGAATTACTAACTGGCGAACTTTCTGGTTTAACGGGTAAATTTTTAAATTCATTTACTAGCCATTTGGAAATCAACTAAGTCTTTGAGTTAAAAATGATGATGACAACTTAGTTGTCGAAATATGTATTTAGGGTACGATTACTAATTGTGGTAAGAGGTTTTATACCTTTTTGAATTAAAAAAATCTTATAATAAAATAATATAAAATTGTCAAATAACTAATTAATAAACATTAACTAGTACCATTCTTAGCATTCTTCAAGCTACTGTGAAACGACGAACATCTACGTACAGCCCTGAAGATGTCCCTTGAAACAGTGGACGATACGTTGGCAATTACACCTAACTCGGCGCGGTTTCAACCCGGAAACCGAAATCTATATCTAGAGAACGACCGCGGAAACCTGCACTTACATTTACCTAACTAGTACCAGTTTTATATTTTGTTTGTAGTAGGTATTAAAATATAAATTAATAAAGAAATATGAGACAAATATAACAACAGATAGCGAATTACAAGTAATCTAAAGCCATATTAGTACTTCTGCTGCTAAATGTTCTGATTAATTGACTGAAAAAGTTTAATTTGGAAAAATATTATAGTCCCCATGAAATGATGCAATTTAAAATGATCATTACAAGAAATCTGAACACAGTGTCACTTTCGTAAACTACACAAACACGACTATACAATACTTATTATCTGAAATAAATATTGAAACCTTTTGACTCGCATTCAAGTTTTTTACATATGCGTATGCAAATAAACACAACAAACTCCTCTCATTAAAGACATCTAATCTGATACAGACTGATTCTCTGTCTTCAAGAGTCAACTAGTCGACTCATTATTTCATGTCGCTTTAGTCTCGATATCCTTTGCATCAAGCGAACCGCGCCAGCACTAATGAAGTAACAAGTAGCAACTTGACGAATACCTGCATTATAATAATATGTGCTACCACAAGCTACCAGACTACCCACTGTCTACCTACAGCTACAAGGAGAATTTTATTAATTAGTTCATTTTATATTACAACGTTCTCATATGGAATTTCACCGTAACGTGTATAAATTACTTGGGAAATATGCGTTTAGGTTATTTTGCGCAAAGCTGCCGAGAATATTTTGTCTGGTAGTGATTCATTTTCAAGCAGCCGCGCACGCATACTTAGATTTTAAGATTGTGGCAAGAACAGACTACGTTAAAAATGTTCTATTTTAAAGTCAAAATTTAATCTATAGCGATAAGCAATGAAGAAGATTATAATAAAAGAAACCAATCATTTTATTTATCTCCAAATGTATAATAAGAAATAAGTAATCGAGGTATTTTAATATTTCGTAATGGTCCGTTAATTTTGAATTATTTTTTTTTTTTGCAAGAGATGATTTGTAAAGTTATTGTAACATATAATGCAATAAATGTAAATATAAATTTGAGATATCTAGAATTCACCCAATAATTTGTATTAATATTATTTATCAAAGCTATTTTAGTGTAGTGCTCTTGCTTGCTACAATAAATCCAAGATAGTAGACTCAATAAACAGCGACTTTGGGAAATATTTAACAGAAATATAAAACAAAATCAATAAAATTGAGATTTACGCAAATTACTGATTCTTTCAGTAATTCGTTTATGATTATTGATACATAGATTTGGTTAAAAATACAATAATAAGTCACACTTTCATTCTCCAAAGACGCAGAAGAAGTGCTTATCAACATCTTACGACACCAATAATCATCTCCAGGATGGATTTAACGGATATTTACATGGGAAACACATTTGCCCATCACTATATGAACATATTCATGTCCCGTATCGTTAAGTTCAAATTGTAGGAGTGTAGACTTCATTTCAAGTAACAAGAACGCAAAACTTTTATATCCATTTTTATTTGTTTCAAAGTTACACATCTATGAATGTGATTGTTGGATCATGAAAAAAAAAATGTAATCCTAAGGTCAATACAAACTGATTTTATTTAAAGGTAACAAAAACGCGAAACTTTTATATCCATTTTTATTTGTTTCAATGTTACACATCTACGAATGTGATTGTTGCATCATGAAAAAAATGTAATCCTAAAGTCAATACAAACTGATTTTATTTAAAAAAGTTATACGACTCAATAGCAGGCCTGTGATTGTTAACGTCGCATAATAAAATGTTATCCTAAAATAAATAAACAGGTGTCGTAGTGCATACAGTAATTTCTTGGAGATCTAAAAAAAAGAGTACTAGAAATTGATTTATGATAAAGAAGGTTCTTACTTATTTCGTAAGTGCTGAACCATGAATATCATACAATAAACAAATGTTCAGATGACTGTTAACGTTGCATTTTTTAATAAAGGATTACATTACGTTTCAGTTCATACAACAGCTTATTAGTGAGTGGACGCGTTTTCTTTATTGAAAATGCCTTACTGATTTTCTTCTCAAGAGTATGCGGACATGCATTTTGTGTATGGCCACTGTAACGGCAGTCGACGTCAAGCCGTTATTGAATACCGACATCGGTTTCCCGATAGGAATTCCTCATTACAGAACGTTTCTGGAAGTACACGGACAATTTCGTGAATGCGGACTGCGTTATTATCTTTTCGATCGAGGAGTAAATTTGCCAACAGACTTAGAGGAAGAAGCAGTAGCTTATTGTTATAAGGGATCCAACTCTCAGTGTACGTCGAATCGCTAGACAACTAGGAGTGCCACGAACGACAGTTTGGCGAATTTTAAAACGTGAGGGCTTATATCCATATCACTATCGCAAGGGACACGGTTTGCTTGAGGCAGACCACTATGCTTGTCTAGTTTATTCTACCTGGATATTAAGACAGTCACGGCTTCATTTTAATATCTGCAGAACAGTCCTCTGGACAGATAAATCTACGTTTACGAGAACTGGTGTTACAAATCTGAAAAACCTGCACAGGTGGTCATCAGAAAATCCCAAAGCTATACGCCCATCTAAATTTCAACATGAATTTTCTATTCACGTTTAGGTGGCCCTAATAGAAGACTTGTTGATTTTTCCTGTCGTTCTTCCTGGGATTACTTTCAATTTCTTATTGACGAACTACCAAGTCTTTTAGAGGATGTCCCACTGAATGTTCGACGAGACATGTGGTTTCACATGGATAGGGCACCATTACATTTCGGAATTGCTGTCCGAAAGAGAAGAGTTGTTGGATCGTATTCACCTGGCTGCCGAGCAAATCCGAAAAATCAAGTATGAAATTCGGATAAGTACTTCTTCTGTTGGCTTACGGGCACAAGCCTGCATTCAACAAGGAGGTGGACATTTCGAAAATTTTATTAATTGAACTTTTTTAAATAAAATCAGTTTTTATTGACTTTAGGATTACATTTTCTTTAATGATCTGACAATCACCTTCATAGATCTGTAACTTTGAAACACGAAATAATTATCTATATATATATATATATATATATATATATATATATATATATATATATATATAAGGTAAACCTAATCAGTAGGCGATTAAAGGTCTGTATATTACTTCAAAATATATGTATTTAAAAAACTCTACATGTTTCGGCTGTATACGCCTTTATCAAGAGAATACTAAATATGAATTCATATTTTGTATTCTCTTGATAAAGGTGTATACAGCCGAAACATGTAGAGTTTTTTAAATACATATATTTTGAAGTAATATACAGACCTTTAATCGCCTACTGATTAGGTTTACCATATCATACCAAGGTCACGAAGTTATTATATTTATATATATAAGTATATATATTTCGTCGAATGTTTTCGCGGTCGTTTGTTGAAGCGTTGCTCTTCGGGATATTTCGCCGCGTTTCACCTTTTCTAGAGAATCTTCTCGTTGCGATGGTAACTTCAAGAGTGCTTCAAGAGCACTCTTGCGCATACACAAAATGCATGTCCAAAATGCATACTCTTGAGAAGAAAATCAGTAATTCAATTTGTTTGCGATTTAAGGTCTGGTTTTACTCCAAAATGTATATATTTAAAACAATCCTACATGTTTCGGCAAATGATGCCTTTTTCAAGGAGTATAAAATATAAATGACCTGATCTGGTTTGCCAGTTTTTTTCTGATTTTGATGTATTCTTTGATAATTTTATGATCTTCTTCGTTTATGTAATTGTATACTTCATGATGTAATTGTTCCATTTTATTAGCACTACACGCCTTGTGCTAGGTATAAAGATAATTATTTCGTGACCTTTGTATGATATGGTAAATTCAATTTGTTGGCGATTTAAGGTCTGGTTTTACTCCAAAATGCATATATTTAAAACAATCATACATGTTTCGGCAAATGATGCCTTTTTCAAGGAATACAAAAATATAAATGACATTTATATTTTATATACCTTAAATCGCCAACAAATTGAATTTACCATATATATATATATATAGTAAATTCAATTTGTAGGCGATTTAAGGTCTGGTTTTACTTCAAAAACTATATATTTAAAACAATCCTAGATGTACATGTTTCGGCTAATGATGCCTTTCTCAAGGAATACAAAATATAAATGACAGTATATTAATGTCATACATTTGTTGTTGCTATGGATAAAATAATTCAAAGATACATTCCAATTTAATAATAATAAATCATGCCTTGGTATTTTAAAATGGTTAAACAACAAAAACAGCAACTTTACCATACATTTATACATAACATACTAAGGTCACGAAATAATTATTTATATACATATATATATATATATATATATATAAATAATTATTTCGTGACCTTAGTATGTTATGGTAAATGTATGGTAAAGTTGCTGTTTTGTGTTAAAGCAAATCATACGAAATTTCGTATGATTTGCTTTGTAATTTGTAGACAGCAATGTTTACACCCCCCCTTACTTTGCAATTACATACATACTAACTTGATATTTGTAAATATTTCATATAAAAGCCGAAAACCTCCAATAATTTATCAAATGTTATATTTAATGAACGGCTAAGAAATTATCTAATCACTTATATATATATATATATATATATATATATATATATATATATATATATACCGGGTGCGGCAATAGTGTGTCGGCGGAGCTTAGCATGAAAACTAATAAAGTTGTAACAATGAAATTTTACGTACACATGTATGTATGTATGCTACAGTGCGTTTTCTAATTTTATTTATATATTTACAGGGTGTTCCAAATTTCCGCAACCACTTTTAATTTTTTTTTTTAAATAGATTGCTATACTTTCTTGTTATTATGATGATAGCCACCCAAATTATCTTTGCAATGATATTTGACAATGTGCACTTACAACTGTTAGTTTTGGTTTTATTGCAAATTTTGTTAAAATCTTGACAGTTGCAGCGTCTAACATTTTAAGTCTTAGCCTGAAAATGGGTGCAGTGCCTCACGTAACTTTTTTGTTACCAATTTATGGACTAACACGTTATATGTTTTGAGGGTGAACAACGTGACAACATATACAGAGTGTTAAATATGTCGTGCCAAAGTTATCGAAGTTTAAAAGCTATTTTCTCTTTTTTTTTTAAATTGAGCCTATAATTTTTTTATTAGTCAGCAAATTCCTTTTAAAATTGCCGTTAAAATGGTACCAATAACATAGTACTTATTTCTAGTATTTTCGAAGTTATAACCTTTTAATGGGATATACCTATGTTTATAATATTCAATATGCGGTGCTGCATCTAATAGTTGGGTGGTTGGCCATGAAATGATATTAAGCAAAAATTGCTGTGTAACCAAACGTCAAATATCTACTTAGAATTTCCATATAAAGTGTTTTTCAATAGTTTCTCTTTACTGTAATGGCGTTTAATTGTTATAATTTAAGTTCGGCTAGTTAATTAACAATTTCCGTTTGTTCGTTATTAGTTGTTATCTTGTTGTCAGTTATATCGTTTTGATGTCATTATTTTTTATTTCCATGCCGTAATAGTTTATAGTTGTGTTTCTTTAGAATGAATTTTTCGAAGGAGGAGCTAATAGACATGGTATTTGTTCTTGGCGCTAGCAATAGAAATCCACTTTTAGCATCAAGAACATATGCTATGGAGTATCCTCACCGAAGAGTACCAGATATTAAGACGTTTGAAAATTTGTTGACAAGGTTTCTTCGGACGGGTTCAGTGAATTATGTCAAACATGAAAGAACTAAGTCTACGGTTACAGAAGATAATGAAGTGACAGTCGTCCAGTCCGTTTTGGAAAATCCGCGCGTATCTACAAGGATAATTTCGAAAGAACACGGGATAGAAGTCACTGCTGTAAAAATGATTTTAAAAAAACATAAATTTCACCCTTACAAAATTCAAAATCATCAAGGCTTATTACAAACGAATTTTGAAAGGAGACTTGTTTACTGTGAATGGCTACTTTTCCAATTACGACAAGATCTAACCTTTCTAGATCATGTGCTTTTCACAGATGAAGCAACATTTGCTAATTGTGGAATAACAAATAGAAAAAATTCTCATTATTATGACACTAGAAACCCTCATTTTGTGCAACCCATTTTATACCAACAAAAATGGAGTGTTAACACCTGGGGAGGCATCATAGGAAACACTATTGTAGGTCCATCCTTTTTTAATAATACTTTAAATTGTGAAATCTACACAAATTTCCTACAAAATAATTTACCATTGCTGTTAGAAGACCTACCAGATAACGTCATAAGGAGATTGTGGTACCAACATGATGGTGCACCTGCACATTACGGTGCTGCTGCGAGAACACATTTAGATAGGGTATTTACCAATAGGTGGATTGGGAGAGGAAGCTTTATAAACTGGCCACCGCGGTCACCAGATCTAACCCTTTGTGATTTTTTTCTGTGGCCTACTGTAAAAAATATAGTTTACGAAACACCTCCTACAACTGCAGAGAACATGCAGCAACGAATCAGAAACGCTTTTCTTCAAGTAAGTGAAAACAACATTGCTCAAAATGTAAGTCTGTCGATGCAGAGGCAGAAACAGGTGTTTGTAAAAGTTACTTTGTTTGATATCATTTCATGGCCAACCAACTATTAGATGCACCGCATATTGTATATTAGAAACATAGGTATATCCCATTAAAGGGCTATAACTTCGAAAATACTAGAAATAAGTACTATGTTATTGGTACCATTTTAACGGCAATTTTACAAGGAATTTGCTGACTAATAAAAAAATTATAGGTTCAATTTAAAAAAAAAGAGAAAATAGCCTTTAAACTTCGATAACTTTGGCACGACATATTTAACACTCTGTATATATTGTCACGTTGTTCACCATCAAAACATATAACGTGTTAGTCCATAAATTGGTAACAAAAAAGTTACGTGAGGCACTGCACCCATTTTCAGGCTAAGACTTAAAATGTTAGACGCTGCAACTGTCAAGATTTTAACAAAATTTGCAATAAAACCAAAACTAACAGTTGTAAGTGCACATTGTCATATATCATTGCAAAGATAATTTGGGTGGCTATCATCATAAGATCATCATCAAGAAAGTATAGCAATCTATTTAAAAAAAAGAAAATTGAAAGTGGTTGCGGAAATTTGTAATATATATAAATAAAATTAGAAAATGCACTGTAGCATACTACATGTGTACGTAAAAATTTCATTGTTACAACTTTATTAGTTTTCATGCTAAGCTCCGCCGACACACTATTGCCGCACCCGGTATATATATATATATATATATATATATATAAATATAATAACTTCGTGACCTTGGTATGATATGGTAAACCTAATCAGTAGGCGATTAAAGGTCTTTATATTACTTCAAAATATATGTATTTAAAAAACTCTACATGTTTCGGCTGTATACGCCTTTTTCAAGAGAATACAAAATATGAATGACAGGATATAAATGTAGAGTTTTTTAAATACATATATTTTGAAGTAATATACAGACCTTTAATCGCCTACTGATTAGGTTTACCATATATATATATATATATATATATATATATATATATTATTAATTATGATGCTATCGCGGTCATAGGATGTGTGTATAGCATTTCAGGTGTTGTACCGAATTGAGGGACAATCTTGGAGAGGACTCTTGCTGTCCTGACGCTTCGAGGAACTCTTCTTCATCCTCTTCGCAAATTAAAAATATTATTTGTCATTATATTTAAACCATGAAAATGTAGAGATCAATCAAGTTATAAACGAATTAGTAAAGAAGAAAATTTACATAATAGATAAATAAAACTGTTACTGAAACTCTGCAATATATAAGAATTCTACATGCGCAGACCATAAATTATAGAATATAAAAGGGATAGACTCAACAAAAGCATATGAGTGTGGTACCTTTAGTAGAAAAGCACGCTGATTGCTACTTTTGCTGCACGAGAACTTTCGAGTTTTCCAACAAAAATAAGAAAAATATTAGTTATGCTAGTCTGCCCTGTGCTACTCGTCCAGTACTTCAATCAGAAGCCTTGCCAGTACCAACACCCATAGGTATTTTGAGTAAAGAATATGATGTTCCAGAACCAGAAGAAGTAAGCTTTAAGTTATCGACCATCGATGATAAATATTTGCCATCTGAAGGGAAAGGACTATACCTAATAATCAAGCTAGAATAAAATGATCTTCATCGAGACCTGAATTTGTCAAAAACTAAAGCAGAAATACTGGGATCTAGACTCCAAGGATGGAGACGCTGTTAGCTCCAGGCACACATATTTCTGTGTATCGTAATTGGCAGAAAGAACTATTGCAGTATTTTTCAACCGATGAGGGTGTTTCATACTGCATAAAGTCGACGATTTGACCTTGGCATTAGGTCTCCAACATCATCCCTAAGAATGGTGTCTTTTTATCGATGCTTCGAAATTGCATTTAAAAGCTGACCTTCTTCACATAGGAAACGTTTATCCATCCAACCCCGTTGGCCACGCAATTCACTTAAAAGAAAGGTATGAAAATATTACTTTTCTTCTAGACAGAATTAATTACAAATTGTACAAATGGTATATCAGCGCAGACCTCAAATTTATAGCATTTCTACTCGGTTTACTGTCGATCGAAAAAATCTCACTACATTGTTAAAGACTGGCCTGTCAGGACAAAGATTATTATACTTCATAAGTCATTAGTTGAACCTGATGAAATACTTCTACTGCATTACACATAAAATTAGGTTTGATGAAAAATTTCCTGAAACCAATAGATAAAGATGGCCGTGAATTCCACTACCTTAAACAAAAAATTTCCCAAAATCTCGGATGTAAAACTTAAAGAGGGAATTTTTGTAGGACTACAAATTAAACTATTACAAGATCAAAAATTTCAAGAAACCAAATGACTTGGAGCGGGTTGCATGGAATGCTTCTAAAATTGTGACTCACAATTTTCTAGGAAACAGAGAATCTGACAATTATATAGCACTTGTTAAAGAACTTTTTAGAAGTTATCATAAATTGGACTGTAACATGAGCCTTAAAATACATTTTCTGCTCTCGCATCTGGATTTCTTTCCTCCGAACTCCAGCGACGTGAGCGATGAACGCGGCAAAAGGTTTCATCAAGACATTTCTCTTATTGAAAAATGTTATCAGTGCAAGTGAAACAGTGAAATGCTTGCTGATTATAATTGGCTATTGATATCAGAAAGCACATAGGAACAGTTTGAAAGAAAGGTAAAAAGAAAAACGTTTTGAACAGGACGATACCATACAGCTCCATATAATGTACATACTTAATTAATATAATTTCAATTACTTTTCAATCTTTTTTTTTCCTAAACCTGACGCTCCAGACTACATTTGTTGTTATTGCTAGAGACAAGACACGAGACGCCGATGACTAATCGTCCACGGGCGTACTATTAAAAATTTGTATTTTTAAAGAGTTTTTAATTTTGTTTATATAAATGTAAAACAAACGGGTGGTGATCTATAAAATACGAAATACATTTTTATTTGTTCATTTTGTAGTTCAAGTTGAGTAAAGGGGGACTAATATTAACTAGCAATACCTTCTCAAGGTTCTCTTCTGTAAAATTTGTTCTCTTTGAACAAAATACATCCTTGTAGAGAGAAAACGTCCTTTCTACATCGCAACTGGTTATAGGTGAATACTGGAAATATTATTTTATTTCAGCATATTTAGCAATAAGATTTTGAGGTATTGTCCCCATACACAATTGCCGCAAAGTTATTAAATCTGGATTTCTATTAAAAACTGCGTCTAACTTTTGTCCATGACCACATCCGAAGTCACTTGGAATATTTTTCAAATTATTAATAGCCACGTCTAATGTGGTTAATCCTTCATTTAATTTGAAATTTTGATTTTCAAAATAAGTGATTAGTTTTAGCAAATTCCCAAAGCGTTCCTGAAGAAAGTATAACTGATTTCTTAAATTTGGAATTAGTTTCTTGTACTCAAAAATACTTCGAGCATCGTCATTTAATCATGCAACGAAATTTCGTAAACTATCGAAATTCTCTTAATAAAATCTAGTAGCTTCCAAACATGTTCCTCAACTAGTTATAGGAAGGCAGTGACAAAGATGGAAGTGTTTCCCTGTAAAGAGCTACTCTCGACGGCGCTTTTTTGAAAACTGTTTTAAAAGCGGATATAAGTCTGTTAACTTCCGGAAAGCTGTCTCTGATATATCACAGATTCTGTGGAGAGCATGTGCTACACTGGTAATATGCAGCATATTAGGATATGTTTCCTTTAATAGTCTGCCTGTTTTTAACATATATGCAGCACGTCACTAACGGGTACATGCATTTTCGTCACCGACCAGGTAGATAAACCGTGCGCAATAGTTGGGGCATTTATGACACATGCATTTTCGTCACCAAAGTGCTTAATTACGGATTACTCCTTTAAGCAACGGGTTATTACGAGGTACTTAGGAGGGCCGGGTTTCCCCAGGTTATTACATAGATATAATTGGTATGTATATATACATCTATCTACGTAAGAGGTAATATTATCGATGTATTAGAACTTAGATTGTTTAGATTAATTATAAGTGCATGCACAAAGAAAAATATTGAACTAAATATAACAGAAATAGTGGTCGATTTTGAAACAGCGATACACCTTGCCTTAACAGATGTTTGGTCTAACGTCAGAATAATTGGATGCCGATTCCATTTAGCGCAATCTTGGTATCGTAAAATTCAAAGCTATGGGTTTATAACTGAATACAAAGTCGACTCAAGCGAAATTGGATGCTGGTTGAAACAAATTTTTTCGCTTATGTACCTACGTCCAGAAGAGGTAGGTGAATGCTTTGCCTTTGATTTAATACCAAATATGCCACAAGACTACCGACTAGTTAAATATGCTGATTATTTGGTTGATACGTATATCTCTGACGAATCACTTTTTCCGCCTTCAATCTGGGCAGAGCATTCAGCTACCTTAACTCGAACAACAAATGCGTGTGAATCCTTCCATAAACATTTTAACGAGTCGTTATACAAGGATCATCCAAATTTATTTGTTTTTATAGAAAAATTGAAGGAATTTCAAATAGATACCTATATTAAAATACAAAGTTTGCATATGCCTACAAAAATTCACAATCGTAAAGTTAAAAAAAGGTAGCAATTTATTGAGTCTATGCTTACACAATACCAAAACAATGAAATAAGCAGGTTACATCTAGTTAAATGTCTCTCATATCATTGTTATTTTACATAAAATGATGTTTTACATATTTTTTATATAGCTCTGTACCTATGTATATATATTTGAATAAACAACCTTGTTTTATATAAATTGTTTCGTTTCATTTTCAATTGCTAAGTACCTACTTAATAAGATAAGAAAATGGTCGGTGACGAAAATGCATGTGTAAGTAACGTTTGCTTTTCAGGACGGTGACGAAAATGCATGTCCGATTATCACTTTTCTTACCTTGGTGACGAAAATGCAAACACCCTCACTAACTACGTAATAAAAGTATTTTTTCTTTGTACCTGTCGTCCGAATGAAGCATTTGGTGCATATTCTTTTGTTGCTATTACATATGCGTTATATGAAATAGTTGGATGTAGTTTTACCACACAGCGTCCTAATATATCGACAGTTTCGTCGGCACTTATCCATAAGTACTGACTTGGAAGATGGCTTCTAATGCGTTCAACTGCTTTCTTGTAGCAGGAACATTTCGGCCAGTATATTTTTAGAGAAATGTTTTGAAGGTGGGATTGTTAAGTATATTTAATGGAATATTTGCCGTGATTAAAGTTTCACAGAGATCTTCGTTAAAATTGTCAGATTCCAACGGATCTAATTTCTATGTATGTGTTTGCCATGCTAATTGACGTTTTACGTACAATTTCTTAGAATTTCTTAACGATATTTTACAGACTTTGCAATAAATTTCGGAATCACTAGCAATGGACATACAATCATTATGACTCTTAATCAAACTCGCAATTGTTTGACGATGCCATTCTCGACGTTGTTTCATATCATATCTGAAAAAGTAACTTAAACGGTGTTCTAGATCTAAATAAATTAAAATTAAAAATGTATGCGTAAGTTATTTAGGTCACAATAATTCGGAGAAGTAGATTCGATAAAACGATATTAAACTGGATCTATTTAAAAAATTGCGAAGTATGTAATTAACAGAAAAGAAACTAACTAACTCACCGTACTCTATTTATCTTACGAAATATAGACTAATAAATAAAATAAATTATAAAAACTCCTCACGCTTCTAGCTACACCTATGAAGAGAGAAATTTCGCTGTAATATTGAAGCAATTGTGTCACAATTAAACGGCAAAAACAGATGTGCGGTTAACCGAATAATAGTGCTATTCAATAATTGCGTGTTGTACTTAGCGACGTTATAGACTATTTATATGGTCCATCGTAATTTCGGCCTGAGTGTCCGGTCTCTAGTTATTACAATGTTAGAACTATAAAAGAAACGAAAATTGTACATAGTTTCTAAAGAAAAAGTTTAAAAATGAAAATTTGTTGATGTATGAATAAGAAGTGGAAGGAATAGAAAACAAAGGCAAATTGAACCTTTGATATTCAGATTCTCTGACGGTAAGTATATTTATAATTTTAAAAACTAATAAATATGTTAACATTTTTTTAAAAATAAAAATCCTTCTAAGAGTAAATTTTTAAATTTTTATGTATAAGCCAAGTTTTAAGAAAGTTTTAGACAAAAATATAAAATAAAATTTGTGAAATGCTGTAGAAATAAAACATTTAGCAAGAAATTAAGAAAACTGTAAACATTTTTGAGACGATTTTGTATAAATTCAGGTTTGTGGAAATCTGTTTTGCAAATATATATTTTATATTAAGTACAGGTGGCCCAAAATGACCGAAGGGGTTTGAGTTAATTATAACTTCTTATTTAAGACATAATTATTTAATTTTTTTAATTTTAAATATAGTAAGTATATTAATGGAGAATATTTTTAATTTAATTATGAAAAATTATATCTCGCAAGTGGTGGCCATTTTCTGCTTCGCATATTCGTGCTCTTTCCAAAACATTTTCCATAACCTTTCGCAAAACTTCAGGTGTTATGTTGTTGATTTCGTCGCGTATATTATTTTTTAATTGCTGTATGGTTCGAGGCTTATTAATATAGACTTTTCCTTTCAAATAACCCAAAAGGAAACAATCTGAAGCGGTTAAATCCGGTGAACGCGGAGGCCAATTAAAATCGCTTGTACGGGAAATAATTCGTTCACCAAAGATGTCGCGTAAAAGAGCCATTGTGTCCCTCGCAGTGTGCGCTGTGACTCCATTCTGTTGGAACCATACTTGCGGATGGTTTTCCACGGCTGGCCTTTAAAAATTTTCCATCATTGTCCGATATCTAACACCAGTGATGGAAACGGCGACACCGTTTTCCGTTCTCACCGTTCTCGAAAATTTGCAACCAGACGGTTTATTGTTGACTCTGAGGGTCCAACCCGCACATTAAAATAACGACGGCATGTACGCTGAGTCAAAACAATGGATCGTTATACAAAAAGGTTAAGTATATCAATACGTTATGCACGTATTAGGCATTTGTTACAAATGAAACAGACATGCAATATACATATCTGTAACTGCACACATGGACAATACACCTCGTATTCAGCGTTCAGTATTCAGTATTCAGTATTCAGCATTTACTTCTGCTTAAGACACGTGTTTCTGCCATCTAGGCGTCGTCAGTCAAGCTAGTGAAGCAATGTAATACAAATTATGCAAATCTTTATGAATAGATTTGTATCTGTATATACATTCTACTGAAATCGCCTAACAAGATAAATCAAATTTCATCCTATAAGGTGGCACTTATTTAATAAGTGACATCTGACGGACGAAAGAGACTATGCCGAAAAAGGCGACCTTTCGCTTGAATAGCTAAGCTATTACATAAGCGAAAAAATACGTATAGGTGTAGTCCATTAACACGAGCCAGATGGCGGTAAATATACAAAAAAGTTAAGTATATCAATACGTTATGTACGTATTAAGCATTTGTTACAAATGAAACAGACATGCAATATACATATCTGTAACTGTACACATGGACAATACACCTCGTATTTTCAGCATTTACTTCTGCTTAAGATTCGTATTTCTGCGATCGTCAGTCAAGCTAGTGAAGCAATGTAATACAACACGTGTCTTAAGCAGAAGTAAATGCTGAAAATACGAGGTGTATTGTCCATGTGTACAGTTACAGATATGTATATTGCATGTCTGTTTCATTTGTAACAAATGCCTAATACGTGCTTAATGTATTGAACTTCACTTAATTACTTACTTAACCTTTTTGTATATTTACCGCCATCTGGCTCGTGTTAATGGACTACACCTATACGTATTTTTTCGCTTATGTAATAGCTTAGCTATTCAAGCGAAAGGTCGCCTTTTTCGGCATAGTCTCTTTCGTCCGTCAGATGTCACTTATTAAATAAGTGCCACCTTATAGGATTAAATTTGCTTTATCTTGTTAGGCGATTTCAGTAGAATGTATATACAGATACAAATCTATTCATAAAGATTTGTATCATTTGGATTACATTGCATCACTAGCTTGACTGACGACGCCTAGATGGCAGAACTACTTGTCTTAAGCAGAAGTAAATGCTGAAAATACGAGGTGTATTGTCCATGTGTACAGTTACAGATATGTATATTGCATGTCTGTTTCATTTGTAACAAATGCCTAATAAGTACATAACGTATTGATATACTTAACTTTTTTGTATATTTACCGCCATCTGGCTCGTGTTTATGAACTACACCTATACGTATTTTTTCGCTTATGTAATAGCTTAGCTATTCAAGTGAAAGGTCGCCTTTTTCGGCATAGTCTCTTTCGTCCGTCAGATGTCACTTATTAAATAAGTGCCACCTTATAGGATGAAATTTGCTTTATCTTGTTAGGCGATTTCAGTAGAATGTATATACAGATACAAATCTATTCATAAAGATTTGTATCATTTGTATTACATTGCTTCACTAGCTTGACTGACGACGCCTAGATGGCAGAAACACGTGTCTTAAGCAGAAGTAAATTCTGAAAATACGAGGTGTATTGTCCATGTGTACAGTTACAGATATGTATATTGCATGTCTGTTTCATTTGTAATGGATCGTTGATTTTAGAAATAAAGTTCAACGATTTTGGCACGTTGTTCAATTGTGTACTGTTCCATTTTAAATTCCCCAAGTCTTCTTTACAAAATACTGAAAACAAAAAAAAAATTATAATAAAAAAGTTATAAGGAATTAAAACCCATTCGGTCATTTTGGGCCACCCTGTATTTTATCAGCAAAATTCTAAAACAGTTTCCTTAAGTAACGCACTATAGGTATATAAGCTCATAGGCATATATATGAGAGGGAACGTTTGAATGAAGCTTATTTTTTATCGTATATATGAATAAATTATATTAAAAAAAAGTTCACATCTTCAAATAATTTAAAAAATTTTATAAATTATACACGTTATATTAAATACTATATAGTCAGCTCATTAATATATTATCTTATCTTTAAAATACCATTTATGGGAAATAAGTATTCTTAAAGCGCATATACATATTCTTTACTATATGTTTCTATCCGAGTAGTAAATATGAAAAATCGGGCTAGCATAAATATCGAGAAACATAATAAAGATCTCAGTGTGCTATCAAACTCACAGCTTGCCAATCAGTCTATGCCAACTATTTGAATCTGTCAGTATTTCCTCAATCAGTCTTTTTGTTGTTAGACTTTACAAATGTTCGTCTATGGGGTGTCTCGGTAAACACAATGAAGTTGTTTTTATTTTAGAGGAACCGAAAAATTTAGGAAATTAATTATTTCAGGTAGTGAATAACTTAAACTTCTTAAAGCTTGTAATAAATAAATATATCCGATATTTTGACTTTCTCATTTTTCACAGCAAGAACAAACATAAGCCCATTAAGAGATACTTTTTTTTTCTTCAATTTCTTAGAAGTATAAATATACTTTACGAAACGGTTTAATTTATTTATTTAGAATTGTTTTAATTTCTTTCAAACAACATGTACGTATTGGCAGGGCATGTTAACAAATAGTATTAAGTTTTAAAGTCTATTTAATCTTAGAAGACACAAATACATATTCAACCGATTTCATTTTCATTGGATAGTTTATACTGATACGAAATACTGATTTTTCATAGAGAAAATCATATACAGTTATGCACGTATGCTTCCGAGTCTTTCCAATTTCGTTTTCGTGCAGTACTATTTATTTTAACAAAAGTATGAATTACCTACGTTCTTAAAATATTTTTCTAAAGTTGTATTCTTAGAAATATTTGTCGTCAAAATGCTGGGTGTAAATTCAAGTCTTCTCCCAAGACTATGAGAATCATAATGTTTTGAAATATACTGATGAGTTGGTGATCATGATATAAGAAAAACCAAAGTTAAGACTTATATGCTACAGATCCACTTAATAGCATGAATTTATTGAAAAAAATTCAAAGGCTTGAAATTTTAGAAAGTTTTTCAATAAAGGCGACTGACTGCTATGTAAGACTGGAAAACATTATTCGGGATAAAGATCGAAATAATTAATGAAATATTTACGCAGACACTGTTCTAAAGGATTCAGCCCAATTCAGCAATAGCTAAAGTCTTATCATATAATTTTTTCTTCAAGGTTACATCTTCGTGAGCTAGGTACACTTTTCCTACTGCAAAGTTTAAAGGTTGATTATAACTAGAGACCGAACACATCGAGCTGAAATGACGTCATTACGACGGACGATGTAAATAGTCTACAACATCTGTAAGTAAATCACGCAGTTATTGAAAAGCACTATTCATTCGGTTAACCGCACACAAAAAATAGATGTGCAGTTAACCGAATGAATAGTGCGATTCAACAACTGCGTGGTGTACTTACAGGTGTTGTAGACTATTTATTTCGTCCGTTGTAATGACGTCCATTTCAGCCCGATGTGTCCGGTCTCTAATTATAACATACTAATATCGTACTTTTTGGAAACATATTTTAGGAGCAGGACATCTTTCTCCTGATTTGAACAACTCATTAATTCTACACAGTGAAAAAAACGCCTCAAATTGGATATCTTAAAGTGTATAAAAATTTATAGACTCTAGACTTTTATTCAGAGTGATTTATTATTGTGTCCAATAAACGTGTTATTGTGTAAAATATATGTGTAAAAAACGAATCATGAAAGAAATTTATCGGTAGAAGAGGCAGTACGGACAACCACTTTACTAGATGAAGGATACCCCATGCGCCATTTTGCCATTTTGCAGTTTTAACAGGACAGGATCTTACTCTCGAAAACCAGGTCAAGAGAGAAAACGCTTAAAGAGATGATCGTTTTCTTAGATAAATCAAGAAGTAGGATAATTACTGGCGACATATTGAAAAAAAATTACTAACAGTTAGCAATGTTGAACATTAAAAGTCGTCTAAAAGACTAATTAAATAGTAGAAGGCCGGAACAAAGCCAATAATCACAGGAGAGCTTAGAATACAAAAGATTGCTTTTTATCAGAAATCATGAACACTAGAGTATTGATGACTGGAAGGAAGTTTTATTCTCTGATGCATGATAGCATGTCGATACTTATAAATACAGTAATTTATTAGACATTAGAGTTTGGACATCGTTGGAAAACATTTTGATATTTAGCATCGATAAAACTGAATATCCATGTTCAAAAAGTATCGAAAAAGAAACATGGATGTATCGATATTTTCAAGTCGTACCTACTGCTATTTTCATGTAACGCATAAATATATTCATTACTAAAGAACAACAGTGATTATTGATTAATGAATAAGAAATTAAGTTAAGTAAAATTAGTAATGTTTTTTCCGTATTTTTAATTTCAATTTTAGGTAAATTTATCAACAGGCAGTACTTTTAGTTTATTTCTTTTATTATTCATAATTAGGTGTAAAAGCAGGGGGGAAGGCTATCCGATCCTGAATCTCGCCTTAGGGTTGCAATTAAAATTATTATTTTTCCCACATTTCAGAATTCTACTCAGAACAAGTTTATATCTACAAATGTTTTCAATATATATAGCGTTTTGTAAAGAAGGCGTGTCCGTAAGAAATTATAACTGCAGTTGTTAGATTTTACCCACATTCCAGAATCCTATAAGTATCAGTTAATATATACTGTTAAAGAAACGCTGGCTGGTTCGGCTAGACGGTGTGCTAACTATAAAGGAAATTATTTGAAATAATTAATGGTGTGATGATATAATATCGCAAAAGTACAAATACAAATTAGAAATGATTGCAAATTCAAATATACTTCTTTCATAAAAAAATAAATAAATAAAAATAGGAATCGATGCGTTCAAAATATCGACATCGATATCCCAACCCTACCCAATATCGAGGTTATATTGGAGCTACTAATATGGCTTTTTAAGATTAATTTAATTCTTTACTCTACATGTATGATTCATTATGTTTAATTTAGGTATAATTAATGTAATTATTTGAAATTAATTAAGGATGTGTTAATTTTGTCCAGGAGTTTTATAATAATTTATTACTATTGTTGTTATTATATATAATTGTGTAATCTATAAAAAGTCATGTTTTATTAAGAACCTAATTAGCAAAATTCAATTGATGTGGTCTCTGTTGATATTATTACTCACTACAACATACATTCAATATTTTTATTGGATCTCCACGAATTATAAAGAAACATGTTTAATTTAGGTATAATTAATGTAATTATTTGAAATTAATTAAGGATGTGTTAATTTTGTCCAGGAGTTTTATAATAATTTATTACTATTGTTGTTATTATATATAATTGTGTAATTTATAAAAAGTCATCTTTTATTAAGAACGTAATTAGCAAAATTCAATTGATGTGGTCTCTGTTGGTATTATTCCTCACTACAACATACATTCAATATTTTTATTGGATCTCCACGAATTATAAAGAAACATTTTGAAACTTTTTTCCTTATTAGAGACTGTAAACTAAGGAAGCCATCAATTTGGATGCTAAAAATTTATAGGCACTTTACATCGATGCGGTGTGTGAAGAACCGTCTTCCTTTTGAAACCGAGCGAACGCATTAAAAACACCTTCGAACTTAATAGCATAATTATCCGATCCGAAAGTGTATACCCCGAAGGAAATACTCATGTGTGTTTTTATAAATGCGCGGTCAATATCAAACAGCCATTATATCCGTCGTCCTAGGTTGCATAAAATTATGTAGTTTCCTATCACACCATCGAATTATTATTTCCAGGCACACTAAAAGAAAACATGCCCTTACGATAGCTCGTTAAAGAATTAGTTTTTAATAATCGCCTCACGCGACAAAAATAATTACAGGATTTGCGTCACCTTAATGTTGTATGTCTCTCAGGCTACTGTATGTATAATTCAAAATTCGAAAATAATAAATAGTCTTGCTTTAATCGGAGTGTATCATTTGTATGCTTTTTATGGGATGTTCGTGATTCTGTTGATGTGATCGACATTTAGTTGCGTAGACGTTTATTTCAAATTAACATGCAATGTTTAAATTTCTACGTCTTCAGAATATATTTTAATTATTTACTTCGCGAGTTCATTATACAATGAATATATCTTATCGAATATACTGTCACCAAGGTATAATAAAATGCGAAAAAAAGTACTACGTGTCAGAATATAAAATATTAAAGGAAGAAAATAATTGCATGATTTTATGGGAAATTAAATATTAATCATGCAGTGTAAACATTTTTATTTTACTATTCATTTTGTCCTTTTTTTAAATGCTTTATTTCATTGAGAAATTTCAATTAAATTATAGAAATATTCTTGCGATATATATTCCCATACTTCCTATAATATTAGTCACTTCTCCTAATGATTTTGGTCACACTTCTGTCTCCTTTTGTACTAAATAATCTTGTTAATGTTTCGTAGTATTGATGTCATTATTTTTTCTCCCAATAAATCTTTGATGGTCCTTGTAGTCTTTGGAGTCTGTCCAGTCTAAACCAATTGCACTAGTGCATGCCTATTAAATCTTCTCACCTGTCGCCACAAGTTTCCTATCTATTTTGTTGATTTTTTAATACAGCAGCTAGAATAAATTCCCATAATTATAAAGCATCACCTCTCTTGCTTATTATAAGCGGTGGGCCATCTGTCGGTATCTTTTTAAATCACATGTTATTTTGACAGTGACAGCTCTTCAAGGTACGACCCAGGTCTTGTTTCTATTGAATACAAACACGACCTCGGTGCGTCCAAATACGACCTCGGTATGTGGTACATCTTTCACCACTTTGTTGTTCTTGGAACGAGGCCACTAGGCTAAAGGAGGACACACTCAAGTATATAATAAGATCCCTTCAGATCTCGAGATACAGACACACACACAGAGTCCGAGAGAGTGTATTATAGAAACCTCCTTAAGACTAGTGTCTATTTAGTACTATGTTATATTGTCAATTGTTGATTCTTTATAATGGTGTTATTTAATTATATATTGTTATCCAAACGCTGACCGTATATCATTTATTATATCGGCGAATCTGCGTACCAACGCAGCGATGTGCCCTCCGGGACCAGGTCACATCACACCTTAGTTCCAAAGTGGATGCTGTGCTGCAAATTTTAAAAAGAAATTTTTGTCGAGGTGATGCACCAACCTGAGTCTTGTATACGCAAATTTGTGAAGAAAGTTCGAGAAATTGGCATGTTAGTTGACAATACAAGCTATTCTCGTGTTCGTATTATCCGATCAACCAAGAATATTGTTGTTGCCGATCGTGTGCGCATGAACATCAACTCACTGCAGATCTCAGCAACTCAACATTAGCCGCACTATCCGGAGGAGAATTCTGCATAAAGACCTCGGCTTATTCGCTTATAAGGTTCAATTAACTCAGAAGGTGAAGGCAAATAAGTATCGCTTCTCTATATGGGCAGTTGGAGCAGTTGGAAAATTCTGCCGATTTTACTCAAAAAATCATCTTTTCATATGAGGCACATTTACATCTCGCCGGCAGTGCTAACAAGCAAAATGATCGTACTTGGTAACGCGTAGTCAGTCGTAAAAAAGCCAATGCATCCTGAGCGTATTACTGTTAGTTGTGGTTTTTGGAGCGGTGGTACTATGGACCCATTTTTCTTCGAAAATTAAGACGACAACAACGTTATAGTTAACGGAGAACCCTACAGACACATGCTGATCAATTTTCTTTTGGCAGCATATTGAAGAATTTGATGTGGGCAAGCTCTGGTTTCAACAAGATGGCCCTATGTGCAACACAGGTCATCCAAGAATCGATCTTTTGCGCACAAAGTCCAATAATCGTTTGATCAACCATTTTGGTGATGTCAGTTGGCCTCCAGGGAGCTGCGATTTGACACCGTTAGACTTTTTGTTTGTTAGGTGCCGTTAAAGATCGATGTTATGCCGACAATTCAGAAACTATTCAGGCACAAAGCTCACAAACGAATTTTTTTTGTCTCAATGGAAAGCCTGCACAGTCTTTATGGCACCAGCTTTTGCACTTTTAGCATCTAATCCAAGACTCCCCTGCTTTAGATCGCCTGTAGGTATCGTTACAGTATAGACAAGACGCGTCTTCATCTGATTCTTCGTCTTGATATGGTTCTTCAATATCGTCTTCATCACTCATAATTATTGATGATGATGACTGAAATACATTTCTTTTGACAGCTCTTGCTGATTTTCTTTGTAGTTTTATAAATATATTAGTTTCTTTTTGCTTTATTTCTTCCACATAAGGACTTTTGGTCCATACAGCAGTTCCTTCTGATTTCCTTTTTCTCCGTTTTTCAAACGTAGTTTCATCAGCAGACGATATAGGTGAAATTAAGTTTAAACAATTTTTAATAGACAAGCCATTTTCTATAACATTTTCTTTGCATGTTGAAGCCGATTGAAGGTCTACATTTATATCCTGGAGATTTTCTTCCTCAGGCTGAGAATCCATATTTTGTATTTCACTTTGTTCGGTTATCTGGTTTTCGAACCATTTTTCATTGTCAGTTACTTCACAGGGTGCATACAAATGATCTGGGAATATATCTGGATTTAACGGAGAAATTCCGGTATTTTTAAATCCACTTATGGCATTTCCCATGGTAGCTGCTTTGGTATAAGCTGAACAAAATAATGTGCTGATTTGATATAAGCTTATGGTTCTGCCGGGGTTATTTTTCATCCACAAGGCGGACTCGGAATTGTAAAAAATTTCTGGTGGGCCAAAAAAGGCTACATCTAACGGCTGAAGTCGATGAGTAGAGTGGGGTGGTAAGCACTTAAGAATAATACCATTTTGTTTAGCTTTCAATAAAGCATCCAAAGATTTATGACTTCCATGGCCATGTAGAATGAGAATCACTGTTTCTTCTCTAGTCGGTTTTAGGTGTTTGATAAAATGATCCAACCATTTAACAAAAAGTTCTGATACCATATAGCCAGTTTCGTAACACAGGCCAAGCGTACCAGGTGGTGATCCATCAAAGTATTCTGCCTTATAGTTTTTTCTGGGGAAAATTAGCGGAGGAGGAATATATCTACCTGCAGAATTCATACAAGCCACAACCGTAACGTGTAGCCCTCTTTCTCCGCTCGTTATTGACCCTACTTGTTTTTTTTTCCTTTTTCGCAAAAACTTTAGGAGGTTTATGCACGGTGGCAAGGGCCGATTCATCCATATTGTATATTCTACTATTTGGTATATTTTCAGTCTCCATTGTTTGACTAATCAGTCTAAAAAATTTTTGTACTTGTGGTCTATTGAAGCCTCTCGCTCTCGCTGCTGAAGTCGGTTCTGGTGTTCTGAGTGATATTTCTGGATGTCTTGAACGAAAGCCTTTTAACCACTCCCATCCAGCGCATTTTATTGTAGTATTAAATTTATGAGGGTATTTTTTTCTCACTGCTAAGTCATAAGCTAATTTTCGAAGTTCTGTTGCTGTTACACCGAAGAGTTTAGATTCTAATTGAAGAATATGTTCGACGACTTCGTTTTCGGCTTCAATGGGCAATGAAGTCTTGGTTCCCATTATTTTAGTGGTACCAGTTGCATATTTATTTTTATTTGTAGTTCTACGTCTCAAAGTTGCCTGAGGCACATTGAAGTACTTTGATGCTTTAAGCCAAATCCATGCGTTTCTCCTGTATCGCCTTTATAGCGTTACTCATATCAGCCTCTGTCCATGTTTTCCGATTAGATTTTCTTTGGTAGTTAGACACCATGACGAAAGAACAACTGAAAAATAAAACAAATTGTGTGTTTGGTCAATGCACTACAGCTCCATTTGGGTAATATGACATATTATGTCATTTAACCCGCACGCGATTATGTCGTATTGCCCTGAAACTATGTTTATACGAAACTCCCTCCAAAAGATTTTGAGGTTAATGTTTGAGGCTGTACTTTTCACGCAATAACTAGAAAATGTGCTTTAAATTTTAATTGGTACTAACAAGATTAACAAAAGCTAGTATTTTAAGAATTACATGCAGTGTTAGTAAGGCTTAAACTAATTTTCACTTACCTTCAAACACCTATCCTGACGTACCGAACTCAGTTTATGCGCACGAACTTCTCAGCCTGACTACATTCGTTTATTATCGTCAAAGCAACATTTGGGAAGGCGGTAAATTTGAATTGGTTAGTTGGTATAGAAATTAACGTAGGTATGTCATTTTATACAGTGTCATATTAAGCACAATTCCCCTATGAAAATGCAAAACCGTAAATGACCTAGGAGGATAAGTAGTTAATTTCAATATAAGACGTACTTGTAAGTGTTCAGAGATGAATTTTTCAATTGAACACATAATAAGATTATGATATCCGGGCAGTGCTTTCGGATAGCTTATATGATAAAAATAATTTCTTCTTCCTCCTCCTTTTCTAAGTAGGATTATGTCCGGTGTTTTCTGTTAATTATTTTTAGTTGTTAGGTTTACTCTTGTAATGTTGAAGTTCAGCTATCCTTCCCAGGTTTTCGAGGTCTACTCGATGGTTTTCGTGACATAGGTGTTTTAACTCATTTAGCTAATCTAATCCATCTTACCACATCCTGTATTCTCAGTTGTTCTCTTATTTGTTTACTCTTATTCGGTCTCTAAGTCTAACGCCTTAGAGATCTCAAAATTTTCATTTCAATTTTTCTCAACATTCTTTTAGTAGCTGTAATTTCTGGTTTTGTTTCGACAGCGTACGTAACCACCTCTCTCATACATATCTTGCATATTCGTATTTTACTCCCATTACACATGGCTTCGTTGTTTCTGAGACATTAACTAATTTTCGCTGCTTTGTTGGCTTCTGTCCGGACCTCTACTTTGACATATGTGGTTACTCGAAGTTGAAACATGATACTTGTCGTATTATGTTGTCAACGACTGCAAGTTTCCACCTATTGGGTGCTTTCGAGATAAGCATTTACTGGGATATATCTTACAGGAAATACGTACCTTAACTTTTTCGTTTTCTGCTGTAAGAACAGTCTCTTCAACTTAACATAATATTTTGAGAGAATAATTTCCCATTTTGTAACCAGTATTGACTTGGCTTAGTCTGTTGAAGGTAATATTGGGCAATATCGGGTTAAGATTGTTTCCTTGTCCGATGCCTGTTAATACTTGAATCAACGCTGATAGGCCATTACCAGTTTTTATGCTCGTTTTATTTCCTGTGTCGAATTCCTTTATTATTTTTTGGTATTTTCTGTGGACACTATTGAGTTGCAGAATTTCGATTGGATCGTTTAGACGTATTCTGCCGAATACCATTGTTAAATCGAGATTGATTTATTGAATTATATTTCCTTTTCTGCAAGTCGCCGTAAGATGATAGTAGCGTCTACTGTTCACCTATTATTTCTAAACCCATGTTGTTCTTCAGAGATGATTACTTTGTTGAAGATTTTGTCGGCCGCCAAAGCCTTAGTTAGACAGTTCGAGGGTTGGACTAAATAGGGTAATGTTTCTATAGTTGTAAGAGTCTCAATTTTTTTCTTGTTTTTTTACATATACTATTTTGTATTCATGTGGTACTATACCAATTCTCAAAACCTTTTGGAAAGGGTTTGCTATTTCCTGTTGAACGCTTTGTGTGCCATATTTAATAATTTCGTTCGTGATATTGTCTACCTCAGGCAACTTAGTTTCCCTGTTATTGTCCAAACTTCCTCTATTGTTGTATCATCTGTATCGCTGCTATCGGGGCTAGATGAGTCTCTTCTTAAAAGAGAGTTTGAAATCATCATATACAACTGTCCCGTATCGTTATGTTCAAATTTTAGGGGTGTAAAGTAGACTTCATTTCAAGTAACAAAAACGCAAAGCTTGTATATCCATTTTTATTTGTTTCAAAGTTACAGATCCATGAACGTGATTGTCACATCATGAAAAAAAATGTAATCCTATAGTTAATGCAAACTGATTTTATTTAAAAAAAGTTATACGATTCAATAACAGGCCTGTGATTGTTAACGTCGCATAATAAAATGTTATCCTAAAATAAATAAACACGTGTCGTAGTGCATACAGTAATTTCTTGGAGATCTACAAAAAAGAGTACTGGAAATTTATTTATGATAAAGAAGGTTCTTACTTACTTCGTAAGTGCTGAACCATGAATATCACACTATAAACAAATATTCAGATGACTGTTAACGTTGCATTTTTTAGTAAAGGATTACATTATGTTTCAGTTCATACAACAGCTTATTAGTGAGTGGACACGTTTTCTTTATTCAAAATGCGCTACCGATTTTCTTCTAAAGAATATGCGGACATGCATTTTGTGTATGGCTACTGTAACGGCAGTGCACGTCAAGCAGTTATTGAATACCGACATCGGTTTCCCGATAGGCGCATTCCGCATTACAGAACCTTTCTGGAAGTGCACAGACAATTTCTGGAATGCGGACTGTGTGATTATCTTTTCGACCGAGGAGTAAATTTCCCAGCAGACTTAGAGGAAGAAGCAGTAGCTTTGTTACAAGGGATCCAACTCTCAGTGTACGTCGAATTGCTAGACAACTAGGAGTACTACTGTGAATCTAAAACTAGGAGTACTACGAACGACAGTTTAGCGAATTTTAAAACGTGAGGGCTTATATCCATATCACTATCGCAGGGGACATGTTTTGCTTGAGACAGACCACTATGCTCGTCTAGTTTATTCTACCTGGATATTAAGACAGTCACGGCTTCATTTTAATTTCCGCAGAACAGTCCGCTGGACAGATGAGTCTATGTTCACGAGAAGTGGTGTTACAAATCTGAGAAACCTGCATAGGTGGTCATCAGAAACGTTTGGGCGGCCCTAATCGATGACTTGTTGATTGGTCCTGTCGTTCTTCCTGGGAGGTTAAATGCGGACAATTACCTTAAATTTCTTATTGACAAACTGCCAGGGCTGTTAGAGGATGTCCCACTGAATGTTCGACGAGACATGTGGTTTTACATGGATGGGGCACAACCACATTTCCGAAACGTTGTCCGAAATTGGGTTAACGTCAATTATCCAAGATGGATTGGTCGAAGTGGTCCTGTTGCATGGCCACCCAGATCACCCGATCTTAATCCCCTTGATTTTTATTTATGGGGTACACGAAAAATTTAGTCTAAACGTAAGTATCGAACACAAGAGAATAGCTGTTGGATCGTATTCACCTGGTTGCCGAGCAAATCTGAAAAAACAAGTGTGAAATTCTGATAAGTACTTCTTCTGTTGTCTTACGGGCACAAGCCTGCATTCAACAAGGAGGTGGATATTTCGAAAATATTGTTAATTGAACTTTTTTAAATAAAATAAGTTTTTATTGACTTTAGGATTAGTACATTTTTTTCATGATCTGACAATGATATTCATAGATAGATCTGTAACTTTGAAACAAATAAAAATGGGTATACCTACAAGTTTGGCGTTTTTGTTACTTGAAATGAAGTCTACTTTACACTCCGAAAATTTGAACATAACGATACGGTACACTTGTATAATATAAACTAATATATATATATATATATATATATATATATATATATATATACGTTTATTACTTCAAAGTATATATATATTTAAAATAACCCTACATGTTTCGGCAATGATGCCTTTATGATAAAGGCATCATTGCCGAAACATGTAGGGTTATTTTCAATATATATACTTTGAAGTAATAAACCAGACCTTTAATCGCCGACTGATTGAGTTTACCATATCATTCCAAGGTAACGAAAATATTATATTTATATATATTATATATATATATATATATATATATATATATATATATATATATATATATATATATATATACCGCCTCATTCTAAGCAAACGCAACGATCCGAATGTATGAATATTTCCCCCGTTCCGAATACAAATACCCTGGATGCTGTAGGCGCGACAGATTGTTTTGTGATTGGCTAAACGCATTCAGAAGATTTGTATTCGGAGCGGGAGAAATATTCAAACATTCGGATCGTTGCGTTTGCTCAGAATGAGGCGGTATATATAGATATATATATATCAATATAAATTATTCAAATTTATGTAAACGATTTCGATTACGGAAATCTAAAAATTTCATTAACCCCCGTTATTTTGACTAAATAATAAAACCTTTTGTACATGTAAAACTACTAACATACGTCAGCTGAAACTATAATTTTTTAATATTTTTTTAGGTACTCCGATTCTTCCTTAAATAAAATGTGAATCTATATAAAGTTGGCACATACGTAATACACAATAAATATAATTCAAATCATGAAAGAGAAGAATTTTCTTTAGGCAATTACACCTGAATTTATAAAATTTATTTATTTTGAAGTTAGAGTTTGAAATAACAGCTACTGGTAATAATAGAATATCAAAATAAAGGATTAGAAACCATAATTTATTCTCCTTGGGACCTATCCTGAACAAATATTTTTTGTGCGTGGAATTCACGCGTAACACTTTTTGTACGAGCTTGTGTCTCGGACTTGCCTTTCCATGTTAAAGTGATAAAATTTTTCTTTTGTTGTGGCTTAATGGTGCGAAGGAATGCTAAAACAACTCAATTTTTACGGGCTCGTGTTTCCAGAAAATTTGTACCAGATAGAATCGAACTCCCGTGTTTTTGTTCTACATAAAATTACCTGTCATTAACGCAGAGCACGCTAGATTCAGCTGACGAGCGTGAGTTCTGATTGGTTTTTAAATTGATGGTAGCTCCCTACCTGTAATGAGAGTGGGGCGTGGCGCAAACATCATTTACACCGGCCAACCGCTGACCGGTCTGAAGCACTCCGCAGTTATACCAACCTAATCGGTTCTCAATACACTGGAAGCCATTAAGACTATTATTGTGTTTTATTCCACTGCACTTGACACTTTTGGATATGTGCACGTGCTTTTCAATATTGTAACAGTGCCATAATTAACTCGAATTGTATGTTAATTAGTTAGTATAAAAATAGGAATATAAATTATATCAAATATGAGAACATTAACCTTTTATTGCTGCTATTATAATACCTATATACATTTTTTATGTATACTAATTACTATGTTTTCGATAAGTAGTAATTAGAATATAATTATTTCAGTTTATTACTTCATACGCAGTAGCTAGTAGTATGCATTCATATCCTGATCTACTTTCCATTAAAACACGAAATTTAATTTTTAAGTTAAATTTATTAAGAATATTCAATGTTTAATTTAAATAGACCTATATCATCATATATTTACAATGGTTTCGTCTTGTAGCTTATATAAACATAATTATAATTAGTAAACAATTTTTTTGTTTTCTTTTTATCTCAAGATGCATTATTTATGTTCATTAATATTTGTTTTGAACCCTAGTAGTGGTAATAATTTATACATGTCATTTATGGGCTACTGAATTTTTCAACGGGGTATATTTCATTATACATTCACCGAGCTAGTTTTCTCGAGGCTAATTACATTTTGATTACATTCCCTCCTTTAATCTATTTCTTTTTCTTAATAACTTGTAATTTCTATTAATTATATGGGCCAGAGATGTTTATCATTAATAACAGTCGAATTATATTTTTAGACAACTAATAATATTATACGCGGTCTATTTAAAAATATAAATAACATGTGGACTGAATGTAACTAAATGCTTATTAATTATACCTATTATCTACATAAATTAAATAAAATAGTAATATACAATTATACAATTTTAAGTGTAAATATTAACTTGAGGAAATATCGGATTTGTGGAGGAAAATTTCAAAATATTTAATTTCTAGGAAATAAATTTTTGCTAATCAAAATAATTTACATTTACTTGCAAACACTTCTGCAAACGATTAATAAGGGCATAAATGTATATCGTTTTCAAACAAATTCCCAGTCTCTGACCTGGCGAATTAAATGCGACGAAGTAAATTCACAGTAGAAGCCATTTTTCATTAGAAACTATTTTTCCTTTAGAAAAGCGTTCAAGTGTTTAAGAAATGCTGTAAAATTTCATAGTTTAAATCAGAAAATTTTTTACTTATTGAATTTAATGCAAATGAGAACCAATCAGTTTAAATCTATGAAATTCTACATTTCGACAAACTAAGTTTGTACTAGTATGCAGAACGCTACACGACGCGATGCCACCTTCCTGGTTGTCAGAAAAATTAGTGAGGTCACATCGTTTCCGTAATGTGTGGATACATTTCGTACTTATTGGAGCTTGTCAATACAGATATATTTAATATTTACATTTGCGTTAAGTTCAATATATTAACTATATATACGTGAAGTATAGAAGTGGAAGTCATGTCTGTCTCTAAGATACTGTGCGTTGACAAGTTCCAATACGAACGTACAGCATCCAAACATTCCGAGAGAGATGTGACTTTTCACGAATTTTATATTATTCTAACGACCAGGAAGGTGGCGTCACGACGTTGAGCGTTCTGAATACTGGTACAAACTTAGTTTGTCGAAATGCAGAAATTAATGCAACACATCAGGTGACATTTACATGTAAGGTGAGACTTAATACTCATTGGTTCTCATTTGCATTAAGTTTAATATATTAACTATACAGGGTGCCTCGAAAACATACCGACAAACTTTAAGAGGTTGTAGAGGACATCAAAACAAACATTTTTTGTTTAATAACCATATGTCTGCAAATGAGCCATTTTAGCATAAAAAATTGTTTTGGAATTATTTTACAAAAAAAGTTTAGGAGTACAATAATAAATTACTTTATATTCATGTTGGACTTCGCTTTGTAGACAAATAAATGATGGTTTGCAAGAAATGTCGACCATTTGCTTCAATACAAAGGTTGCACCGTCGGTTCATTGACTCGTGTAGGAGTACCATAGAGTAGGAGTATTCCGGGAATAGCTTCTACATGTGTACAACTCCCCATTATTCTTGCTAAGAGATCTTCCTCATTGCGAATAGGCGTTTCGCAAACTAAAGATAACTCCAAAAGAAAAAATCCCGTGGGTTGAGATCAGGAGAACGCGAGGACCCGGCCACGGGACATTCTCTTCCAATCCATCGGCCGGGAAATTGCTGGTCGAGATACTGGCACATGTTTAAACCAAAATATGGAGGTTCCCCACCATGTTGAAACCACATGTTATTTCTAATGTTTAAAGAAGCATTTTTCAATAATAGAGGCAAAATATTTTGCAGAAAATTCAGATAAATGTCTGCGTTCAAACGAGCCCACATGTTAACACTAAATTGTTGCTGATGTCAACAGAGACCACACGTGAGGATTTTGATCATACCAAATGTGACTGTTTCTACTATTAAAAAAAACATGACCCGTGAAACATGCCTCATCAGAAAACAATACTACTCTCCCGAAATCAGTTTCTTCATCACCATAAAACTATTGGCAAAAACACAATAGATGCGGTTAATCTTCAGGATTTAAATCTTGTAAGCGTTGTAAATGGTAAGGGTAGTGAAGTTGTTCACGAATGAGACGGTGTACCGTCGACTTGGAGGATCCCGTATGGTGTGCAATTGCGCGAACACTTGTAGATTGGTTTTCTTCCACGCGGTGTAGAACAAATTCAACCGTACGATCTGTTCTTGGATGACCACCACCACCAGGACGTCGTAGGTTCTCACTTTCTCTAAGGCGACGATGGATGGAAGCAAAGGCTGTATGATGAGTTTGCCGACGTTCCGGATATCTCTTTGATGTACCATAAGCAAGGTGCATATCGGCAAGTTCTTAAAATGAGAAATTATTCATTTTCAATTAAATCTTAAATTAACAATCAACAAAGTATAACGCACTAAAGTCCATGAAGCTTATTTTTCTGAGAAATTTTATGATGGAGCTTTTCTTTCCGACATTTAGTCGATGAAGATGCACATTGCAAGGATTATCTTCAAGACTGCTACTACTACTCCTGCACTGAACAGCAACAGTAGTAGCAGTTGTGGAAATTCATCTGCAAAGATTTAAGCAATGCCAAGGACGCGGTTCCAGGCCAGAATCCCAGAAGCGATTATGTACAACGACCACGGAAACCTTCAAGCCAGATTACCTAATTATTTAATTTACTAACTTCAATTATGCCATGAAGATGCTATAAAAATTTAGTATAGTTTAACATTAATATTTAATTTGACATTTGTTAAATCCTAAAAGTTATGTCCTTAGAAGTTCATTGTCAATCGAGGTTTCTGTCCTATTCAGAGACTCTCCTTCAAATGACTCATTTTAAACGCGTAACTTTTCAAACCACGCCATGTAATTTGTTCGTATATAGTAGACTCATCCTTAACTCTTTCATTTTAAGGGCCCCGCGTCTGACGTAGTGGTTACAAATTTGAATTCATATTACGTTACAAGGCGTAAGTAAATTTTGAAGCGATATACAGGTCATTGCAAAAAGTAAGTCAACCCGTTAACCATATATTCTTTGGACTTAAATAATGGAACTTTCCTTATGACAATTTCTATCTGAACACTTTTTTTTCAATATACAGGATGTCAAAATTAACTTTCTAAATGTAGCCCGATTGACACAAAAAATCACAATCGGAGGAAATCGACCCCCTAGAATCCTAATATGCCATCAAAATTTTCCTTTAGCCCTCTAGGGCGGTGGCGATTTTCTCGATATGCAGGGAGACGTGCAAAAAATTGTAGCTTCGGATCTGGTATATATGGTGATTTAATATTTTGTATACAGACTTACAGAGAGATTGACTATCTACTAGGAAAAAATGCTGAACATCCTAGCTGCAAAGGTATCGTAGCTATGTCGATTTCGCCCAGTCACTGAAATGATACCATTTTACGAACGTGTTTTTGTTCTGAGCATTGAAAAGTACCACCTTTTGGTTTATTTAGTGCACATGCGTGCATGACATGTTATGATTTTAGCGATGTTACCTAGTCGTGTGTATACGTATTTATATTTGTAGCCTTCTTTGTTAAAATATTTGGATTGACGTATTCGTATATTTTAAACTAGGCTACTGAGCAGTCTAGTAGGGTGTGGGATTATTAATACTCGAAATTTCAAGACCGAGTTCAAATCTCACACTGTACATTGCATAAAAAAAATTAAAACATGAGATGACATTTGTGCTTGTCAAATAAATTGATTGTATTGAGCTTAGCAAACGTAGCTCTTTTTAGGACTACCTGATGTAGTAGAATCGAATTACATAAATCCTTCAAAAGATAGCAATAGCCAAATATTAACCCAAGCGGAAAGTAGCTTCATCTTCTATTGTAATGTTGGAGCAAAATATACATTGTCCATGTTTATGAAACGTTTTACAACTCCTTTTTCTACATTACTGAGAAAAGAATTGTTCTAGGATTTATTATTCCAATCGCAGATTAGAATATGATTATATACAGGCTGGCGCGAACCCAACTAACATTTGTTAAATAGTCATATATTATATACAGAAGCAAGGAAAAATAAACAAAAATTCGTTTAAATACGACCAAGTAGCATACTATTTATTTACCATAGATTACAATGTTATTTTTTGGAAACTTCGTCAGGTATCAGGGCATCATATACTCCCCGTTTGTCAATACATGGTTGCAAACGTTTCTTGAAGTTGCACACGCGCCTGCGAAGGTTCTCATCAATGGCTGCAGCTTCGTTAATAATGGCTTGCTTCAGTTCTTGAATACTCGTAATACGCTTCTGGAACACACGGTATTTCAGCAAAATCTCCCCACAGGAAAAGTCTGATACACTGAGGTCGAGTGACCGAGCTGGTCAAGCGATTTTAGAAATAACAGTTTCGAACATTCGATGAACTGCAGCCATACCTACTGTATCAGAGCAACACACGCAGGAAAAGAATTATCCAATCAGCCAGCGGTTGCAGAACATGTACAAGAGAACGGATACAAAGTAAATTTATAAGAAGCAGAAGTATTAGTTACAGCGAAGAATTACCATCGTAGAATTATTAAAGAAGCTATTGAAATAGAAAAACTTCGACCGCTAGGACGGGTATAGGCTCAGCAATACCTGGAAGAGCCTACTACGAGAATTCCTCATTGCCAATGGAGCAAGGTGGTCGCACATCAGTGAACCAAAGCAATATATAAGAAAAAACGACAACCAAGAAAAATATAAACAGCGAAATGTCGAGTAAAATTACAACAACACGGCGAAACCCGCAAGAAGATTGTACTAAAAAATAACGGCCGTGAAAGCCTACGAACCTTTATAGTATAACTTTTCAGAATATTTTTTGGTAGAATATTTAAAATTTCGTGACACATTGTCACCATATATGTTTGAAAACTTTATCAAGGAATAAAATACCTTAGTTTAAAACTTGATTTCTATTGATGACATATATGACATATAATAATACGAGGGTAGCACCGATCATTTCTGCAAACTAATAAAGCAAAATTATTACAAATTATTTTCATTATTGTTTTTCAAAATATTCGCTCTTAAACTTAATGTATTTATATATTCAATAAAACTAGTTACCATAGCATAAATTCCACTCTTCATGAGTCACTTAAGATATAAGGTAGGTATATGGCGGACGATCTAGTAATTTTAATCCGGAAGATTTCAAACATTCGTTTGTTTGACGCGCAGTGTGACTTGAAGCATTGTCGTGATCAAGGAAATCTCCGATCTAGGGTGACTTAAACGAGCCTTTTGAACAACATTTGGTAGACATACTGTCGTGTGCCATTCTGCGGTAACCGTACGTTTATTTTCAAGCACAACTGTTGTAATAGGTCCTGATTTTGAGAAGAAACTGGCTACAACACTTCGTGATTTTTTTCACTTTGACTGGACTAAGTTCTGTTGGAAACACCCATTGAGCCGACTGCCGTTTTGATTCCGGTATAAATACATATATCCAGCTTTCATCACCAGTAATGATGTTGTAAACTGCTTTAGACCTACCTCCATGATATTTCCTAAGCGTTTTTACACCATTCCACTCGGTATTGTTTTTATTCCTGTGTTAAATTATGAGGTATCCAACGAAAGCAGAGTTTCCTCACACCCAAATTATTATGAGAAATCTTATTTATAGCACTCATGCCAATTCCCAAGGTGCTTCTAATAATACTGTACGTGACTCGATTGTCGTCTTGAATTTTCGTACGGCATATACATTTGTTTCAGTAACGGCTGAGATTGACCTTTCTTCGCGAAAATCGTCAACAAGTGAAATCCTTTGAAACTTAAATTCGTTATACCAGTTGCAAATACTCTGAGAAGGAGCTTGATACCAAAATACAGCACGAAGTCCTGAAACACTTTGTTTTGGAGTTAAAGAACTTTTAAAATCATAGTAAATAAATTCTAAAATTTTCTCTCGTTAAATGTATTTTTACTGCAAACCACTCGGTTAGAAATTAGCTTGCAAAATAACTGTTGCAGTTATCAAAACTAAATTCGAACTGTCAAAATAGAAAACGATAAACATTTGTTTCATAGCATGTTTGATTCCTTTGATTCAATCTAAAATATCAGTTTTCAGAAATAATCGGCGCTACACCCTCGTATATTCTATTTCAACATAAGCATATCAATCTCTAGGCCTAATTACAAACAATTTTATATAAAAATGATGTATTTCTGTAATTTATTTTTTTTATCATATCTAATAATACTCCGACCATAATGACGATCAGGTGTTTTGATAAATTCTTGTCATTTCGTGTCACTATCACCAGATAATATGTTTCATTCTAGTTTCCAAACACATTGTGTTCAATATAGTTCTGAATATTTTACCATGTATGGTTTTGTGAAACACAAACACCAACACAATTTTCATTGCAGGCATTAGGGTTAATGACTGTACTTTGTTTATATATAAACTAAAATATTAGAAAGTCATTAGCGGCAGCGCACTAGAAACCAAAGTTATTTATCTCCGTTGTATTTGTTGGTTAATGTATGCTGTTAATGAAGCCTTTGCGTGTATGTTTTCATGTTGATGTGTGCTTGTGTTGAATTTTTCCTCGGACTTTATATACAACAGGAAATTTCTTCACGTCCATGCATATATGTCGATGGAGCTTTTATCCAAATATCCATTTAAGATATTGTGATAAAAAGACATTAGGTTTAATACGAGTATTTTAATATATATGTAAATAATTTATGTGTCGGCTCCTAAGAATGTATCTACTTATTTATTAGGTATGACACGCATGTTTGTCGTAATGACATTGTGATATTTTAGACATCCGAAAGAAAATGGTAAACGTCTTATTTTCGAAATGTTGGTTTTTCTAATGAATATGTATACGATGATAACATTTAGAAAGGAATACTGTGTTAGAAATGTAAAAACAGAATTATTATCGCCACTTAAAAGATTATCGCGTACCACATTTTTATTCAAAATGTAAATAGAGACTTAACCTTCATTCATTTTAAAATTATTTCGACAGTAACAAAAACATGCCTTATCTATTTATCAAGCAATATATTACAAAAAAAAACGTGTATTCTAATTCTTTATTTATTAATTACATTGCAGTAACATATACAGCTTATCAAAATATGGCCATTCTTCTGCAAGTTTCTTCATCTTGTGCTATTACTACATTCCTTTCTCGTTTATTAATTTCATTTATTTCAGTAGCGTCTCAATTTCCTTCATCATTTTTTTAAGAGCCACCCACTGAAATATTTTTTTCGACCACAGGTTCTTAAACATTCAGGATATGTGTCCAAACCATAATTCTATCAAGATGTCATTTGACGCTCACTTTCTTCATTTATCATATGTTGTAATATTCATATTCATATGCACATATACAATACGTATATAGAATATGAATCGAATATATTGTTATTAATTACAATGTGAACTCCAAAATTAAAAGCCCTGTGAAAATTATATCATGTTCCGCCTATGAATTCAAAATATTCCGAATGTAAATATGTGCCTCTATTGAAATTACACACACACACCGTATGTTTACATACTTTTACATACACTTGTCGATGTTATAAAAGCTATAATACCCTGAATGCTAAGGTCAATACCCCAAACAAAATCAGCTAAATAATTAAAAATTATACTAAAATTTCATGTGTATTACCAGAATGTTTTTCTTTTTTGTAGAAATAAGTAAGAAATATAAAATATAAATATCGGATTCAGAATGCCACTATTGTATTTAAAGGTGGCAATGTTTATATTTATAAAACCGATAACATTGTGTATAAGTTTTATTATGTCTTGGGTTCAATAAGCTGGTATGAAAGTCAAGTGAATTTTTGAAGATCATATATTAAAAGAACATGTCAGATGTATACTGTACAGTAATTTAAGTTATAATCTATTATCTCTAACCGAAAAATTGTTTCAATGGTATGCAACTATCGACAACAAAACGAGATGGACCATAACAAAACTATATTGTGGCTCAGGTTTAAGATATCGTCACCGATAGTATTTATGATATATTCAGTCGCACAGTGGTGTAACAAAATATTCATAGATATTTTTTCTATTGTTTTTCTAGCTTATGAGAGCGAATTTTGGGAAAGTATTTTGGGTATATATTCCATATAATTTAATCTTTTCATTTTTCATACGTCGTCTTTTTATTTCAATGACACTCGGTATAACTATTATGTCGTTGTAAAACAAAATTTGTTATGTTGTATATATTTATATATTTTAGATATAAGCAAATCTAGGATAAAGAATTAAACGCTAACATTTCCAAATTTATAAATTCTCAACATTCATTTTCAAGTTTAAACCACTCTATAACATAATTTGATTAACATATTCAAATTATAAAACTTTCTTTGGATTCTAAGAATCCTTTACATTTTCAAATAATTTATTACCGACTGTATCATTTAGACCGCTTCTTTTCAAGAGGCGTTATTTAATCTGACCATGCTTTTTGACTAAATATATACAACACAAATTCACTACTGGACAATGGAATTCATCCGGAACTACATACTTAGATTTATAACACCTACTAATACTTAATTAGTAATGATATTTTATTTATTTATTTATTTATTAGTAAGATCTTTAAGTCCCTATCGTTAATTTTGGTATTGTTGAGAGTAGGAATCATTTCTTCGAAATTTAACACAGAAAAATTCCCTATTATGTCGTTTCATAACAGTCATATCAAACAGAATCATGTTAACAATAAGAGACATACAGTCTCATATAACAGTAAGTAATTTCAAGTTTTAAGCTTACGTTAAGTATTAAATTTGTGATATTACCTTAATAAATTACGTTTAAGTGCTTTTTGTTAAATAAAGAAAATATTCCGCATACACACCAAGTTTCAGTTATAACTGCCATCAACCAAAATAAATAACCAAATTATACGCAAATTACGGGGTCAATAAATATATTTGGTTCTTCGAGAGCCGGATATAAATTATACATTTGGGCCTTAGAAAGCAGACAGGGGAATGTAAGGTAAAATGACATGCAAGGCAAAATGACACACCAATCTTCTGTGCATGGCATCACTAAGACTGTAATATTCTCCGTGGCAAGCGCCATGTTAGACACGTAAAATGCGATTTCCGTTATCATTATAATAATTAGTTAAAAATATATGTTTCAGAATCAAGGTAAGTTGAAAAATGTCGTAATAATTTTGTTACTAATTGTGCCAACAATTTATCTCATTGATGTTTGCAGCACTTGTTATTGTTCGACTTTCAATTGTCGTTAAATACGATCTTTTGCCCAAACATTCTAACCTACAAATTGACGTAACCGTGTCTACAACGCATGTGGGTAAAATGACACATGGGGTGTTATTTTGGCTTACATTAATGCCATTGTTTTGTCTTACTCAGATGGTTTCTAATTACAAAAAAAATCGAATCGTCAATTTTGGTCAAGTGAAGACATGAAGAAGAAGATCAAAGCGGTGAACAATAAGAAGATGGGATGAAAAAAGGCATCTATTACGTTCAATGTTCCTCAAGCGCTATTGCGGGGACACGCCCAAGGAAAAAATATTCATGCTTGCCATAACAAAATGTCTTGGTTGCCTTAAGAAATCACTCAGTGGTGATCTGGAACAAAAATTAATCGCTCATATATTAGACCTGGAATCACGACTGTTTAGCCTAACTACTTATGAATTGCGAGAATTAGCATATAAGTTTGTTGAACGCAGTAGATACGAACACCAATTTAATAAAACCAAAAAAAATGGCTAGTATATGAGTGTATGAGCAGTGTTGGAAATTTTACTCCGCAAGCTTTGATTTTCCTACGGAAGAAAATTCAATCCAGATTTGTACGATGGAGCTCCACCAGGTACCCTCCCACCGTATATTGAACCAGCATATATGACAAGAGACCTCTTCTTCAAATGAATTAAACACTTCGTGAAATTCGTAAGACCTACGGTTGAAAATAAAGCATTATTAATTATAGATGGCCATGCAAGCCACAAAAATCTAGAATCTCTTTAATTTGCTAAGCAAAATTACGTCATACTGTCACCCATCCCATTGCACACACCTACTTCAGCCCTTAAATGTCGCTACTATGATCAAAGAAATCACGACATGGCAGAACACACATCCAGAATTTCTTAATCGCCTTGGCTATTGTCTGATTATTAACGGTGCTTGTCGTATGTAAAAAATCTGCCCTTTCTAATTCTGTAATAAAAAATGGGTGTTCATATTTTCAAAAGGATGTCATATCGGTGAAACTGAAATATACAGAATGTCTCTAAAAACATTCTGTATATTTCAGTTTCACGGAAGGAAATTCTAAACTAAAAATAAACGGGTCCGGAGGTTTTTTAAAAACTTCCCTTTAATTTTTATTGAATTCATCCGCTACTTTAGGAATGCAATGTATTTAACATATTTCCTGATTTTCAAGGCAATATTCAATCAATTGAAAGATAATATTTTGTAATGTATAATATTTTGCTCCTTATTTGACATTTTGCTTAACCATCTGCTGGTATCTTATTTCTTTAAATGATAAATCAATAGCATATTCCATACACACATGCATATATTTTGTAGAAAACAGTTAATGCACTCGAATTCTTTCGTACCAAAAATGTTAAACTAAAGATTGTATATATATGTTGACGTTTGTACGCACTATATGAATGTTGACAAAAGTTGAAATGGAAATAGAGGTACATGTATAATATAAGCGATGATATTAATGCACGTCAGCCTTAAGGAGAGTTGATGCGTTTATTTCGAACCACAATATTTATATATGCAAATGTAACAGTCCTTATTTGCCCCTAACATTTGTTCGTTATATTAATAATGTCCTGGGCTTCGAGGGATTCGAGGTTGCTGTACAAACGATAACTTTGGTGCTGAAAATACTTATATGCCGCAGTTATCCTAAATATTGAGATATAGTTTAAAGTTAAATATTGAGTAATTGACTTATTCAATTACTGCTTTGTCGGGCGCCAAGAGGATTTCCCCCTCTAAGGTATAATTGAGTTTATAAAATTGCCGGTTAGCCAAAAAACAAGGAAAGATATAGAAAAAGACTCTAAATAAAGCGGGTAAGTCGAAATGCGACTTACGCCTTTCTCTCTCAAAGCGTGTATGAAAACTAAGGTGAAAAGAAATGAATCCCTCTTTTTCTTACTTAATAAATGTTTCGATCAATTCCTTTTGCTTAATATGCTTTTCCAGTAAAGTTTAGATTACATGAATTGAAATAAAAGAACAAATGATTACTAAATGTACTTGTATTGATAAATAAAGCTTGTTAATTTACATATGATTACAAATTTACTTAGGGTTATTCTGAAAAGTTTACTAAATACTAATATTCATATGGGGGCGAGATACAGTAAATTTGACACAGATTTGAACTGTTTAGTCTGATCAGATTAATAAACAGTATTTATAAAGACTAACCTTTACATTGCAGCACTAATGGCCATTTCACTTTATCGTTGAATCGGTGCTTCTGGAGTGATGCATTTGTTCACTGTATTAACACTGTTTCTTCACGCCTCAGGGTGCCTGGTATTCCAGACAAGAGCCCTGATGTATTAAGCGTGAGGATTCACTTTTAAATAAGTGACTGCACTTGTAGGCAAGTGATACTTTTGCTACACTGTGTACTTATTGTACTTAAGTACACAAAATGCGGTTAACCCATTTTTACTCTTGCTTATAGGGTCGCACGTTTCTTGGTTGACTCCTTTGAGCCAAGTACTTTTATTGCAGTATTCCCTCACTTTATTATCACGTTAAGGGTAGCACGTTTGACTCGTTTGACTGACTTGAGTCGAGTGTTTTATTTCGCCTTCCTTGATGCGTCCTAACCTCGGTTTTCTCTTGGTGATTCTTCGGCTTCCTTATAAAGTTCTTGATCATACTGGTTTCGTGGATGATGCAATACAGTAATTCTAACGATTCGTATATGTCACACTAGGTTTTCTAATAGAGTTTATGTATGGCTAACTATACACACTTAACTATACAAAATGATGATTTGGCATAGAAGGAACTGATTGAAATACGTGTGCAATATTATTGCGAAATGTTTCGCAATAATATTTAATGGCGGGAAAAGCATTAAAATTTATACAATGTGACTTTTTTAGTTTAAATAATTAATTTTAATATTCTTTAAAATTTTACAAATGGATATAACTGCTTTGAAATAAGATGGCCGTAATGTGTCCCATTACACAAAATATTACAACGCAATATTTATCATGTGACTTTCAGTTTTCCAGTACATATATGGTGTCTTCGCGATAAGTAATGATTAGTATTTTTCTTTGTATAACATATCTGGCAATTCTGTTAGAAGCGTAAGCAAGTTATTTTGTTTTGCATTAAAAATGGTCTTATATAGTATCTAAAGATTATACTAAAAGTAATTAATAATTATCTACAACCAAAGCAATTCATTAGTTTGAACTGGTTTACATAATATGAGAATCACTTTATAGACAAGACAACCAACACTTGCTTGTTTACGTCATTATATTTTCTTATACTTTTGACTACCGTATACTCTCTTCCTCCTTTAAAAATTGTATTTGTGTTTAAAACAACATATTTTCCTTTCGCATACTTCTTTATTTAATCTTAGTTACTACAATTCAAACAATAATGTTTGCACGTACACAAATAAGAACGCGCGAATTAATTGCGTGGACAGTTTTGATATTGTCGACGCTATATACATGACTTAGATTTTCTTCAAATGGTGCTTCTAAAAGTGGCATGCATTTGGTTTACAATCGTCTATTAGCGAAGGAACTTGATGAAACTTCATTATAACGTGACTAAATAAGTAATAATTCCATCGTTTCAAATATTTATTGCAAACTACTACAATATTGTTTCGTCATACAATATCTTCGTTAAGTGGACTAAAACTTCAACCTGACGAAGCCATTGTATAACGAAGCAATATTGAATTGGCTTTAATCGCTTTAACTTCTAAGGATTTAATAAGGCATATGGATTATTGGAGTGTATTTTATATGGTTTAATTAAGAACAACCAAGGTATTGTAACGTTTGTCTTTTCGGGTTCTTAAATAAAACTAACAATAACTTTAGACACACACACTATATTAATATTAAAACGTATAACTAACTATTAACAACAATAAGTACATTTATGTATTTTATATTTATGTAACTATATTTATGTATACTTCGCGAGACTTGGGTATTGAATGTCCCCCATCCCTTCTTCGACGCGGCTTTTATATTGTGAATATGTTCTAGATGCAGGCAGAACGATTGAGTAAATGCTAGTGTGTATGACGCGCTACGCGTTGTTGGATGAGTCATCACATTGCCTCCTTCTTAAGAATGAAGTTTCGTCCCGAAACATGTCATGCTTTGGTCTCCTTAAACGATGACGAAATCGACAGGTAGGGCCTTTGTTACATTGCGACGTCATATCGAAATAACAGTCCACGGTCTTATCTTGTCTGGATAGACAGGAATATTCAAGCCGGTAACTGCATACCCGAATTTCCATACCAGTATGTCGGAAGATTACTTCTAACATGCTCCTTACAATTCTCCAGTCCAGGCGGTCCAATCCACAACCAAATTTTGGAACTGCTAATTTCAGAATGTCTTGCTGTAACATTTGTTCGCGTAAGTGGGTCAGGGCCTCCCATAAGGCTCGATAGGTTGGCTTTAGGCTCGACAGTTCTTTCGTGACCAAATAAAATATGGACTGTCCTTCATTTATTATTTGGAGACTCTTCCCAATTGCTGGTCCCTGCTGCCTTAGCTTTTCGATTCTGCCAAATCTCTCTTTAAATTCCCAGGCAATTCCTTTGGCCATTCGTAGATCTCGGGCTACGCAATGAGCAAGCGCGTAGTCTGGCGGCACCGTGAACAAATCCTGCTGTTTCTCGATGGTTACCCCAAATCGAGCTTTTCTCGAACCAGAATACTCTTGCATAAAGTCTTCGAAGGTTAGTTCGTGGTATTGGCTATCCAATCGGCGCAAGTCAACGGTTTCGTCATTGTCTCCAGAGTATGGGGCTAATCGATTAAAATGTACGACTCTTGGCTTAGTGTGAGGTGTTCGCCTGATGCGGTATATTACATCGTTGATCCGCTTCAACACCTCGAATGGCCCCTCCCAATTCTTTTGAAGTTTTGGGGATAGGCCCCGTCGGCGTTGTGGATTATATAGCCAAACCCGATCGCCTTCATGGTAACCACTCTTCTCGGCGTTGATGTCATAGCTCTCCTTCATTCTGTCACTAGCATCTTGGATATTGTGTCTGACTTGTTCATGTATATTATCTAGTCGTCGTCTGAGCGTGCTGACATAATCTTCTCCGGCAAGATCTTCACCAGGCTTGCTCCCAAACTTTAAATCACAGGGCAATCGGAGTTCCCTCCCGAATAGCACGTTTGCTGGTGATTGGCCAGTTGTCTCTTGAACGGCGGCCCGATACGCCATTAGAAATAATGGTAAATGTTCGTCCCAATCTCTCTGGTGTTCGGAGACCACTTTGGATAAGTGTCTGATCATGGTCTTGTTCATTCGCTCTACCATCCCATCTGATTGTGGATGTAAGGGAGTTGTCCTCGTCTTCCGTATGCCCAAAAGTCCACACATCTTTTCGAATAGACTGGACTCGAAATTCCGCCCTTGATCGGAATGAAGTTCCAAGGGTACACCAAAACGGCTGACTAACTCCTTCACAATCACGTCTGCTACAGTTCCAGCTTCTTGATTTGGTAGAGCATATGCTTCAACCCATTTGGTAAAGTAATCCATGACCACTATTATGTATTTATTTCCTTTGTCGCTTTCTGGAAAAGGACCGGCGGCGTCTATGGCGATCCTTTCAAATGGGCTTCCTACATTGTATTGCCGCATGGGTGCACGTCGACGCCTCTGGGGACCATTGCTTCCGGCGCAATTTGCACACTTTCGGCACCATTCTTCCACATCTCGTGAACAATTCACCCAGTAAAATCTCTGGCGCACTTTCTCCAGTGTTTTATGGACTCCAAAATGTCCCCCAGAAGCACCATTATGGAGTTCTCGCAATACCTCTGGTATCCTTTTCTTGGGAACCACCATTTGTATCTTGCGCTCACTTCCATCGTGATTTTCGACCTCACGTCTCAGGAGATCGTCATCCATGGTTATGGAATCCCATTGTGCCCAGTATGACTTCAATTCTCGTGAATGGGGAGCAATTTCTTGCCAGGTCGGTCTTTGCCCATTTCTTTTCCAAGCCCTGAGGACTGCAAGATCCGGATCAGCTTCTTGATCTGCGCGCAAATTGTCAGGTTGCCATTGGTCATCAACAACGGTGGTTCGAAGAGCGTTGGCCGATTTGTCTTCGATTCTGTTGCAGTATCGACAGTCTTCTGGACAGGGCCTTCTGGAAAGGGCATCTGCATTTTGATGTTTGAGGCCTGCTCTGTGTTCAATGACAAAGTCATACTCCTGTAGCCTCTCAATCCATCTAGCTACTTGACCCTCTGGATTCTTAAATTGCAAGAGCCACTTTAAGGCGGCATGATCAGTGCGGATCAGGAACTTCTGCCCATACAGGTACTTGTAAAAGTGCTCAATGGTCTTAACTACTGCCAATAGTTCTCTCCTGGTTACGCAGTAGTTCCTCTCCGGTTTGGACAGGGTCTTGCTGAAGTATCCAATGACCCTTTCTTGTCCATCTTGGATTTGAGAGAGCACGCCACCAATCTCGACGTTACTGGCATCCGTACCCAAAACAAACCTCCCAGATGGCAGTGGATAGTTTAAAACAGGTGCACTGATCAACGTACCTTTTAACAACTCAAAGGCCGCTTGACATTCGTTGTTCCAAATGAATGCTCGATTTTCTGTTAGGCGAGTAAGTGGTTTTGCAATGTTGGAGAATCCAGGAACGTAGCGTCGATAATATGTGCATAATCCCAAAAAGCTTCTTAGCTGATGTTTGTCTTTGGGTACCGGCCATTTTTCCACAGCTTTTACTTTTTCCGGATCCACAGCAATTCCTTTTCCGGAAACCACATGTCCAAGGTAATTTACCTCCTTGCGGAAAAGGTGACACTTCTTTGGACTTAATCTCAGGTTGGCATCTCGCAACCTCTGGAATACTACTTCCAAATTTTTCATGTGATCTTCAAAGGTCTTCCCTACCACAATCACATCATCGAGATATACAAGGCAGGTGTTCCAAGACAGTCCCCTCAGTACAGTGTCCATGAGTCGCTCAAAAGTAGCTGGGGCGTTACACAGTCCAAATGGCATGACTGTAAATTGCCAGAGACCTGTACCTAAACTGAAGGCAGTCTTCTCTTTGTCATTGGGATCCATTCCCACTTGCCAATAACCGCTCTTTAAGTCGAGAGTGGAGAACCATTTTGCTCCTGCCAAGGTGTCTAGCGTATCGTCTATTCTTGGGAGAGGATAGCTGTCCTTTTTGGTCACACTATTTAAACGACGATAGTCCACACAGAATCTGGTAGATCCATCCTTCTTCCTGACAAGGACCACCGGTGAAGCCCATGGACTATTCGATGGTTCAATTACTCCTTGGCCTTCCATATCTTGTATAATTTGCTTGGCTTCCTCACGTTTTGCCAGTGGTAACCTTCTTGGTCCTTGTCGAATTGGACTTGCATCGCCGGTATTTATTTTGTGCATTACAATATTTGTTCTGCCTTTCGTACCAGTTTCAGTTTCAAAGACGTCTTCATAATGTTTGATTAGGTCGTTAACTTGACTTTGTTCCTTCTTGCTCAATCCTTGACAGGCGGTGTCGATTATCTTGGACAATTTCTCAGAAACCTGCACGAATCCATTCTTCTTCGCCTCTATATGATGAACGACGGCCGACACTGGTGAACACCACCCCAAAATAGTACCCTTCTTCAATGAAACAGGGTAATGGTTCACATTCATTACCCTTATCGGTACAGTCTTCTGAGTCTTAACCAGCATTTTGGCAACTACTATTCCTCGACCCACCTCGTCATCATCAGCCTTTGGTTCCAACAATGCAACATTTCCGTCCAAATAATCACCTTCCGTACACGCCGTCAAAAATGTCTCACTTCTTGCATCCAGAACAACATTCTCTGCTGTAATTACTTGTACACTCCCACAATTTTTCCCATGAAGAAACAATTCCTCATTATTTATTTTTAAAGTGCCTTCTTTCATGTTTAACTGGAAGCCGTAGGTGTTCATGATGTCTAATCCCAAGATTATCTGTTCTTCTATGTCGGCTACGAGAACACGATGTCGGATTGGTGTTGGTCCTATGACAAAATTGACATCTACTTCACCTTCCACAGAAGCTGCTTCTCCAGTAGCTGTCCTTAGTCTCCATTTGCTAGAAAGTAATTCTTTATTCCTGGATATTAAATCGGGTCGTACAATGGTTTTCGTCGATCCAGTATCTAGCAAGCAAGCATAGGTTCTTCTTTCCATAATAGCATCCACATACAGGCCATTGGTTTGATTTTGCAAGGATGCGATTTGGGCAGTCCTTGGGACTTTCGGATTCTCAGCAGATTCTTTCCTGGTCCTTTTATCACATTTATTCTGGATATGACCGTTTCTTCTACAATTCCCGCATGGCCGCGCACTTTTATTTGATTTGATCTGATTTAGGACTTGACTAACCACCTGCTCCATGAACTCCTCATTTTCCTGTTCGTCGACAGAACAGCCACGAGCATTGTTCCGAGAGGCTTGTTTAGCAGTCTCAAACTCAAGTGCGTGCGCCAATGCATCGATCAAGGTTTTCGGTCTTGCCAACCTTAATGCTTGCTGCGTATCAATATCCCGGAGACCATCTATGAATGTCTGGACCGCTAGGTGTTCCATGAAATTATCTGGCGCCATCGGATATGCAAGTCGAACAAGACGAGCAATATCTGCCTCAAATTCCTGAAGATTCTCGCCTTTCTTCTGTGATCGATTCTTCAGTTGGGTATGGTATACTTGCTCTAAATGCGCTTGGCCATATCTCATCTCCAAGCGTTTAATGAGTTGAGAATAATCTTTACGTTCCTCAGGAGGCAATGTCTGCAAAATATCACTAGCATCACCCCTCAATGCTATGACTAAAGCAGTCGCCTTCTCGGCAGAAGACCATGCGTTTGCTTCTGCGGCCGCTTCGAATTGCGTCAGGTAAGTTGCCCATGACGTCTTTCCATCAAAGGTTGGTGGCTTGATTCTGGTCCTTGAAATAGCCACAAGTTCTTCTTTTATTTCGATGGGCCGCGGTATGACTTCTTCGTTGACCTGCCTGGGATCAGAATGACTCATGGCAGCGGGTAATTTCATCTCAATCATTATTGCCTCTAAAAGTCTAGAATGTTCTCCAATTTTCTCTTCTACAGCTGTGAAAACCTCTTCTTTTAACGCTTCTGATTTTTCCGCTAGTCGCTGTTCTAGAACTTTTTCGAAGTTTCTAGAATTTTCTAGTAATTTCTTTTCCAGATTCTTCTCGAGAATTCTAGCGGTTTCTAGGTTTCTTTCTTCCATCTGTGCTTGTGAATCTATTAGACGCTGTTCCAAAGTTTGCGAATTGTCTATCAATCGTTGTTCCAAACTTTTCACACTGTCCAGATTCTTCTGTTCCATTTGTTCTGGAGTTTTCGCTAAGTTTCCAGAAGTTTCCAGGTTCTTCTGCTCCATTTGTTGCATTTGAGTTTGTGACTCTATTAGACGCTGTTCCAAGGTTTGCGAATTATTTATTAGTCTTTGTTCCATATTTTTAGCACTATCCAGATTCTTCTGTTCCATTTGTTCTAGAGTTTTCGCTAAGTTTCCAGAAGTTTCCAGGTTCTTCTGCTCCATTTGTTGCATTTGAGTTTGTGAATCTATTAGACGCTGTTCCAAGGTTTGCGAATTATCTATTAGTCTTTGTTCTAGTTTCATAAACAGCGAATTCACGTCAGCATCTCCGCCTGGAACTTGAAAGACATACTTCTCTGGATCCTTGCCTTCTTGGATCAACACATTGCGAAGCCGTTGCTGGAGGATCGACTTTTTGCCAGTTGTATCCTCATCCCTCTCTTCTAATTCTCGTTTTAACTCGGATACTTTTAATTCCGACAGTTTCATTCTATTAGCCATCACGATATTTAAAATAACGTCTTTCCGCACTGTATATTTATTTAATCGAATACTTAATTAACACTTAATTGTCTACTTAGTTTATTATTTATTAATTAGTCCACACCTGAATACCACTGTAACGTTTGTCTTTTCGGGTTCTTAAATAAAACTAACAATAACTTTAGACACACACACTATATTAATATTAAAACGTATAACTAACTATTAACAACAATAAGTACATTTATGTATTTTATATTTATGTAACTATATTTATGTATACTTCGCGAGACTTGGGTATTGAATGTCCCCCATCCCTTCTTCGACGCGGCTTTTATATTGTGAATATGTTCTAGATGCAGGCAGAACGATTGAGTAAATGCTAGTGTGTATGACGCGCTACGCGTTGTTGGATGAGTCATCACAGTATTATAAAACCGTGATCCAGATAGCTAGAATTTTTGCTAACATTCAGGAATTTGCTAACTTTGTGTAGCAGTAGTAATAATTGAATGAAACTGTATATTGCATCTAATTTCCGCTTTATATTTGACGAGAATTCACTCTGCTAGGTGTAGCACCCATCCTTGTCTAATGCCCATAATCAGCAACATAAGCACTAAAGAAATTATATGGTTTCACCTACTTCAGCACTATCATTGAGCCTGGAATCAAAGGACACCTAATACTTCTATTGAATCCCTAAAGTTCGAAAATTTAGAATGAGTCTTGAAAATAATTTTGATATTTGTTGCGAGGAATATTAGTAGTTCCTCAAAAGGTTTGGTATTTTGAATATTTTAAATTTAGGGCCTAATGATGTGCATTTAATGTTGCCTATAGGTAGAACGTGTTCACAATGTAATCTTAGAATAGGGGAAAGTAAAATCTTCCTTGAGTGGTTTTATGATCTCATTGTACGATTTGCCATCAATCACTTCAAATTTTGGACTTGTTCAAGAGAAAATATCTCATTATATTTTTATTTCTAGATTCCTGTTCATCATTCTACAAGTTTTCTTATGAATTTATTTAAGATAGGTGAGCGTTTCGATTAATTTGATTTTAGTTTTGACGTTGCTGTTAAATCATATCTAAATATTATTCTCCATTTCACTACATCACCTACAATTCCACCCTTCGTATAGGTAGATAAGTTCTAAGTTGCTTTTCCTAAATTTTGTTGAGTGCATTTTTGGAAGAGTGATGATCTTGATAAAAATTGATTCATAAATAGAATATTGTTAAATATGCTGCATAATTTATTATAATACGCCATGACACCTAATCTATCTTTTATTAAACTTTCAGCAGCTAATAATTTTTGTCGATATATGCCTCGAGGTCCAAATTTGTTGAAGTAGGTCTTGAAACGATATCGATCATATACATTAATAATATATTGATTTAGTGCCTATTTTTTTTGATTCATTTGATATATTTAATATATTTCGCGATATCTGATATTACGATTATTAACGATAAAGCGAAAATAACAAATTAATTGTTTTCGTTTTATCGGTGATAGTAATAATTAATTTGCTTTACTTCCAATATTTTCTTATATATTTTCCATGATTTACAATTTCTGTGTGTCTGCAGATGTTTGTATAATTGTATTTCTGATTATCATTTATAAATATTTGTTGTTAATCTGAGTGTTTCGTCTTACCGCAGCAAATAACAATTTTATTCTGAAAACAAGTATAAAGAATTTTATGTGTCGTAGTGTTGAAAATGTTCTTTTTGTTTATTACAAAAGTATATAAAAAGCACATATTTCCTACAAATATTCATAATTCCAATTTTTTACAATGTTAATATTAGGTACTTTTTGTTGTAAAAGTGCAAATACTTATTTAGCATCCGACGCAATCGTTTTATTCATAAAATAAATCAAACTTCGCTCTTAAAGCCTATTTTCTTGTTTAGTAATTAATAAAATAATGATTTAGTGTAGCAATTTAAAGATTTACAAACATATTTAAGGATAGAACCTGGCATATACATGGTGATAAAAAATCGGAGTTTCATTTTTAACTGAAAATAGTACACACAAAATAATGACAAATGAAAAAAAATGATAACATTCACACTTACACTTAGTTTCCCAGCAGGAATCGTTTGCATGCCAGAAATTACTTAATGCTTTTACGAAACAATTTACCAGAACTTTTAAAAGAGGTGCCTTTAAACGTGCGTCAACACATGTGGTTTTTGCATGATGGTGCTCCACCTCATAACAATTACGAAGTGCGTGAGCATTTAAATAATACGTTTGGTGATCGATGGGTAGGTAAAAGTGGGCTTATTGCATGACCATCTAGATCACCCGGCTTGAACCCAATAAACTTTTATGTATTATGACATATGAATTTGGTGTACAATAACGATAATTCAATTAAAACATTCAATTATTGACCATATGTTTTCAAGATGCTGCAGACACAATAAGCAGGCAAGATATCCGAACGTGTTATAACTCGTGGATACGCTGAGCACAAGCTTGTATTCAAGCAGGAGGCGGTAATTTCAAACATTTGCTCTAAGAGGTGTTCCTGTGTTGCTCGCATAAGTGTGAATATCTCTGTTACTTTACAAGTTTTATCATAATTTATTTTTTTATCCTGTATAGAATTATTGAATCTACAAACGTAGCATTGATTTGAAAAATAATCCATGTTCGAAAAGCTATTTAGTTTTTAAAAATTACTTCATCTTTATGAATTTATTATTAACAATTATTGTCGATTATCTTTCAGCAATATGCTGATTGTACATTAATACAAATTGCAAAAACGTAACAGTAATAGTGTTAATGCGCTTACGACGGGACGGTTTGATCTTCCCGGACGAGGTATGAAAACAAAAGTCAAGAATATCAATAAAAAAATATTTTTCAATATAGTTTCCTTGCTTTTAAATACAGGTATTCAGTACACCGTTTCAATAACATCTTCAATCCGACATAAAAATATTCTTTCGGTTTCTCTGCAAAATGGATTTCTACCGCTGCTATAAGTTCGTCATCGTCCATAAATTTTGTCCCTCTATGTGTTTGTGTCTACAAAAGCACAATCAGCAAAAGCAGCTTTTGAAATTGTTGACTTTTGCACTGGTCCAACGTCGTGGAGCAACAAGAAAACTTGCGTGAGTGTTCTACGTCTTTTCACTCTAATAACTCCATTTATCGTACCACTCTTATTCAGATAATCAATCAGCAACACCCCTCATTAGTTCAAAAAACAGTTGCATTTACTTTCCCTACAGAAGTGTGACTTTAAACTTCTTGAAGTGGCTGAAACCCTTAGCATGCCACTGCATCGAGTCTTGTTTCGATTCTGGATCATATCGATGGAGCCAAGTTTCATCTCCAGTGACAAGTCAGTCGCTAAGCGCTAAAGGACTAAGAAGTGTTAGGCATCTCTATTCGGAGACTCTTTTGTTATTCGAAGGTACTCTGGTAGAATTCTATAGACCGTGGTGTCTGAAACACTTAGTAACTTTGCTAAATGTCACTTTTTAATCTTGCATCTTACAGTACCAAACACTTGGTTTTTCAAGATCTGAGGCGATTACATCATTAAGGCGACCTAGACGAGGAGTACCTCTCTATAATTCTTGACCATGTTTAAACAATTACAACCACTCGCAATTAGTTGACTTGGAAGGACAATCATTCCCGTATTTTTTTTTTAGGAGCTTTCCCTTGTTTTGCAAGGAACTTCATATTCGATTTTGTTCGTTTTGATATAGAATCAATGCTATCAAACTAACAGATAAAAAAATTAATAATCTTGTAAATGTTTTGTAAATTGGCACACAAGTTACCAACGCAAATATGATTTAAAAGAAGCATAATACGAAACTGCATTAAAATTAAACGGTCCTTCATATTTAATAAGGAGGACATAACAAAAATTACTATTTTAAATATCTTCCTTGAACGTCTATAAATATGGCAACGTTTCTGTAATAATGAGATCCTTACAAAAAATTCTGTCGGTAACTTCTCAGTCATCTGAACAAGATATTTGCTCTCTTAATCCCTTTTTCAAAGGTAGATATCTCGACTCCTGGAAACTCACATTCTTCATCTTTTCGAAATTTCTGAGCTTTGTCCATATTGCAATTTTCGTGCACCAGTATATTTTTCTACCAAATTTGTAGGTTTATTTCACTGGGGTGACAGCTTTAAGATTTTTAATGGTCTCAATTCACAAAATCTCCTAGTAGTCCCAGAAAACCATTGCCATCAATTTTCTCGTTAGACACTACAAAACTTTGCACTCACAGCATTAACTCTTCTTTCGTTGGAAGATCCCTGTGTTCATGCTGATAATTTTCGAAAAAATTTTGCTTAATTTCCCACTTTGTTCGCAAACTTTTTTAGCAAGTCTGACAAGTTTCTGTTCTGGTGTGGGGAGCCTGTAGATCCGTTGCCATAACACTTTATTTATTTCTAAGTCTTCATGCAAACTGTTCAAAAGTGTCGTATCTCGTATTTGGACATTTTCCGTGTTAAAATCGAAACTTTAGTTTTACGATTTGTCGGCACCATATTTTAACTTTTTCTTTAGTCTTTCCTATGTTTTTGTTTCGAAAATTCTATTCGATTTTAGATAATCCAGAATGGATTTCCGACTGAAACGAAATTTTTTCGGACAAAATTTTGCTAAATAAGTAATCAGCATTTTTGGGCGATTTTCTTCCTATAGTAAAAAATTATGTAACGCTTCTGAGTTTCAGTTTTAAATAACTCATTTTCACTATTCAAATTTCTATCAGAACTTTCAAAATCTTTCAATTTATACATTACTTGATTAGAATACTCTTAAGAACTGATATTGCATTTAAAAATCGTTGCCTCTCCTGATCTCCTTTCGTACTGAAACACAATTCGTTAATGCATTTGGTATATCAACATTGCATATTACAAAAAGTAACCTTATTTAATGCATACTGACTTCTGTCATTAGTTTTAAATTTTATAACTTCATAATATTTCTATAAACATGATACTTTTAATAAGTTTGATTGTTCCATCAATCTAAGTAAATTATTGCATTTATGTAAGAAGCAATCCCATAAGTAGAATATTGATTATAAAACATAATATATAAACATATAAAATTAACTACTAACAAATTCACAGGAGGATGCATTAACATAACTAAAAGCAAACTATTCCAAAAGAACTAAGTTGTGAAGTAATTATCAATAATTTTTGCAGAATTTTAATGAACGTCTAGGAGGAGTGATGCTGTTATTAAAATAAAAATCGGGTGCGATTTTAAATATCATTGGCAATTATAAAATTCCTCGGGCTGCTTTGAAACTCCGGATAGTCCGGGAAAAGGTGATTTATCACACAATCCTATATTAATTATAAATCTTTTTTAATCTAAAATGTTAATTGTACTGAAACCACTCAGTAACTCGACCCAGAAGAATTAATAAAATAAAACAAATGTTTTTATCTTTTTAATTGATCTAAAGCACCGACTTGATTTTACTGAAAGCACAAACTCGACTTGTATGATGTTGCCTCTTCGTGCTTCTTATTCCTCTCTTTGTTCATTAATACTTACTACTTCTTGCTCTCTTACACAAAGCGTTCGCAAGATGTACTCGGATGATTGCATACTGGATATTTATAAATCACTTAATTACATTAATAACCGTGCCCAAAGCACAATCAATTCTTATATTGATAACTTAATTTCGATCGCATGCGTTTTTGTTTCCAATATCTTTCCTTCATAATTTTTTAAAAAGTCACCATAAATTTAATTTCTTTGTACCTGCTTTTGCTATTTACAGTCTGCAAAAGTCTGTAAGTCTGTCGTTAAATTAAAAAATAAGTAGTTATTTATGCCTCAAATGAATTTTACGAAATTATATAGTAATTTTGAGAAGAGTTATATTTTTTAAGCATTGTATTTGCACTTATAATGAATAAGCAATCATAACTGTAGTTATATGTACTTGCTAACTATTTACATATAAGGGTGATTGGACTGGAGATTAACTTTCCAATGAAATAATTATTTTAGGGTAAAAAATATATCTTGTTTTTCAAAATAATTCCCATCTAATTCTATACACTTAACATAACCGCTTTCGAATTTCTTTGAAGCGTCTAAAAAGCCTTTCGGAAGTTTGTCAAAAATTGATCGTTGCGGCTATTAACTCCTTATTTGTTCTTGGTGGAAAGAGATTTCCACATCAGCATAATATTGGCAAATTATTATACTTCTCTTGTGTAAATGGTTAATAAAGATTACGCCTTTCAAATCACACAAAATTGTAAACATTATCTTATTGATCAAAAAAATGGTCTTTGACTTTTTCGGCCATGAGAAGAAATACATTATTTGAACTGTATCTGTGTCTTTGAAGTTTAGGTTCAGGTTTCATTTACGGTGACATATCAAGAAAACAATTCTCAAGGATTTCGTTTGAAGTCCCCAGTAAGCAAACAAAATTATTGTTTCTCCATATTCACAAAAAAAACATGAAATAATTTAATTTAAACGACTGCAAAAATAGTCTATATGGCAAATTTGGGCAAAATTTTGACAGTATGATTTCAACACATCGCTGAAATTAGCAATATATTAATCATAGCGAAAGGTACTATAAAATATAATGGGTTGAATCAAAAATAACTTCAAATTGTTAGCCCGTTTTCATCTTCACGTATTGAATATTTACTGTCTAAATAAAGTACTATGAAATTATATATGTACAGTGCATCCGTAAAGTAATGGATAAATTCAATAAAAATTAGATGGGAAGTTTAAAAAAAAACCCTTGGGCCTGTCGATTTTTATTTTTAGTTTAGAATTTTCTTACGTGAAACTGAAATATACAGGGTACCTCTAAAACCAGATGACGTCATCATTTTTTTAACATAAGCACCCATTTTTATTACAGAATTAGAAAGGGCAGATTTTTTGCACACGACAAGGTAATTTTGGATGATGTTTACATAAGGAAATTTTGTAGTAATATTATCGTAAACACTAAAAATGAGCTAATGCAACAATTGTGTAATAATAACGATAATTTTTCAAAGGGAACCATTTTTTCTGATGACACCAACATTTTCTTTAAATGACCATGTGAGCCGACAAAATTGTCGCTATTCGGCAACCAAATATCCTCATTGATTCACGGAATCTCATTCACAATATCCTCTAAATGTGAACGTGTGGTGCGGTATAGTGGATGGAAGAATTTTAGGTCTTTACTTTTTTGAAGAGATTGACACTGGTGCGAGATATTTGGAATTTCGGAAAATGAACTCATGCCCACTCTAATAACTTTGTACCCGGATTCCGAAGAACCCGATCGCACCACCGTGACCTGTATATTCAACAAAATAAAGCGCCACCACACTACGCTTTACCTGTTTGCGCTTATTCGGATGAAGTTTTTCCAAATCATTGAATTATTAGAATTTCTTAGCCGCCTTGGCTACTGTCTGATTGTTAACGGTGCTCAGCTCGAACATTTAATTTAAATGAGTATGTTTTCATTTTTAATGTTTATGATATTACTTCAAAATTTCCTTATGTAAACAACATCCAAAATTACCTTGTCGTATGTAAAGAAATCTGCCCTTTCTAATTCTGTAATAAAATTTAGGCGTTCATATTTAAAAAAATTACGTCATATATGTTTTTGGAACTATATATTTCAGTTTCACGTAAGAAAACTAAACAAAAATCGACGGGTCCGAGGTTTTGTATGAAAAACTTCTCTTTTAATTTTTATTGAATTTATCCGCTACTTCATGAATGCACTGTATATAATTTTAGCTTTTCATCAAAAGGTTGCCCATTTCCCTTCATATTTTCTTTATATTCATTTCGTAATCCAAATGATACTGGTTTCTAAGTCGTTTGTATATACGCTACGATCATTGGTACTTCAAAATATTTTTCTTTATCTTACTGCCCAGTTTATCCTAAAAAATAAATTGAATCAGATGAAGGATTTGTGATTAAGTCAATTATAAATCTTTTGCGTTAATAGTTTCAATACTGATTTTAAAATACTATCAAAGCTATATCTTCTTGAAAAATAAACAATTCTTAACAATTGGGAATCCATATGATACAAATATATTATCACACAATATTTACGTTTTTCTTCCGCTAATTTTCATTCAACTATACACATTTTTAATTTAATATTTGTTAGGTTAGATCAACAGTATCACTTTCCTCCTTCGATGTTTCATAAAATTTAATATTTTTTCATACATATACCTTCTCACATAATCACGCCCTTCTATTAATTTTGATCAACCAGTTCAGAGGTAACATTTTGAACATTCGTCATTTACTTTTTGATATCTTGCTCAATTTGTTTTCATAATCCATCGGTCAGCAACTTTCAGCTATCTGTGAAGAATGATTATCGAAGTTGGTCTACATCTATTTGAATTGTTAGTTTTAATGGTTTCAGGCACAATCACGAATCAAGTCCCAAAAATATCTTATAAACGATGCCAAAAAAGTATATTTTATCCTTTTTTTGACATAATTTATAAAATTCTTTTAGGATTATCTTTGGAGTCTGCAATTCACAACTTTCATCAGCTTGACCCCGTCTTGTCCGCCACTCTTATTTGCTTAAAGACACAAACACATGAATTTTATTTACCTTTTCTATGCCGCGTTGGTACATTTGAAAATATTGAAATATATTTGTAGGAATTGCACTCCTATCTTTGTTAAGTAGTTGAGTACCAATAATTTAAGGACGATGTTTGTAAAATTTAAGGAATTGGGATCCTCTTGAATAATGCACGCCAAATATGTAATGCTGGTTGACCTGATAGGTTTTACAAACGATGTTAGTCGATGCCGATCGATATGCTTCAACCTCAGAATTGTTTATAAGTACTAACTTAACTATCATAAAAGGCGTTATAAATTCCAACGGCGATTGAAACATTAGAAATCTTTCAACGAGTTTGCAGGAACAAAGCATTGCTACTAGGTTGTTGCAAAAGGATAAACGAATAACTATTCTTCAGGCTAGTCACTTGTGGCAACAAGTTCAGAACGTCTGCATGATCTTTTGAGTGTGAGTGGACTTATTATTTAAGTTCGTAGAATGTGTCGGCTGTTAGGGCTAAGCAGAAACAAACAGCTTAGGTCGAAAATTTTGCACCAATTTCAAGAGCCACCATATTAGTTATTTTTCGGAACGAAAAATCACAACTCCTGAAATATGTATCCATTACGAAGTCGAAAACGAAAGGATAAATTAAGGAGTGACCGATAGATTTCTGCTTAACGCAAATTTGGTTCCATCCGTTGATAAGGTAATGATTACTGTATTTTGGGGAAATTTTGTGTGGTGTGGAATAATTGGGAACCAAGTCATCGGCCCCCACATTATTCATGGCATCTTGAATGGTGAAATGTGCCGAGACGTTTTGGAAAATGAACTGCCAACACTACTTGAAGACGTTAGCTTAGAAGTGCGGCAGAACATGTGGTTTCAACATGATCATCGTCCAGCACACTATTCGGTGGTAGCACGTGAAGTACGTGGTCGTAATTTCAATATTTGCTGGGTCGGTAAATAGGCCAGCAAGATCATCAGATCTTACTTCGCCAGATTTATTTTTATTAGGTTATCTCAAATGCAAAGTATACAATCAAGTACCAACAACCGTGCAAATGTGATTGAGCGGATTAGAAATACTTGTGCCGAAATTCAAGAAGATACATTTCTCAGTTATCTACACTCATTTGAAGTGCGAATCAATAAGTCCATTGAAGTCGAAGGCCATCATTTTGAGTACTTACTTTAATTGAAAGATGATGAGGCGAGGGGAAATCTAACACTTTGATAAGTGAAAGGCGAACTTATCTAAATAAAACACCTTGATACGTGAGAGGTAAGAAGACTCAGGTCAATCAAGCACCCCAAGGTTGTGCTACGTACCTACACGTCGTTGTTATTGGGTTACGCTAAAAGTAGTTTATTCACCAGCAATTTGCATTTCTACAGGTGATATTTTCCCAGTGATTCGAAATTTGTAAAAGTTTTTCTAAGGCTAATTTTGATTATTTACGAAGAAAATTATTTTTTTATTACACAATTATTGCAGAATCGTATGCTTAGGTTCTCAGTGCGAGAAATTGAAAAAAAATGAATTTAATCTATTATGGCGCCATCTATCATGAATTGAAAAAAAGTTTCAGATAGATCGTACGAACTTTTCATAGTAGAATCTGAACCTGTAATAAACTATACGCGTTCCTATTTAAGATTTAAAAGTTACTCCCGCCCCACCTACATAAGGAGAGGGTGTGGGACTAGTTCTAGCACTAGTGTATTTCCTCTATTGAATCATTAAATTTTAAATTTGAACATTTTTTTGTGAACTGTTTATTTTTGGAGATATTTGAAAGTATCAAGTGAAAAAATACACCCGGTATATACGAGTTATACATTTAATCATAATAATACGAAAATTATGTCCAAATATCCAACTTAATAGTGTCTTAACCTGAAATTATTAAATTTATATCAAATTAATTCTCACTACTGACATTCTATTAGCGATATTTGGCATAGATGTACATAGAATTGTGAAGCCCTCCAAACTAGTGCTGGGCGATGTCGTTCCTTTTGTGGATTCGTTCATTCCGGGTCCGTACTAGGATCGGAACGGGTCCGCTGGATTCGGTCCATCAGGACCGACATCGGTATTGATATGAGAGCGTGGACCCGTGTATCGTAGAACCAATGGATCGTGTATCGTACCGTAAAGCAATATATGTAGGTTGAAAGGTTCGGACTGAATCTTTAGAAAGGAGAACTATCAAATCTATCAATACGTGAAGCTATGTAAATGTAATTAATATTTGCATAGTGCAATAATTATATCAATTATACTTACGTTGTTTTTCGTTATTACTTGTACAGAAATAGTAAATTATTACTGATTGCTAGTAGTTAAAAATTAATTTATTTACACTTATTTAAAAATAAAACAATAACAACTTTTGCTTTTACTAATCAAATTTATTATTGTATTTTTGAAAGGGTACAGATATAGTAAAAAATAAATATAACGAAATATAAAAAAAAATATAATTACAAACACAAATAAATTTAAGTCTTTCAATAACCAACAAATTAAACTTACTTGCCTACTTATTACGTAATTTTTTATAGATTTTATCTTTTATACCAACATTTAATATACTTACTATATTTATAAAAAAATATTAGTTACTAAAAATTTTGTAAAAATTTTAAGTTATAATTTAAAAAGACAATTTTCTCTACTTTTGATGGAGACAAGCTACTGCGTTTGTCTGTTAATATTTGACCCGTTTTTGAAAAAATACGTTCGCAAGAACAGAAGTAGCTGGAATGCAAAAACGACCTTTCATGATCGAATACAAATGTTTATAACATATCTTCTATCTTCCCACCATCTGAGAGGATCTTGGTTTCTGGTCAGTAAAGGTTCTTGAACATATTTTTCTACTTCAATCGTGGCTTCAATAGCTGAATAGATTGAAAGCAGTTTCAATTTTCATAATCTCTTTGTCAAAATTATTCCAAATGTCTTACTCTCCACTTTTTAGTACGTCCTTTTCGATTATTTCACACTGTGTTGTTACATTTCCTTCTTTTTTTTTGTAATTAATGAGACTACCTCTTGCAGAATTTTGTTATACGTCTTTTTATAACTACTTTCTTCATTAAAACCATATTTCTTGAAACGCGGATCTAAAAATGTTGAATCACTGTATATAGGATGTTCTTCTATATTTTGAAATCTTATACGAAGTTCCGATAGTATAACTTCACATAATGCATTCAATGCTTGCATTGCATCTACTCCAAGAGATTCTTTTCCTAAATCGGATTTTACGTTATTAACGTAGGTCACTAACATTTTATTATATAACAAGATTTTTGTAATTGATACACTTGTTTCGCTACTTATTTCATCAGTAATGTCTTTAAATGGCTTTAATATTTTGCCGGACCAAGAAATAATTTCGAAATCACAAGTTGGTAATATATGAGAATATAGCTGATTGTAATGGATCTTTAATTTTTGTAACTCTATCAAACATATCATACGTGGAGTTCCATCTTGTACTTACGTCTTGTTTCATTTTCAGCAAAGGAAAACCCATTTGCTTTTGCAGATTTTGTAGTTTTGCTGTTGCTATGGGACTTCGTTTAAAATATTCTACAATAGACTTCACTTTATTCTGTGTAGCCTTTATTTGATGAAGACCTTTTTGTACAATTAAATTTAACGAATGCGCAAAACATGGTATATGCTGCCACCTTAAGACACGGACTGCTGATATAATATTTGCTGCGTTATTTGTAACCAAAGGGAAAATATTTTCAGAAATTTGCGAATCAGTTAAAGCTAACTTTATAATATTAGCTAAATTTTGTGCAGTGTGACTTACTTCGATACAGTAGCATCCCAATAGAACAGACACTAATTTATTTTCACCGTCAATAAAATGCGCTGTTAATGCTTGATAAGACTGATTACTAATTGACGTCCATCCATCAGTAGTAATAGCAATATGCTGAGTAGATGACAGTAATATCTCCTTAACTATTGTGTGAACTCTTGTATACAGTTGTGGTAATATCACGTTTGCTATTGTCTTTCTTGAAGGAGGTGTATAATTGGGATTCCACATATTGCAGTGGAATGTGCTAGGGAAACGCTAGGGCCTCCCACCTATATAACTCAAAACAATAATAAAAATGTATATTTCTCAATACACACTCTAACATCCAGGATGGCGCCAACTTTGAATATCAATCTAGCCCTGGATCTACAGACACGGATAAAAATCAAACATTACAAAATTCATCACTTAAAATTTAAATTTATATCGTTCCCCGTCTGAAATAAAAAATAGACACCAAAATGAAATACATAATTTTATAAATGTTATTCAAATAATGTTCAATATAGTTCTACTATTTTTTTTCTTTCTTCTGAAGAGAAAAATCTATGACAATATGTACGAATTTTCTAAATTCTCTATCTTCTACCAAACTAAACGGCTGATATTCAGCAACAATCATTGTTAATAACTGTTCATCTAATTTCACTGATTGTTGTTTAGATAAAGCCCTTCTTTGGAAATTTGTTATTGTTGTTTGAATAATTTTCCTTTTTTTGGTACAACGGATGTATTAGTACTGGTACTTGGAATTGCTAATTCTATATCAGAAGTAGCAATTGAAATATCTTCGGATACATTGGTTTCTGAATCCTTCACTGAAATATCTTCCCTTCTCTCGTTCGTTAATGAAAATGGATGTTTTCTTTTTAAATGTCTTGTTAAATTTCCAGTAGCTGCTCCTTTGTAGGAAAATGGACTATTACAAAAATTACACTTTGCAGAATTTTCATTTGTTACAGTAAAAAAATTCCAAATATCACTCCGTTTTCTTTCCATTATAAAATACTTTTTGAACACTTCTTTATATTTATTTACACGTATGCACGACTAAACAACAGAAAAGGTGGAAGATTACTAATTCATGCATACCCCCTTGAGAAAATTAGACCAACACCCTAGAATATTTATTTAAAACTTATCTTATTTTATAAATATACAACGACATCGATGGTATTCATTTGTCATTTTATTAAATATGGTGTTATGGTATAAGACGAAAAGTGCACTCTGTATACATACATTGTATGTATACATATATGTATAATACATAGTCACATTAGCTATAATTCAGATAAAAAATATAAACACACATAATATACATATCTATATATATGTGTCTCATATAATAAATATCAAATACCTACCTACGACTTTCGTCAAATAAAATTAATTGCTTTTTCAGTATATGTATATGCGTAATATGCGTATCTCTACAATATTCAAACTCTTTAAAACGTAAACATCCCAGTAAGTTATGTGTCTGACTGTCTGAATCTGAATCACTAATGTTTAGATGGTTTACACTTCGAATATCGGAATATGATATGCCTTGACGCTAGCGAGAATCGGTACCGTACGCGTAAGAAACGAATTCAATAAAAGTATTGAATTCGTTCCTTCGGACCGAGTTCAGACAAAGTTGCGGACCGGGTCCGATTATATCCAACAGCGGACCGAATCCTTTGGACCGGGTCCGGCTGGAATGACACAGCTCTACTCCAAACCTTCCAACGACACTATATCATAAAGAAATATTAATTCCCCATTTTTGTTTTTGCTGAAGATCATTGACAGTGTTTTGACTGAAAAGATTCTATTTCTAGTACAATAAAACCTAACATTAGCTAGGAGGAAATTTCTATAGAGCTTAGCAATATTCTATCATTGATGAATGTTCACAAAGCTTTCTGACACGAGAAGTTATAATGACTTATACCAATATATTCATATTTATGCAAACATTTACAATATCATGTACTATTATATATATAATACTATATATATGTACGAGTATGTAGGTACGTATGAGAAACGATTTAGGAAATTAACTCAAAGTCAATTTAGTGTTCTTTTTGTAATAGGGTTTAGGATTAGATGAATATATGATCCATAATTATTTTCTCTCTTTTAATAAGCTCAGAACTAATTAAAATGTTTTGATTGCTTTCTCTAAACTTCGTATCCAGCGGAATTGGTAATTTTGTTTTAGTCGTAAGAGAAAGAAATCCATCAAAAGTAAAGAGAAAAAAATGTGTTTTCCACCAACCAGAGCCGCGATAATAACCAATTATCTTCGAATTATCCGTCAAGCCGGTGAGCTCACGCGCCCGTTCCTCAAATTCGAAAATATTTCTCATAAGTCGTGGTCCTAATGAGCAGGTAACTAAAATCGCATTATCTGTGGATGTGTCGGTGGCGTCCTCTGCCTCCTTTCCGAGTTTCAATCTCCTTGCAACCAACATTGATAAATTTAACGCCATTTTTCTCACTCGCCTCACATCCTTTCTAACGCAAGAACTAAAATAGTATCTTAACGTTTTTTTCCCCGTAATGTTTCGGGTAAATGAACCTTTGATTAAGCACTGTGTCTAATTGCGAAATTACGGTTCACGAAACTCGTGTGCTTTTTTCGGGTTAGATTTAAACTCAAATTGATTTTAATGGATGGGAAGGGTTTCCTCCCGACAGTTTTTCGTTCCATCGCGGCTGCCATTTCTTACTATTTAATTATATCCCTCTTGATTGCATTTTTGTTAAGTAACTACCGAATGCTCTAGCCCAAATTAAGCACAATATTAACAGGATTACAGACGTAGTCACAAAATTATTGCGTAATTGTATTTGTAGAAGCAGTTAATAAGTTGCGGTCCTATTATAAATAATGGGTTACTGCATAATAATATTAAATCGATAAAGAAGCAAGAAATTAATATTGTTTAGTCTATTATTACGAGACTTATGATGTTCTTATTGGAGAATACCCGAAGAATATTCTTTTACCTATTGCGATAATTAGATTAATTTCATAACGCAACTGTTGGGTAGTTTCAGTACCACACAATGGAAAAATCTGAACTTAATACAAGGGAGTGCGATACATGACGCCAATAAAAATTTTAAATGTTTTATAATCTTAGGATTGCGAGATTTGAGAAAACTGTATTCACATACGAAAAGAAGGCACAAAGGTCAGGAAGAAGTGAGATCTTCGAGAATCAAAAATTGAAGTACGAAATACTCTTTGCAACATGTATAAAAAAGGAAATTATTAGTAGAATATATTGTTGACTAACTTAATATAAAACTGTTGTTTTATTGAAACATGTTTCTTTGAAACATTGAAAGCTGAATTGAAAACAAGAGAATTTATATTCGCTTTCAGTACTTCGCAAGATGACATCGGTTTCAAGTTCAATAATAATAGCAACTGAATTGTATAATATTCCATTATCAGCTTAAGTGTTTTGCTCAGAAAATGTGTCAATAATTTGAAGCTAAGTTTATCCAGGACAGTGTGTTTCTAGATGAAGTATGAATTTATTTCAAGGATAATGAAGAAAACCTAAAAATTATGATGACAAACATTGTATCATTGTACATGCTCATAGTGAAGTAAGTTTAGTAAATTATACTAGACTAATATTTCAAAAACGAAAGCGGCTGATATCATACTGAAATGAATAACCAAAAACTTTACGAATAGGGGATAACTAGGGAAACCCAAATATGCAAGTGGAAAACCCAAAAATATGCGCATAAATATGCAAATCATTTAGACAAAATATGCACAAAAATGTTGAAAATATGCAAATAAAACGATATTTATTAAATTTATTGATACACTTAAAAATAAACAGACATTTTAATTTTTCTTCATACTGAACTGAACCTAAATATGCATTTATTACACAAAGCATTAAACCACTCGATGTTTATAGAAGTTCTCAATTAAAAAATTTTGTCTCCTGTCCGAATATAAAAATTTATAAATGGAAAGACTCCTTTCCACATTAACCGATGTAATAGGGGCGTTTTTAAAATTGCTTAATATTACAGGATCCAAATCAATGGGTTCAGTAAATTCGCCCTTTAAAATATCAGCTACTTGGCTAAGAAAGCGAAATTCACCATAACATTTTTGAATTTTTGAAAAATTTTGTCCCTTATTTTGACTGCGACATTTTGAAACGCTGCCTCAGATTGCTTTACTAGTTCTACACTTCGGGTTAATGGCAAATTACATTCTTCCATTTATGTTATTGTTTTAGAAACAAAGCTTTAATTGGTTTTGATAAACGAAAGTTCTCGTTTTATTTCTTTGTTTTCGAATAATTGCTTAACATCAGTGACGAAATAGGAAAATACATCAGACAATTCTGAAATTTGATCTTTTAGTTAACAGAAATTCTCGCAATAAAGAAAGCGGCTTCCAAACAAGTGCACCATCTTGTAATAACATGTTGAGGTAGAAGAGGAGTGTATAGTAGTTTTTCTTTATAGAACTGAACCCTTATAGGCGTTTTAAGGAAAATTTTTTTATGTTGGAAATTAAACTATATACAAGAGGAAAATGTTTCCTAACCTCTTCAGCACCTTATTTTAAGCATGAGCTCTTGCTCATGCTTTACTTACTCATGTTAAATGTATCAAGTTCAGATAAAAGATTTTCAAATTTTACCCGGTCTTTACCATGTGCACGGTGCTGCATCTGACAAAATGAACAAAAAATTATCTCCAGAAACATGCGTAGAAAGAAAAAATGGTAGTTTCTCTTGAACAAATCCGCCCGCTGTGAGTGCATTTGTTTTTTCTAACTCTTTAGAAGCAATGAGGTAAGATTTTGACAGAATTTCGTTCCTAAGAACACCAATCAATAAATGAGCAATACAACGTCCTCTTGAATCGGTGATTTCATCAATATATATATGTAAACATGTTTGTTCCGAATTTTAGCTTTAATTTTCCCAATTACCTCCGATTACAAGGAACTTTCAACATTACTTCGTAGTATTGTTTCACCTGAGACATTTAATTTGAAATACTTCTGGAGAAAAGAAGTAAAGTTTTGATTACATAGCTTTGGCAAGGGAATATTTGACGCCATCATTGCATTACATAGGTCTCGGTTAAAGATGCGTTTAGCTTTTTGGGCACTGGTTGGAAGCATTTCATTAATGTGGGTTGTGACAAGTCTCCAATTTAGTAATGTGAACAGAGAAGTTTTCACGTGTTGACTTATTTGATATTTTTTATCGCATCGTATCTGCAATGAAAAAAAAACAAAAATTGAAATATCAAATTGAAAAGCAATAATATCATTACTTAGATCTAAATCCCTAACAAGTAAATTCAAAATATTAAACGAAAGCGCGAGTGTCCGAATGGTGCAAAATCGGTGGATATAAAAATTTTAAAAAATAAGTTAATATCGACAGGGCAAAACTGAAACGCCATGTATATTTCTCTGTATTTTTATTGTGTATGTCCCTCAAAAAGAATATAACTTGCTTTTAATTTTTCTTTTGTATCTCAAAAAATAACAGATATCGACTGATTTCGCACCACCCAAAGAGGGTGGTGCGAAATCAGTCGATATCTGTTAAGTAAGTATAATTTTTGAATATTCAATATAGAATTGAATATTCAAAAATTATACTTACAATTTTAACGCACGCAGAACAATCCCAAATCTATACGATGTTCTTTGAATGGCTTAACCCACAGTGACGCTCTATTGACTTTTGGCATTTTACTAATAAAAATCAATAAAATACCACAACACTACAAAGCACAAATTGATGTTAGCTCTGCAAAAGCACAATCAGAAAATAAATTCAGAAATCGATTTATTATTTACCTACTTATGTAAATACATGTACAATAAAACCCCTGTTAATAGTTTAAAACGACATATTTTGAATTCTCGGAACTTAAGACTGGGACTACCCCCTCTTGTACCTTATAAAAATCTTTTCCTTGAGAACTACAAACATAATAAAATAAATTACTTCGTAATGGAGGATTTATAAAATTGTGTATCTTGAACTCTTGAAACGCCTGCCAAAGATCTACATCATCAATTATGCATATTATGCTATTTATTAAGGATATGCAAACACAAAACACAAATATTTAAAACAATGCATATAATATGTAATATATACAAAAGATGTGTTTGCATATTTGGGTTACATTAGTAATAATTCTACTTATGCCAAACATAAGAGAATATTCAATTTCATACTATAATAATTAATACTATTTGAAATCCACAAATTGCAAAAACAAAAATTATTTTTTTTATAGTCTTTATTGATAGCTAACAAACCTGCGAACGTTTTATTTTACTCCTAGGCAGCTCTTTGCCATTGAACACTTTGACCTTATGCTATTTTAACTAAGTTTTATGATGGACAGTTGATTAATGTAAATCAGCAGAGCATCCTTCATCACACCGGTTATGCCGTTTCCCTCTTGAAATTTTTTTTTTAATTGGCATATTCTTGTTCGCATCTTGCCGCAGAATTTTATGGCAATAATTTTGCAGTTATGTTTGCATCCTTATTTATAATAGCTTCTGACACACTCATTGCGGTAGAAAAGCTAAATTCAATTTGGCAATTTAAAAAAATTACCAATTGTCACAAGAACATCTACGTCTGCGCAGAATTCCACGGACCATAAAATTATTAAGAAAGTGTCACATTTTGTTGTTATTATTAGGACTATGACCAGATTTTATAGATACAATAAATGTTGTGCGTTGTTTACGAATGAATAACAATTAAAATGTTATACATTATTCGCAAGATAACAGTTTTTGTGACATTCGCCTAACGATTTACCGGTCATTTCCTTCTATCGCCAGTGAAAACAGGTTTACCTTGCTTATAATGTAAAATACTATTTTTCTGAAATTCACTTAAATTACTTTGACAGTTAAATAAATGTTTCGAGACATTTTTAAAGTACACTTATAATTCTATATATATTGTGTATAAGTTTCATATGGATAAAAATCAATGGCGTGCGATCGATATTTCAATAAACAAAGTGTTTCTGTATATTTTGTACTATTAATTATTTGTCTCTAAGAAAACCTACTAAGTTCCTCTCATCGATTTAAGCTTTCAGTTTCAGCTAAACGACACGTATAAATATACATTATTAAGATGAGAGGCTCTATATATTATCACGCGTTTTAAACCACAAATATTATTTATTAGCCTTATAAAAAGAAATAATTATTTCCCATTAAGTATAATGATGCCACTTATAATTCTGACATGTACAAGCAAGTAGCTTTATGGAAATTAGTAAATATTTACATTCCAAATTTATTCTCGAATTAAGATTTGTGCGTGAAATTAAATTTAACTTCCACTACAGAAAGAAAAACCGCTTTAAATTTAGATTTTGCAAATTTACAGACCGTCTTCTTATATGGAGTACTATATTTTTGTTATTATGCTTGAATATTAACGCTCTGTATTTTTTGAGCATATATAGGTACTATCGTGCTTTTGAACGGACACATTTTTTATAATATTCGTTGCTTTAAAAATGTGAATAAGAATATAATTCTGCACATAATATGGTTGTCACTCCGATCGTATGGTAATCTTGCATTCAAGACTGCATTAGGATTTCTCCTCTACAATTTTGTTTAAAAAATTCATTTAGTTTTAAAAATATACTTACAATTGTTATCCTACAGAATATGTAATTCCTCATCAATTAAATAATACTTGTATTTAAAATATGTTTTCTTGTTATTTGTAATTAGAGACCGGAAGGATCATGCCGAAATTACGATGAACAATATAAATAGTCTACATATAACATCGCTAACTACAACTCGCAGTTATTGAATAGCACTATTCATTTGGTTAACCGCACATCTGGTTTTGTCGTTGAATTGCGACGCAATATTATAGCGAAATTCCTTTCATCATGGCCGTAGATAGAAGCGGAGTTTTTATAATTTATTTTATTTATTAATTTATATTTCGTAAGATAAATAAAATACGGTAAGGTAATTTCTTTTTTTCATTATTTTAACTGTTAATTACATACTTTATATTTTTGTAGTATATCCTGTTTAATATCATTTCATTGAATCTACTTCTCCCAATTATTTTGACGTAAGTGTCCAGTGAATTTCGTTAAATTTCAATAACTTACGCATACATTTTTAATTTTCATTTATTTAGATCTTGAACATTGTTTAAGTTACTTTTTTTAGATATGATAAGGAACAACGTCGAGAATGGCATTGTGAAGCAATTGCGAGTTGAATTAAGTGTCATACTGATTGTATGTCCATTGCCAGTGAACCCGAAATTTATTGCAAAGTCTCTAAAATATCGTTAAAATTTCCAAGAAATCGCACGTAAAACCCAAAAAAGCCAAAGTAAAAATAGTAGAAACATTTTTTTGTAGAGTGGTATTATGGTAGATCCTTCAAATGTTCGATGCGTAAATAAAAGGATATTCGAAGTTAGGCATATTATAATTTCTAGTCAAATAGAAAAATGTTAATATAAAATTTGATCACCCTAAAAGTAATATAAATTATTATTTGTTGTATTCATAGTATTATTTTGTACTCTAACAATTCCTACGCCGATAGGTAAACTAGGGGCCATATAATATATGTGTAATAGATATAAGTTAAGAGAAGTCAATACGGCTGTATACTCAAGCTAACAGTATTGCAATTGACATAGTCAATTAGACATTTAGACAAGGTAAATGAGAGATAACAGAATATGAAATAAAGAAATTATTTATACAATTTTTGTACATCAACTCTCCTAGATTTCCTACGCCGTACAATGTCTTTCTTACCACAACTTATTACACTACTTTACAATAACTGCGTTTTAGAATCAACTGCTGTCAGAAACTACAATAATGTTATGTTTCTTATTACACCTCGAGAGCTGTCACTGTAGTAATTATCGTTTGTAGTATGTGATATCACAATTGTACTATGTAATGTTATTGTACTATATATTTTTCTCAGTGCTTGTTTTGGGGACCATTAGTTCTAAAGATAATTTTCCAAGCAAGCTTTTCTGGTTAATAAGAATATAACGGTTTACTGCCCAGAATCATAAGATTGTATCTTAGAAAAACGTAATATTTTTCTATTAATTGCGGTACCCAAACAACATTTTTACTACTAGGCAAACATTCTTTCTATATTACAGATTAAATTTCAGTATTATAGGCCCACCAATTTAGTACATATATATTTTAATTTATTCACTTTTTAAGATTACTTTCCTTTTCGAAATCACCCTTTTTATTTGCAGAAACTCAATCAAACGCAAAATCCGTCATCATTTAGATGTTAAATATTGCGCATAGCTTAAGTACTGCACGACCCTAACAAATACTCAAAGGTTCGTAGATTGACATAAAGGTTGGAAAATTTACCAAGATAGATTTTGACTAAACACAATATTTTTTGAAAATGGAAAATACGTAAGTAACATAACTTTAAAAACGTGTATTCACTACTCTTTGTTAATCGATAATGTTGAGAAATTTGTAAGAACAGGTAGGCAATGTAATTGCAAAGCAGTTGAGATCCAAAATGTCGATGAATGGGTAGCATATATTAAAAATAGGAGGCTGGAAATTATTGATTCTAACGTTTCAATGAAAGTACATCAAAGAAAAATTTTCAGAATAACAGTTAGTTATGGAAGAAATATAGTTATAAATTTCTAAGATAAATAACATTACGAGTTCTGCATTTACATCTACAACTAATATCATTCATTTTGGAGACCCCTTGTAATGTATTCACTATCATAAAGTTATTATTGAATACTAACAAAATGCTTCTTATGATCTTTTATTTTAGGAAGAAATACAATGCAAAGAATTTATTTAATTTGTAATATCTCCATTATTCATTTTACAGTTTCCTTAGTAAATTCTCCATGTTAAATAGAAAGATATAATGTTCTAGAACAAAAAAAATGCTCGAGTTACTATTTTAACTTTTGGCTAGGATATCAGCTATATCGTTCATGCTAAAAGCATTCCTTTAGCTTTAGCAACTAATTTTCAAATGCATTCATTCGAAAGTTAGTTTAACTTTATACCATTCGTTGACGCAATATTTTCTGTTATTTGGTATTGTCTTCTTATAATTCGATTCTCTATTATCCTTGCAACCAATTACACTGGTCAATACAGAGTTTGACTTTCTTGTACACCAATACGTGTAGTTTATGTCTTTTGTTATGCTAATTCTGAATATTATTTAAAATTTGCTTCATCAAGTCAGGATTTTGAGATATTTTCTTAAATAGTTAAAAAAAAACATTAAATTTTACAAAATTTCGGAGTACTTTTATATAAGAAAGATACTACTAAAAATATTACCCTGTCGAACATTGAGTGGACATGTCTGAACATGTCCTTGCATGTTTACTAAGTCAGAGTAATTAAACTACGCCGATTTTTGTTTTGAAACCAACAAAATTAAGAAATGGTAGATATCTGGCTAGCTAGGTATATAAAGAGCTACACACAGTTCTTTCGATTCAATGTAAGTTGGTTTGTGATAGCTGAACATTTTTGTTATTTCATAATGTCGAGTACATCTATAAATAATCCAAACAGTTTCTGTTATGTATGTATTGCTACCGAGCAGCATAAACGGAATATTACACTTTTAATGGAAAAGTTATATTTTCACTATTTTGGCTTAATCATTAAACATCGACTGATTGCTACTTTTGCAAGAGGAACAGTGAAATGCTTGCTGATTATCGTTGGACATTGTATCGAGAAACAGTAAATAAGAAAAGGAAAAAGAAAAACGTTTTAAGCAGGACGATACATTTCACGATTCAGTTTCTTTTTTTCCAAAACCTGATGTGCTAGAATAAATTTGTTGTATTACTATTGTTAGAACTATAAAATATTAAAAAAATTAAAATTTGTTGACCACTGTAATTTGTTGAATAATTTAAGAGAAAAGACTTTAACAATAGCACAAAACTAACACGAACTGAACTTGGAACCAAGCTAATAAGCCTTCAATTGCCTATTTTCTATAAATTCCGTTAATGGCTGTTAAAATTTTTGGAGTAGCCATTTTTACAGATAAAAAAACTTTTCAATTGCCAAAAACATTCAAAATTAAAGTACATAGTTTCATGAAAATTATGTAAATAGTGTAAAATATACGAACATTAATCAGTAATTTTTAAACAGTTACAAACAATGTTGAAATTGAAAATAAATCCGATGTCTCGCATCTTTCAGTAGGATGAAAACGGTTAATCGACTGATTGCTTTTATGGTAATAAAATTTTCGGGTTCTACAACAAAAATAAGAAAAACTTTAGTTATTGACGAAGAAATTCATGAAGATCTACTATTCTCGAAAACTTTGGAGACGGACACTAAAGGTAAATCAATAGTAGCAAAAGAAATTTAGCTAAAGAAATGGGGACAAATGAAGCTACTCTAAGAAAACGACTAAAATGTGGAAATGTTCCAGTATCGTTAGGTCGATTTAATAGTGATATTCCTGCAGAAATGGAGGCTGAATTAGCCCAACAACTACGAGATTTGGATGACATGTTTTACAGTATTACAAAAAAAAATTTACAAATTGCAGCTTATAAATTTGCCGAAGCTAACAATATACAGCACCGGTTCAATAGAAATAAAAAATGGCGGGGGAGTCTTGGGTAAAAGGCTTTTGTGAGCGACATCGAATAACATTACGACAACCCGAGAAGTGTTCAATTTGGCGAATCATGGGCTTTAATAAAAACCAAGTAAATAGATTTTATGAAAACTTAAAATCACTGTTTGAAGAAAGAGAGTACATGCCAAGCTCTATATATAACATGGACGAGACAGGCTTGTCTACTGTGCCGAATAAACTGCCAAGAATTTTAACTAGCAAAGGTAAAAAGCTTGTAGGAAAACTAGCAAGTGCTGAGAGAGGCCAATTGGTGACAGCTGTATGTTGTGTTAGCGCCACAGGTTCGTATGTTCCCCCGGCAATAATATTTCCGCGGAAAAGGATGAAAGATGAGCTCTTTCTCAATGCACCAATTGGTACCTTAAAAATGATATCCGAATCTGGATTTATTAATACAGAGTTATTCTGCCAGTGGCTGATGCATTTCAAGAACTATAGTAAACCTTCTGCTGAAAACCCAGTGCTCCTAGTTCTCGATAATCATAGTTCTCACCGTGATTTACAAGCTATACAGTATTGCAGAAAAAATTATATTGATTTGCTATCTTTGCCTCCACATGCAAGCTACAGATTACAGCCATTAGACGTTGGCTTTTTTGGCCCCTTAAAAGCCTCCTACAGCAGGGAATGTGATAAATGGATGGTCAATCACCCAGGCAAAATAATAACACAAATGCAAGTTGCTGAATTATTTAACCATGCTTATGCTAGCACTGCTAACATTGAAAAGGCTCAGAATTCCTTCAAGGCAACTGGGATATTTCCATACAACCCCGATCAGTTTCAAGACATTGACTTTGCCCCATCCTTCGTTACAGACGCACCCATAAGCACTGATTTAATTGAAGAAACTGCACTAGAAACTGTTGCGGAAGACACCACTATTGATGTAATTAATGGTCAGGCTAATGAAGAAATTAATGAAGCAGAAGTGTCTTTTATACCACATGTAACACCACCACCACCAGACATTAATAATATGGACATAGTGTTTGAAGATGGAATAGTTATTCCCAGTACTTCACAAGTAGTTGATGTTTTGAAACGATCGACACCAGCTTCTGATATCACCATTACCAAAAATAAGAGAAAAACCTAATCGCTGACATACTAAATCACAAAAATCTGAAATACTGTCCAGTACTCCATTTGCGAAGGACCTAGACGAGCTTGATAAAACAAAAAAGGCTAAAGAAGAAAGGAAAAAAGAAGCAGCAAAGAGAAAATTATGTCCGGCTTCTAAGCAGTCTAATGCCATACAGACTCAGCGAAAGAAGAAGAAAAGAGACGATGAGGAAAATATGAGTTGTCCCGGTTGTAAAGGTTGGTACTCAAAATCTTACAAAGACTGGATTATGTGTTTTCAATGTAGGAAATAGTGGCATGAATCATGCACAACATATGTAACAGGAAAATTCATTTGTTTTACTTGTGAAGCGTGATATGTTTTACATTTTGATCTTTGTTTTGTTTTGTTACGTTTTACCAATAATCTTCCGTTCTATGTATGTTTAGAAAAATATTTTAAGTTTGCATTTTTATTTTAAAACAAATGTTCAGCAACTAAAAGTTTGTCTTTTTATAAAAAATAAGTATATAAGTATAGGTAAATAATGTGCGTACTCTTAAACAAGAGACTGCGAACTCTTAGACGCACACGTGTATAAGAGTACGCACTCGCACAGTTTCAATAAAAATTAAGTATCTCAGATTTCTTTAGTGATATAGGGTTCGACATGCTTAAAACGTGTTCTGTAAGAATCACCGTTAACGATAGCGCCTGAACATTTTTCTATACATATAAAACTACAGTTTTCTTCAACTTTATTCACTACGTGCGTACTCTTATACACATTTACCCTAATTAATTAACCAATAACTCAGCCGCAACGTAAATTTCCATAGTTAGATCTAATCTTCACATTTTTTGTCAATTTTTGAGAATATGGTAGAAATTTAGCTGCAGGTGCCACCGGAACCAGCAAAGCTTTCAAAGTGGTCTATGAGAAAAAAAAGTTTGGGAGCCTCTGATCTACACCAACCACACGCCCAAGCTGAATGTTACTTAGCTCCAAAATATTATTTAAGGGATTAAAATTTACGATATAGTGAGTTGCCAATTTGTATTTCGTTAATAAATATTTGTGTATTAGATTACGTTGTTATATGGAGCAATATATTATTAAATAAATATACAATAAAAATAGATTAGAAGTAAATTCGTCTACTTTGTACACACAAAGTATAGTAACTAGTTAAAAAACAACATTTAAAGGTAGTCAATTGTTAAGTAATATATAGAACTTACTTGAATAAAACGTGTTTAAAAGTGCATAAAATATCTGCTTTAAGTAAGTATGTGAAATATGTATCGGTAAGTATATTGAAATATATAGATACTAACACAGACACAGTTATTCTAATAATTTATTCTAAATTTAATATGCAATATTTGTTTTACTCTAATAATTTACTCTACATTTAATATGCAAAGAGTAAATATAGTTTTTGTCCTCGTATTTTTACTCGCTAAGGTGTATTTTTTTAAAACTGGACTTTACTAAAAAGTACACTATATTTTACACTTTGGTGTTGGGTAGATATTTAACACTATGAAATGTAGGGCATATATACAATATACACATTCTCTAGTGTAAAATATTTATTCTATATTTTTTACTGTGCATTGACAGCAGAAGAAAATAGTTCACTCAAAAACTAGCACACAATTTGCGCAAGTAAAGCACGTCACTATCCCGCCGTTGTACTGCTACTGATGATAACAATTTAGTTATTGAAATACGTATCCCGCATTAAAGCTGCATTGTGATAACAATTATTTTCAATTGACTTTTATAAAATCACAGTAAAAATAATAGTTCATACTACTTGTTTCATTTATCAAAAATATAATTAATTTATTTAATAGTTAAAACTTAAGCTTGTCATATTTTTATAGACCCGTGCAAATTTAATGCCTTCGAAGTTCCACAATGAACTTCATTCATTTAATCAAGGATATAAATTGTTTGCGTTTTCCTGTAAAAATTTAATCTTGAAATAGCATATTAATAGCGATGGGAATACGAACACCTCAAACTTGTGAGTATAAATCATATTAGAACTACGCGTAGTGTTAGTTTACTTAACAAATTAACATTTATATGACTACATTACAACTTAAATTATCAAATTTTGAGCCTTTTCATAAAATGAATATGTTTTTAATATTTATAATTTCAAAATCTTTGTCATATTTTCTTCCTATCGCATTATAAAATATAAATATGTACGGTATGATAAAATTTCTATAAAACGTTTCATTGCACTGTTAACACAGCTATTGAAAAAAATATATATGTAACTATGCATTTTAGCTTCGCATTTTAATCTTTGTACGCAAATATTCAAGGAAAATGTATGTTTCGTCTTAACAATCAATCGTTTAACCTTCATTAAGGAGCAATCCAGCATTCTTCTCATGTACCCCATATTAATAAAACGTTTGCAAACGTCAATTAAAGAACCAATTAAAAGGCAAGTTTCTCTTGGTGATTAACGTTTAGCATTGTAAACATCCGTGGTAATTGGTGCAGAATGCGGCAGCCTCAGGAACAGGCCAAGCCTTGTCGCGATTTTAATGGACCGTGATTTTCTTAAACGGTTGAAAAGTTGTTAGCACTAGACATTACTGAAAAGATTATCATGATTAGTCTTAGAGGTTTTCCCTCAATGCTCGTTATAAGTCTCGTTACTGTTACAGACATCATCAATTTTAACAACTGCGCCAGATTCATATCGTTATTAAAATTGATCATCCACTTAACACGTTCTAACATTGTTTTAAAGCGGTTCTTCTTTCATCAAAAAATATATTCCCTCTTTTACCTACATTTAAGATATTGCATCACTAACTGCACATTTTTCTTTCGGAATTCTTGTTTACACTTTTTTTAGATTATGAAGAAATAACAATTTGCATAATACTTTATTATAAATAAATTGTTAAATTAAAAAGTAAAAAATTCAATTGAATGTTGTTTACATAGTAGCTATCGCTGCTCTTTAGAATATTTACACTATATTAATATAAATGTTGCTTAATTTGCTTCATTTACGATGTTTTCGATCAAGTCTAATTTTGTTAGTTTTTTATAATACGGAGAAAAGCCGCGTTGGGTTAGATGCGGAATTTGGAATAACCTTTACACCTTACACAAGAAAGGACACTAATGCGAATGTAAATGAAACTATTCATTATCAGGGTGAGCATGTTAGTGCGTTGCCCTAATAATATACTTGGCATAAAGAAAAGTTTTTAATCAACCTGGATTTCAGCAACAAATGAACCTATTTTGATTAACAATCCTCATATATCATCTGAAAACGTGGTAAGTTAACGGCGGAGACGCGTCATTAACTTACCACGCAGCAGTGTCGCAGCGGTGTCGTTAACTTACCACGTTTCCATACGCTATATATTATAACTGATGTCTGTTAGCGTTTTTCATGAAAATGCACTGGGGCGCCACTAAAGTACATTCTATGGTATAAGTGACATAAGACTCCGAGTTTGGGACCTCCTAAATTAGTCAATTTTGAAACTAGAGCGTCGCGGATGGTACCAATCGATTTTTTTGGCATCATTTATAGGATTCTTTTGCGACTTTTTTTGGGGTCTGGAATCCATCACTTTTATCAGTTTGACAGCTTCTTGCTTACTTTGCTTAAAGACTCAAACATATGAAGGATATTTACCTTTTTTTGTGCAATTGGCGCATTTTACAATAAACTAGTGAATATACTTTTACATTCGCATCTATAAAAAGAAACGGTTTTTTTTTGTAATGGCGTTCCCGGAACAATGCCCATTTGCCCATCGTGAAGTAATAGAAAATAAAACAATAAAAATATGGGATAGAATGGGATGGTACACACTTCACGCTTTGGGATCTGTAAAAATGATTTCGCAATACATAGTAAAACGGTAGATATTCCACAAAGGCTGAATGGATGAAGACTTGCTACTTTATATTCTAATATTTGTAGTTCTTAAGAACATTAGGATATATTTGTATTTTAGAACCTTATTTAGATCCAATATGGGTACTGCATTTATGGGAAAAATTACCCCCAATCCCGCAATTTCTTTGGAAAATTATTTCTGACCGTCTTTGAATCTGGGACATTGTAACATTGTGATCTAAATCTGGATTTTCTTTACCACATTCGCATGCCGCTGATTTCAATATATCTATTTTGTGAAGACGTGCAAGGAATTGTCCGTTACCAAATTTTATTCTTGAAATTTTATAGACTATACCATATACCATGAATTTACATAGGTCGACGGATGTATTCTCGCGTAATGCATCATTTTATTGCTTTAGCAATATCTCCTATGAATTTACCATTATTTTCCAATATGAACTCTAATAATAGCCCATGCATTTCGTCAGCATATTTTTGTGTTATCTAGCGTACCCTTCGTAAGCGCCGCTTTAGCTAACTTTCCAACAACCTCATTAGGAGGTTAACGTGTATTATTAACGTGTTTGGTGAAAATATCTTTTTATCTTAAGTAAAAAATAAAATTATTTATATTTGTCATAACAATAGCAATAGAAGCCTTGGAAGATATCAGATGAGTTAATTGGTTGAGCCTGCGTAATAGTTGCGGCAAGATTATTAGTGTATTTAGGTTCATTGAATTCTAATGCAATTCAAGATGAATTTTTGTACTTACTGATCCCTCTAATATTTCTTGCTTTCATCCTTAATGAAATTGTCCAAGTATTTGTTATAAGTTATTGGCGATTTATTGGTCGGCCTTGATATATTCCTCTTTATATAACGTATCGCTACGTCATAAACTTTTTGAAGGAAGAATTTATAGAGGCGCATGTTGTTTTACGGCCACATCCGCTATAGACCTCTAGGTAATTAGTGGTATTACCTATGTGCTTACACGATACCTTTTAGCAGCTTGCATATGTTTCACTGAATTAGTTTGATTAGTAGAGTCTGGGGAAGTTGCTTTACCGCAATTATATATGTTGGTGCCACGTGTTTAATTAGCTTGCATATTAATTGTACCCTTCGATCATCATTGTTGTACCGAGGGTAACACCAGGAAGGATTGAGCTGGTGGGGAAACCTTTGCCAACTATGTGTTCAGGAGCTGAGTACATTTTGCAAAAAGGACCCCTTTGGAGCGACATCACGCAACATTTGTCGAGATGAGTCAGGTAAAACTAGGAAGCCTAATTACTACGAACGGCTGATTGTTCTTTCCTTTCCTCTAGCAATAATGAGAAGTGTATAAATAAATAATTAGAAATAGGAGGAAGAATGAAGTCATCAATATGACGATAAGGCACAAATATGATAACATGGCAAGAAAAGTTTGTAGAGTACAATAAACAATATGAAAGATACGAGGGATATTTCTTAAATAAGGCCCGTTTGTGAATGAGAGTGAGAATGACGCGCGATCGCCACAGAGCACATGCGCATCTCTTCCCAGAATACTTTATGCGTGTTTAGACGCCATCTGTAGCGAATCGTTTGTCTGTGTGCTGAACTGTAGACGCTTATAATGTTTAAGAAAATAGAGTCGCCCGTCGACTGTGAGATACTATTTATAATTCGATTCTTGTGTACAAGAGAACGGAGAATATCCGCTGCTGTCAAATAGCGGATATTCTCCGTCATATTAAAAATGTTTTTGGTAGCGATACGAAACATATATAATATATGGGAAGGTTTGCAATGTGTACTTGTGAATAATTGCTTAATAAAAACACAAATACTAGGAAATAAGGGCTGTGGCATCTCTCCAATTCATGGGCAACATCTCAAACTGTAGTTTGAAAGAGCCGCTACTCAATATCGTAAAAAGAAGAACTGTATAATCCTTTTTGTTTAGAAATAAGTATTTATTCATGTATAATATACGTGAGTGATTTGACGGACTAGTAACTTTTCAATGAAATTCTTATGTTAAGGTAAAAATATATTTAACTTTTTCACATAATTCCTATCGAATTCTATACACTTAGCCTAGTGACTTTCTATTTTTTTTAAGCCGCCTAAAAAGTAATGTTTTAGAAGTTCCTCAAAATAGGCTTTCGTTGCAGCAGCTCCTTATTTATTCCGAATCTCTTACCGCCAAGCTATATTTTCAAATTTGGGAAAAAATTTACTTAAAAATAAAGGGGATTGTTTCTCCTTCAGTTCGGCATCGAAGCACCTCAGTACATCAACATAATATTAAAGTTATTGTACTTGTTATTGTTAAATAGCCAATTAAGATTATGCCTTTGCCAAAAGAACAGTATATGCCTACTTCAGAGCACGCTTATCAGGGGAAATGCTTTGGTTATACTGTACGTTTTCGTTTCTGGAGGACAGCGGTTTCCTTATGGTTATATATCGACGAAACAATTATCTTGCATTTTTTTTTAAATTTAATAATACGTGATTGGAAATAGTAACACGAATTCGTATTTGCTCAACACTAGAAAATGTATGTATTTTATACCCCTTGAGTTGATGTATTTACGGCATTAGCTCTTATTCGGCCGTCGCTTTTTATAATGGTATGGATTTTATTAATCATTCCTTGATAAGTTTCTATGAAGGTCACGGACGTTCAGCAACTTCCGTGGCTCTATAATCACTACGGATTGATAGTCAGGGGTACATGATGACGGGGCGAGGACATCATAAATTCCGATTTAAAATTGTTCATACGCAAATCAAAATACGTATAGAGAAACAAGTATAACGTAAGAGTAAATATATTTTCTGCACAACGATAATTGCAGGGTTTATTAAACATATCACACAGCCTGACTGTTCACCGTTTATTTCCAGAATTCAAATGACAGTAACCACCAATAATTGTTTATGTATTATATGCTCATGGGTTAATAATTGTCTCTCACCGTAAATACATTTATAAATCGAAAGTGACCGTTCAACCTCTACCAATGAAATAGCGGCATATTTAAATTACATAAAGTTTTATAGTGATGGCATATTTATCGCCGGTTCAGAAAAATCTACTTCTTCACCACCAAAGAAGTAAACAATCCGGCGTACGAAATCCTGGATTATTATTTAGAACTGTTTCAAATTTCTTTTTACATTATCAGCAGCAGCTCCAGGTAATTGAGAAAAGAATTGACGAAGATCATATACAATATTCATGGTGTTAGATATAGAATATTGTGGTAGACCGGAATAACCTGTAGATGGCGGATAGTCTACTAAATAGTTGGGTCCATAAATACTTGTGTGTGTAAAATAGAAATAGAATTATTCGGATCCAGTACCTGTATTATACTTTTAACGTCGTCAAAATGCATGTAATAATAGTTGCATATATCCGTGTGCCCCAGTGCGTTTTAGCAGGTTATGGTGGTAGTTGCAGATGTGGTAGTTTTTCACGACATAAATTCTTATGTGCTGGTGCCTTCAAAAAAAATTTCTTGACAGAAGGTATCAATTTATCTGCATTCGGGTAGCATTTTCTGACTTCCTCTGATACTCGATGAAGAGCATGTCCGAAATAGGTGATATGCATAATACTACTGTTTGGTTATTGTAAGAGCAGATCGGCCGCTTCCATATGTAACTAATAATAACACTTTCTCTTTGTATATGTCGTGCTTTTCACCACATAGCGATTTCAAACACGAAGTTGCGTTACCTGATATAAATTCTGCATTAGTTATTTCGATTTTCTTAGATGCAGGTAACATGCCTTCAAAAACTTTGCTCATTAGAGACGGCCATGCTCACTCAAACTTATACGTTTGTGACAGATTTCGTGCACTGTCACCAAGTATTATCAAAAAGCATGGGCGTCTCTAATTAGGAAAGTTTTTGAAGGCACGTTAGATGTGTAGACATTATAATAATACTTATGCAGTTGACTTTAAGTCCCCTCCTGATATGTACCCCTGACTGTCAATCCATAATGACCACTATTGAAAGCAGTGAACCACTTACAAATCATTCCATGGGAAGGAACAGATTCAATAATGTTTATGTAACTTTTCGTCAGTTTCTTTAATGACTCTACCGCATATAAAATAATTTTCAGTTATCACACAAAATTATTTCTTCTAAATACTAACAAAAAAATAACAAATATTTTATTTTAAACGATTGTAAAGTGTTTAAAATCAAATCTATCTGGTTGATTTGGGCGAAATTTTGTCAATAATTATATATAATAATAAAACATAATTGAAATCAGAAATATATTGATCATTGTAAATCAAGAGTGTTGCCACTTTTGGAAAGCCTATCATCAAATGACTCTCGTAAAAGAATATTGTTTTAGTTGTAGATTATTAAACATTTTAAACATAATTATATTTAATTTTTAAAATTATAAGAATTATTACGATTTTATAAATTCTGCGGAATGTTTCCTGGACTTACCCTAATACATTTTCCAATTTCCTAAATAAACGTACATATGTGGTGACATGTGCTTAATTTTTCTGCTAAATTTTATAATGCTTATGATTTAATATATATTAGTCTAGAGAACGGACACGCTTACCACATGATGCAAAGCCCAGTGCAGTACTGGCGAAAGGCTGTATTTCTAAAATATTTAATTTTATTTATATAATTGGAAAACGAACGGGTGTTGATCTATAAAATTACGAAATACATATGTATTTGTTGAAAAGTTGTATTTTTAAAGTTTTTAATTTTATTTCTATAATTGGAACATTTTTATTTGTTCATTTTGTCGTTCAAGTTGAGTAAAGGAGTATTAATATTGACTAGCAATAGTTTCTCAAGGTTTTCTTCTCTCAATTTTGTTCTCTTTGAATTAAGTACATCCTTATAAATAGAAAACGTCCTTTCTACATCGCAACTGGTTATAGGTGCATACTGGAAATATTCTTTTATTTCTTCATATTTAGCCGTTAGATTTTGTGGAATTGTCTCCATACATAATTGCTGCAATGTAATTAAATCTGGATTTCTATTAAGAATTGCTTCAAACTTTTGCCGAAGGCCACATCCGAAGTCACTTGGAATACTTTTCAAATTATTAACAGCCACATCTAATGTGGTTAATCCGTCTTTTAATTTGAGATTTCGATTTTCAAAATAAGTGATTAGTTTTGGCAATTTTCCAAAGTGTTCGTGAAGAAAGTACAACTGATTTTTTAAATTTTGGATTTGTGTGAGCTCCTTGCACTCACCAATACTTCTAGCATCCTCCTTTAGCAGTGTTACGAAATGTTTTAGACTGTCGAAATTCTCAGCATAATAACTAGTAGCTTCCAGCCATGTTCCCCATCTAGTTATTACTGGAGTGGGAGGCAGTGACAGAGATGGAAATTTTTCCTGAAAAGAGCTACTCTCAATGGTGCTTTTCTGAAAACTTTTTTAAAAGCTGATACAAGTTTATCAACTTCCGGAAAAGTGTCTCTGATATATTCACAGATTCTGTTGCGTACACAAGTAATATGCAGCATATTAGGATATGTTTTCTTTAATAGTCTGCCTGTTTTTAACATATACGCAGCACTATCACTGACAAATAAAAGTATTTTTTCTTTGTACGTGGCGTCCGAATGAAGCATTTTTTTCATATTCTCCTTAATGGTTTCAGCAACTGTTTCCGCATCAACTCTATTTATAACACTTGTTGCTATTACATATGAGTTATAGGGAATAGTTGGATGTAGTACACCAACTACAACATTTACCACACAGCGTCCTAACATATCCACCGTTTCGTCGGCGCTTATCCATATGTATTGATTTAAAAGATGGCTTCTAATGCGTTCTACTGTTCTCGTATAGCACCTAGAAACATAATATTTGCGTAAAGTTGATTCATCAGGAACATTTCGACCAGTATATTTTTTCAGAAATGTCTTCAAAATTGGATTGTTCAATTTAAATAATGGAATACTAGCTGCCATAAAAGTTTCACAGAGTTCTTCGTTAAAATGGTCAGATTCCAACGGGTTCAACTTTTTTTCGTGCTTCAACGATCCTACGTGACGTTTTACGGTTGATTTATTGCAATTTTTCAATAACGTTTCACACACTTCACAATAAATTTCGGAATCACTGGCAATGTACATTAAATCAGTATGGCCCTCGATCCAACTCGCCATTGTTTCACGATGCCATTCTCGACGCTCTTCCATTGTCTGAAAAAGTAAGAATATTCTAGATCCAAATAAACGAAATTAAATAACGAAATTTTATGCACACTTACATGAAAATAATTGGAAGATGTTGCTTAAATGAAAAGAAAAGGAATGTACGTGCTATTTCTCTTACGAAATACGATAAACTTACTTATTTTATCTACGTACATGACACCACTGAAAACACTATATTCTCCGAATACAATAGCTGGGTTGCCCATTGTTATCGCTGCGAGAGTAAGCCGAGTAAGTCAAACAAACACTTCAGTGAATTACGCCGGGATGTACTGAGCGACGTTATACACAATTCCAATTGCCGATTGCGTTTTATGGAAATTGCATCCGTTCTCTATATATTACACATGTTACTGACACGCGTAACTAGAAGTTTAAATAATTTTTGAATATTGTAAATAAAACTAGTCTTGTGAACTGACCGTAGCAAATCTAGCTGCATATTTAATAAGCATAAATAATTTAATTAGTGAGGTACAAATTGCATTACATTCAGAATAATTTTTCTTAGAGCGGAAAGCAAAACTTTGTACTGTATTTATAAGTTTGTGTTATTTTGAGTACATATATTGCTAAGTATTTTAATTGAATTAGGTATTAAAGGAAGAACAATGTAAGAAGTTGAAGGATGTACAGCATATAATTGAGACTTATATGTGAGAAAACTTGTTTGCGTGATGTTTACGTATTACACGATTACGTGTAGAATCGCAATAGATACTGATGTGTTCATTAATCGTATGAATATTTTTAATAATCTAGATAAATGATGGCCATAGAAATTGAATAAAATAGATATTTATTTTTAAACAGAATTTCCATAATCTAGGTAGTCACAAGAGTTAATTAAAATAGTTTGTATTTATGCTAACGTAGAAGCATTTCGGATAACGTTTAATTGCATAGCTAAAAAAAGAACGTAATTAAAAGTACCTTATGTACAAATTTATTTGTACATTCTACAGAATTTGTCAGTAATTCATTACAAATAATCGTATTATTGGAAAGAGTATATAAGGATATAAAATGTAATTATTATTAATAGAGAACATTACCAAAAACCAACATTCTAGGTAAGTAAAAGCAGCTGGGACAGTAATAAAAATGCTAAAAAACGATAAGAACAAGCATCGTGGAATGTTTAGAAGCGTACATATCCCAACTTAACAAAATAATGTACCAGAAAGTACCCTATATCGAAATATAATTTAAATAAAAATACTTAAAACAGTGAAGAACAAAACAAAATTAATATGAAATCAAAAGTTGGAATTTTCATAAAAATAATTGCAGCATTTACAAATACTGTAAGTAAAAATTTTAATTAATAAGGCTAAATACAAAAATGATCACGAGCAGAAAAGACAGAGTAGCAAAATAAAAGAGTCGAGTAAACTCGGATGAGGTATTAGCCAGCAGAATAAATAGACCTCAAAAACAAAATTCCAGGTCTTCTATTCTGAAACTAAAATAGTTCAAATGTATACGCTCGTCAATATATTAATATACAGTACAAAATAGTTATTGTTACTGTTTAGAAGATTGTTATATTAATTAAGGAATTAATTCTTGATTAATATTTTAATTAATATTAGATACGGTTCGGACAATTTAACAGAAATATATTTTTTTTATAAATTCAACATGGGAAAATATAAATTGAAAGGAATCCAATACGGTTAATTAGGATTTAAGGTCGTGCAAGACATTGAGTATAGAATAAGTAAGGTCAGGACACGAGAGGTCGATGAATCGCCCCCCACGGACGTACTATTGAAAATTTGTCTTTTTAAAGAGTTTTAAATTTTATTTATATAATTGAAAAACCAACGGGTGGTGATCTATAAAATACGAAATACATTTTTATTTGTTCATTTTGTAGTTCAAGTTGAGTAAAGGATATTAATATTAACTAGCAATACCTTCTAAAGTTTCTCCTCTGTAAAATTTGTTCTCTTTGAATGAAATACATCCTCGTACATAGAAAACGTCCTTTGTGCATCGCAACTGGTTATAGGTGCATACTGGAAATATTCTTCCATTTCAGCGTATTTAGCAGTTAGATTTTGAGGGCATTGTCTCGATACACAATTGCCGTAATGTTATTAAATCTGGATTTCTATTAAAAACTGCAATTAACTTTTGCCGAAGGCCACATCCGCAGTCACTTGGAATATTTTTCAAATTATTAATAGCCACATCTATTGTGATTAATCCATCATTTAATTTGAGGTTTTAATTTTCGAAGTAAGTGATTAGAAAAGTACAACTGATTTTTTAAATTTTGTAATTTGTATTAGTTCCTTGCACTCAGAAATACTTCGACCATCGTCATTTAAACATGTAATGAAATTTTGTAAAATATCGAAATTCTCTGCATAAAAACTAGTAGCTTCCAACAATGTTCCTCATCTAGTTATTACTTGTGGGAGGCAGTGACAAAGATGGAAGTATTCTCTGTAACAAGCTACTCTCAATGGTGCTTTTCTGAAAACTTTTTGAAAAGCAGTTACAAGTCTATCAACTTCCGGAAAGGTGTCTCTGATATATTCACAGATTCTGTGGAGAGCATGTGTTACACAAATAAAGCAGCATATTAGGATATATTTTCTTTAATAGTCTGCCTGTTTTTAACATATATGCAGCACAGTCACTGACAAATAAAAGTATTTTTTCTATCTACCTTTCGTCTGAATTAAGCATTTGGTGCATATTCTCGTAAATGATTTTAGTTATTCTTTCCACATTAACTGTATTTACAGCTTTTGTTGATATTACATATGCATTATATGGAATAGTTGGATGTAGTACACCAGCTACAACATTTACCATACAGCGTCCTAATATATCGATAGTTTCGTCGGCACCTTTCCATAGGTACTGATTTGAAAGATGGCTTCTAATGCGTTCTACACGAAAGCAGTGTAGCATAATATTTGCGTAAGGTGGATTCATCAGGAACATTTCGATCAGTATATTTTTGGAGAAATGTTTTGAAAGTGGGTTTGTTAAGTTTATGTAATAGAATATTTGCCGCCATTACAGTTTCACAGAGTTCATCGTTAAAATTGTCAGATTCCAACGGGTCTAACAGTTAACAGTTAAAACAATGAATAAAAGAAACGAACCCACCGTACTTTACTTATCTTACTAAATATTAACTAATAAATAAAATAAATTATGAGAACTCCTCACGCTTTTATCTACGCCCTTGAAGAAAGGAATTTAACTCTAACATTGAACAATTCAACGACAAAAAACACATGTGCGTTTAACCGCATGAATAGTGTTATTCAATAGCTGCGTGTTGTACTCAGCGATGTTATAGACTATTTATATAGGCCATCGTAATTTCGGCCTGTTGCATCTTGTCTCTAATAATAAGTCATATTGTATATTATTTTTAAAGCGAAATTTATTTGCAATTGAAATTATAAATTCACATTGCTGAAAATCATAATTACCAGATACGAGCATAGGCTCTATATCCCCAAATGTATTCACAGAATGACACATTTTTAGTATTTATTAATATTTGTCAGTAAATTCAAGCTAAAGTCTATTATGTAATATTTTTTCACAACATTCAAAGTTTGATTGTTTGAAACTATTATTTTGACTTAACATACATAATTATTACCCTACGAAATTAATATCTGAGAAACAATTAAAATATTTCAAAGAAAGCAAAGTTATTTTGCCAAAAATGATGGAAAAGAAATTCTTAATCCGTGAAGAGAAACAAACCGATATAAATATATATGTATTTGTTCAAATTCTCATATTGTCTTTTATACACCATCGATCTACATTATCTTAAGAAAAAAAGATGTTGTACAAAATAAGATCGCATTTGATTTAAATTCGTATTATGCAGAAAACAAATAGTTTCTTACGCCTTGGCATAGAATAACATACTGTTTGCTCACTAGAACTCCTTTATAAAAAGTTGAATCTAAAACCAATTGTTTTGCACCACATGTGTAAAGGAAATTAATTGTTTTTATTATTGTGACAAAGCTGATATTGTTTTACGTATTTCAAAAACAACAACAAATGTTTTTCATTGTTTGCAGCGTTGGCGTTAACTTACTAGAAGCCGATATCTGCTGCTACCGTCTAAGTCATTATGAAAGTCATTTGAATATTTAGAAGAAAATGTTTTATTAGGAGGAAAATATAAATTTTTTATGACAGATTGTATGTCATTTCATGTGCGTTTCAATTACTTGGTTGACTGATGCAGGATACTTACCTATTTTCTTTCGAAAATATGGAAGAAATTATCAAAAGGATTACCAAAACACAATACGAAATTTTTATTGCCAATATTTGTTAATTACAATCATTTAAGAAAATAACTTTTCTAACTAAATTACACCATATTGTGAAACTTGCCGATAAATTTCAAAGCGCTTTCTAAAACAGGTAAGTACATGTATGTTTGAACATAGATATGAACAACTTCTTTTGTAAGCATGAAATTACAATTCAAAGACGTTTCCATTTGGTTTACTCGTTTTATTTTTAATTATTCATTTTATTGATCATGCTAATTTACCTACAAAATTCCTTAAAATTTTACTTTTCTTTGACTGTTAAATTGCTATTCTAGTTTAGAATTTCTTTGGGCCTTTCATTTAATCTGTTTATTTTCCACGACTAACAACTTCTGCGATACGGCGTGGTACGCTTTGAATGCAGTTGGCGACCTCTTCTTGTATCATGTTTTCCCATTTCTCATGAAAAGCTATTCGGTGCCGAATAGGTCGCCCTAATGAATCCTAGAGATTTTCGATAGGATTCAAGTCCGGGCTTCGAGCTGGTCATTGCAAACGGCGAAAGTAACCGCATTCAAATATTGCTCAACCACCCGAGCGGTATGAGGTCGCGCTTTATCGTTGCATTAGAGTAAACTCGTTGATGTACCTAACAGTCGGCATGGTACCATTTTTTTAATGAGCAGAAGTTCAGTTTTCGCGTACAGTGAAAAACCAGCCCAAATAATTTTACCGCCTTCCCCAAATACCATTCTTGAAGATATACAACATGTTGAAAATCGTTTGCGATGCGTCTCTACACATGTTCTCGTCCTTCTGGTGAATGCAGATAAAAGCGAGACCCATCCGTGAACAATACGGAGCTCCACTGATCCATTGACCAACGTCTATGTTCACAGGTAAATCGTAGTCGCTAAACACGATGAGCACTGGGAGCAAAAGTGGACCAGCACCAGGTTTACATGACATCAATCCATATTCCTTCAACTTTCGGCGAACGGTTCGTGCAGAAACTGCAGTGCCATAGACGTCTTTGACGTGGCGAGACACAATTGTTGATGGTAAACTACAATCGCGTAGTGTAGAGAACACCATAAAAAGGTCCTGTCGCCGGTTTGTGGTGCGAGATGTTGTCTGATCCTGACCTTATTGTGTATTCCCCAGCATGACGATGTCACTGTATTGCGTCTTGGCCGGTACTTCTGGGAATATTCAAGACAGCACCGATCTATCGAATACTGCGTCCATCTTGTTCAAAGCTACTACTCGGGCTAAATTTTGTGCTTGCATTTTGTCAACCAATAAGTATCAGTACTGACAGTTCAAATGACCTTTCAACACAACAGCTAAATAAAAAGCACACTAAACTTTTTTGAGTTGGTTTGGATTTTTGGGGTTCGCCATTATTTTTTTTTCTTTTGGTTGTATTGATAAACTAAATGTTTTGTATCTTCTTTAACTTCCAGTTCTTATATCATAGATAATATTTCATGTCTTGTGAAGAAAATAAGAAAGGGATTTTAATTATGATAACAGACATTGACTTCACTGTCCGGAATTTTTTGTCCACAAATGTAGATCTAGGCAGAAGTGAAAGAGCTCTCCCATCAAAGACAGGAAAAACAGTTCTTCAAAAAAAATTCGTCTAAGTTTACGCACCTAAAAGAGGCAGAAAGTCTATTGAGTTAATAGTAGATTTATTAATAAGGCATTGTAAACTCAACAAACATATGAATAATATTGGCTTGATAGACGATGTAGATAACTGTGTAGATTTTACCTAAATGAAGATCAAACCGTGATTCCATGCATTATGACAATACGAAGGTTTAACAAGAATGCGGTTCCTACAAATGGGAGATCTATATCCTAAAGCAGAAGCATATTTAAAAGAATCTCTTTCGAAGCTGCTAAGCTTTATTAAAAGAGCTATAACGGGCTAGGAAGAAGAACTCCAACGAGGATGACGACCACAATAGATCTAGAAAGGTGACAGTGGAATAGGCTTTACGGCCAACTCAATTAAGCTAATCTAATCTATCAAATAAGGCAAGAAAAAGAATTTTATTTGTAGCACTTGAAAATATAATCGAATAAATTCCGAAACGTTGTGGAAGATATAACAGGCTTTTATTTTATTGTTATGTTTTTATTGAATAATAAAAAAACTATTATTAACACCTAGGCCACCTATTATTACCTAGTAGGTAAGGCCGCGATTTGGCCAGACAGACGCCTGGCGTCGGCCCTACACATTATTAGCGGGCCGACGCCAGGCGTCTGTCTGGCCAAATCGCGGCCTTGCATGTGGCGTTTCAGGGAGAAGGTCAAGGGTGGGATTGAGGAGGAGGAGGAGGAAGGTGAGTGTCAAAGCAAGGTAGGTTTTAAACGAAACGCCCAAAGAAACTCAAGCCTGGACCAGTAATTAATTAATTTTTATGAAATAGTAAAAATGAAAATCGAATTAAACTAAACTACTCAAAAATGAATAGGGAATTAGATCTTTTTTTAACAGATCTAATTCATTCGATTAAATTTAACGTATTTTCTCAAACTATAGATAAATTAGAAGGCCCACAGTCGTTTGTGGACATTTTATTTGGTAAATGTCTTTTCTGTGTGATAAAATATTGAATCTTGTATTTTAACCATAAATTAATTTAGAATACAAAATTATAAAAATCGCATTTTTTGACAAGTATTATTCATTTTAAACGTCATTTCACATTTTCACGATGCCAAAACGTCATTTAAATAAAGAAACTTTTGATTTAATTGCGTTATTGCATCAGCGAGGGCAATCTGGAGCAGAAATTGCCGCAATTTTTAATGTGTCTCCAAGTGTTGTTAGTAGAGCTCTAACAAGATTCCAACAGGTAGGATCTTTAAGGAGAAGACCCGGTAGTGTATCTGAGAGGAAAACAAATCAGAGACAAAACCTCTACATATGAATTCAGACAAGGATGAATCCGTTTAGAAGTGTTGTATGGTTGCAAACACAGTTACGTGCCGCTACTGGAGTTAGAGTTTCGGATCAAACCATCAGAAACCGTCTGAGGGAAATGAATCTTCATAGCTGCAGGCCTGTGAGTCGCCCAAAATTAACTAATGCCAATAGAATGGCTAGAAGAACTTGGGTTAACCAACGACTAGCAGAAAATTTTCAATGGGAGCATGGTTTATACACCGATGAATCCAGATTCAGCTTATTTAGTGATAATCGTAGAGTAAGGGTCTGGAGAACTCGAGGAGACCGTTATAGACGCGAGTTTACAAAAGCTGTGGTGCATTTTGGCGGCGGTGGTATCATGGTGTGGGCGAGCATTAGTTTGAATGGACGTACGAACCTCCATCTCTTTGAAAACAATGTCAATGGACACATATACATAGATGACATTATTCAGCAATATGTGGCCGACTTTCGTGAGGCTGTGGATGAAAACATGGTTTTTATTGATGATAATGCAAGACCTCATCGTGCACAAATTGTAATGCAAGCAATAAATGACCTCCATATTAACCATCTACCTTTACCACCAACGTCTCCCGACTTGAATCCAATTGAGCACATTTGGGACAGACTTCAAGAACAGCTCAACGAACAAAATTCACCCCCAGTTAACGTGCAACACTTGCGGGAAATTTTACCGCTGTGTTGGATAAGAGTGTCACAAGAACAGATTAATAATTGCATTATGAGTATGCCCCGAAGATGTACAGCTGTGAGAGATGTCCGTGGCCATTATACACGATTTTAGAATTAATTGTTACAGAAAAATGTTTATTTTAGCTATTGTTAAAAATGTTGCTTATTTCATTTTTGATAATTTCTTAGTAATCTAACGATTTTTCTGAATAAATATACTTGAAAATTTTAAAATGTTGTGTACAATTATGCATCTAATATAATACACTACAAATATTTACCCATACTATCTAAAAAATACAAAAAAGTAAAAATTCCTTATTCATTTTTGCGTAATTTATTTCACAAATTCATAACATTTCTCTAGTATATGTTTTGGTAGGAAAACTTACCATTTTTAAAGAGACGAGATGACTGTCAAGATGAGTCATCTTGTCTGTCTCTGAGAATGATAAATTGTCTTACCGAAACATATATTAGGGAAACCTAATAAAATTTGTGAAACAGTTAAGGTTATGTATTATTTTTTGTTACCTATTTCATTGAATTTTGAATATGTATCACCAAGAGCCTGCTGCAGCAATAGTTAATAATAGTAATAATTTAATATTTGAAAACTATAATTCTTTATAACAAAACCATCTTAATAAGGAATATTTATTTCTTATTATAAAAATCTGAACAAATCTTAATCTCTTTATACGCATCAGGCGTCCGAGATTGTGTTGTGAAAACGATATATTTTTAATACTGGTAGCCGTAACTTTGTGGTAATTTATTTTGAAAATAATAAAATAAAATAGAACAATAACTTTGTTTTACCACTTTATTCACATATAATCGTGACCGCGGTTTCGACATACAATGTCAATATCAAACTGCAAAAGTTACTGTAACTTTTGCAGTTTGATAATGACATTGTATGTCGAAACCGCGGTCACGATTATATGTGAATAAAGTGGTAAAACAAAGTTATTGTTTTATTTTATTTTATTATTTTCGATATATTTTTGTTTATAAAATCCATTACGGTTCCAAAGTCATAAATGAAAAATTTATCAATATTTAAAGGCGATTTTTACTCCTTCAGAGTGAAACTTAGTCGCACAATTTTGATAACTAAAATTTATTATGTAAATTATTTAAAATCAAAATTTAACATTACCTTTCTTAATCAAAATTAGTCTTTTCTTAATTTTGTTAAGCAAATTATTATAAAGTAATGCAGATAATTATAAATCTTAGGCAAATTTATTTACACTATAGATTTTCAATTTTGAATATTCTCTATTCTTTTAAATTAATTATTAGGTATTTATATACGCCATTGTGCCATTGCAAATATTGTAGGGAAACCGATAATAATGTTATTTAAAGTATAGCATGCTACAATTTTAATGCAACAGCAAATGAAAGTAATAAATAAATAAAATAATAGAGTAAACAATATAAATTTATTAAAAAAATTAATTTCCAACGATCTTAGTATCAGATTCCTTTAATTTGCTTCATTTTAATCGTTTTAAACAACCCTCCACTGGATGGTCTGGGCCACTTATCAATATTTAATACGCCAAATTTCATTTAAAGAGTTCGCATTTGCCGCCAGATAGTAATTCATTTTAGCGGGTGCTGTCAAAGTAGAGATATTATCGACCACAAAGAATCATCCCTTTCGAAGTTTGCCAGTCTTTCCACAGATGTCGCAGAGAGGTTGCGAATTTAAGATAATTGTTTTCTGATACATCTAACCTACACCCTCGGCTGACGAAAATTTTTTGCAATAAAAAATTTGAATTTCTATTGCATATCTTGTTAATAAAAAGAAAAGTTAATATCCTTCATATTTTTTGTACTAATTAATTAAGGAAAATATAAAACTATTTTGTGAACATACAGTCTACTATAAATCGTAATCCGAAGTTATCAGTTTGCGTGTCTCAATCACTTCAAACAGCCACCCATCATTGTAGTGCATTTATCCACTACTAGATGGAAACATGTATTCGTTTCTGCGCACATTCCTAGTACAAGGGCTCACCGTAGGGCGGTGCTGACGTAATAACGACGACTAACTTACAAGCATACATAAACCTGTCAGCATATTTAATTACTGGTAATTATTTTTCATGTTGCCTTAAGTAGATTGTTAGATAATTTCATTCATGGATTCCTACCATATTTTTCTTCATGAAAATAAAGGTAATAGTATTAAATCTGAACATATGAGTGCTTTTCCATAAACATTAATTTAAAGTTAATTTTAAAAACATATCTACTTTTGTTTTCGTACTATTTCTGAAAAGTTTAAGTAACAAAATATTATTAGAAATATACTCATATTTAAAATTAAAAAAAGGATTTTTTGAAATATACAGTATGAATGTAATGCATTCGCTACGAATTGAATAAAAATGTAGATATATTAGCTCTTCATCAAACTAAAAAATATGTTTAGTATATTAAACTCACAGAGCAATTGTTTAAGTTATTGTATGTCTATATTTCTAATTCTTATTTTATGAAATAAGGAATTTTTTATTTTTAATTGTATACAACTCACCTAACTAATAATTATGAAACAAACTACGCATAATATGTCATACTTTTGAACGACTATCAAAGGTAAAAATATAATTTTGGAAAATCTGAACGTGTAGCGCTGATGAAGGTGTAGCTCCAAGAATGTATCAATTGATATATACATATATATATATATATATATATATATATATATATAGTAAACCTAATCAGTAGGCGATTAAAGGTCTGTATATTACTTCAAAATATATGTATTTAAAAAACTCTACATGTTTCGGCTGTATACGCCTTTTTCAAGAGAATACAAAATATGAATGACAGGATATAAATGTCAAGTAATTAAGTTGCTATGGTTTAAATTATTCAAAGATACATTCTAGTAATAATAATAAATCATGCCTTAGTATTCCAAAAAATAGATAACAAAAAAAATATGATATAGCTACAACATATAAACTTAGTAATACTAATAAACATTTATTTTCAAAACTTAAACCTAAAATAGAAAAAAATCGAGAAACACATGTCGTATATAAAATACCATGTCGCGATTGCGATAGTTACTACATAGGCCAAACGAAACAATATTTATATAAAAGAATACAAGCCCACAAATACTCTAGAACAGACAAAACTGCATTGTCTACACACAAACTACAACGCGATCACCATTTCGATTTTGAAAACACACAGATAATTGATAAAGAACAACACACAGTGAAAAGACAAATTAAAGAAATGATCAGTATTAAACAGGAAAAAAATTCAATTAACAACAGAAATGATATAAAAAATCTAAGCAGTATATACTATAATTTAATTTTGTAACGATCTACAATTTACCATCATATTATTTTTTTTTTTTTTTTTTTTTTTTTGTTATATACCTTATGTTATTTAAATATCATTTAAATATCATATACTTTTGCTTATCATGATGACTGTTCCGTGTTTTGATTCCTGTCTAGTTGTCCGAGCAGGTTTTCGTGGTTTTCCTTCTCGTTTTGAGCGAATGCCGACAACTTTGTATCTTAAGTCGCTCCACGGGCGCATATGTAATAATAACTCATGTCTTGCTTTTCCCTGCCTATCCCTGTTTTTCTGTTTTTTGCTGATGTGATCCTCTACTGGGTTGCAGCCTAGCATATGCGCTACAAATCTCTAGGGGGGTCTGCCCGTTGGGCAGTCAGGTGCCATTCCGCCTTTCCAGCAAGAGTGAGGAACCATGCTACGCGGCGCTATCTCGTCGCCGCGCAATGCACACACCACTAGGACCGGTCCTGGGCGACAACCTGGCTAGGCTGCCGTTAACAGCACACACACGTTCGACGTGTGTGCTATGCCCCCGCTTCGGCGGAAAACGTTAAGATGGCATAAGTGTGACCATCGTCGACCGAGGTAGCCACTAAGAGTGTTCCCTTAGTTGCGATGAGCAACCCCGTACAGGGTGCGCTTCGCCTGTCTGCGCCTTGCCTCGTTGGGGCGGGGGTCAGACCGTCGAAGTACTGCACGGAATTGTAAAGAAGTTGTCGGGAAAGGGTTGGCGGCCCTACGCAACGGCTGGTTATCCGACCTCTCTAAATTCATGCGACCGATCACTAAACACACGCACGAACGCACCGACATACAAAACCCTACACTTACGCTCTCACACAAAACCACACACCCATAGAGAGACGCAAGCTGCCAGCAGCAACCAACACACAAGTTCATACCCAGAAGGAGACACAAATTGCTAGCAGCGAACAACACATATTTTCACACTTTGTTATCTATTTTTTGGAATACTAAGGCATGATTTATTATTATTACTAGAATGTATCTTTGAATAATTTAAACCATAGCAACTTAATTACTTGACATTTATATCCTGTCATTCATATTTTGTATTCTCTTGAAAAAGGCGTATACAGCCGAAACATGTAGAGTTTTTTAAATACATATATTTTGAAGTAATATACAGACCTTTAATCGCCTACTGATTAGGTTTACCATATCATACCAAGGTCACGAAGTTATTATATATATATATATATATATATATATATATATATATATATATATATATATATATATGTATATATCAATTGATACATTCTTGGAGTTTTTCAGCTTTTTATATGAAATATTTACAAATATTATCAAATTAGTATGTAATTGCGAAGTAAATGTGAATGTAAACATTGCTGTCTACAAATTACAAAGCAAATAATACGAAATTTTTAATTGAAAAATTTTGTCTACGTTGTGATTTGAACCTAAGTCTACGGTTTGCCGGACCGTTGCTTTACCATTTAAACCACGATAGACCTTGGTCCAAGCTATTTATTTAACAATGTTAATGATTCAAATAGGACATCTGCTTTGAATAACTGACATCTGCTTTCAAAACTGACATCTGCTTTCATAAACTGACATTTGCTTTCAAAATTGACATCTGCTTCCAAAACAATCATCTGCTTTCAAAACTGACTTCTGCTTTCAAATCTGACATCTACTTTCAATAACTGACATCTGAATCATTAACACTGTTACTTTATAATGCATTTCTAAATAGCTTGAACCAAGGTCTATCGTGGCTTAAGTGGTATAGCAACGGTCCGGCAAATCGTAGATTGGGTTCAAGTCCCAACGTAGATAAAATTTTTCAATTAAAAATTTCATATGAATTGCTTTGTAATTTGTCGACAGCAATATTTACATTCACATTTACTTCGCAATTACATATTAATTTCATAATATTTGTAAATACTACATATAAAAAGTCGAAAATCTTCAAGAATTTATCAATTGATATATTTAATGAAAGGCTAAGAAATTATCTAAACACACACACATATATACATATATATATATATATATATATATATATATATATATATATATATATATATATATATATATATATAGTAAACCTAATCAGTAGGCGATTAAAGGTCTGTATATTACTTCAAAATATATGTATTTAAAAAACTCTACCTGTTTCGGCTGTGTACGCCTTTATCAAGAGAATACAAAATATGTATTCTCTTGATAAAGGCGTACACAGCCGAAACATGTAGAGTTTTTTAAATACATATATTTTGAAGTAATATACAGACCTTTAATCGCCTACTGATTAGGTTTACCATATCATACCAAGGTCACGAAGTTATTATATATATATATATATATATATATATATATATATATATATATATATAAAAATACACAAGTGTCCCGTATCGTTATGTTCAAATTTTAGGAGTATAAAGTAGATAAGTTATATAAAAGAATACAAGCCCACAAATACTCTAAAACAGACAAAACTGCTTTATCTACACACAAACTACAACGCGGTCACCATTTCGATTTTGAAAACACACAGATAACTGATAAAGAACAACACACAATGAAAAGGGAAATTAAAGAAATGATTAGTATTAAACAGGAAAAAAATTCAAATAACAACAGAAGTGATATAAAAAATTTAAGCAGTATATACTATAACTTAATTATATAACGATCTGCCATTTACCATCATAATATATGTTGCTGTTATATAATTATATATCTTATGTTATTTAAATATCTATACATTTGCTTATCATGCTGACAGTTCCGTATTTTGATCCCTGTCTGGTTGTCCGAGTAGGTTTTCGTGGTTTTCCTTCTCGTTTAAGGCGAATGCCGACAGCTTAACATCTTAAGTCACTCCATGGGCGCATACGTAATAATAACTCATGTCTTGTGATTCCCGGTTTTTGTTGTCAATCTATTTCTGAATACCAAGGCATGATTTATTATTATTATATTGGAATGTATCTTCGAATAATTTTATCCATAGCAACTACAAATGTATACGTATGACATTAATATACTGTCATTTATATTTTATATTCCTTGAAAAAGGCATCATTTGCCGAAACATGTAGGATTGTTTTAAATATATACATTTTGAAGTAAAACCAGACCTTAAATCGCCAACAAACTGAATTTACCATAACATACAAAGGTCACGAAATAATTATCTATATATATATATATATACATATATTTAAATGCATAGGTTCGATGGCCCATGTTGTTGCATAGACCTTCTATTTCCATAGGCTGTATTCAGTCGGTTCTCGCGGTAGATCGGTCCACGTTTGTTTACTTCTTCTATTACAGCTTATCATGCGTTTTTGCTTTGCCGATGGATTTTCTCTATTCTTTTCTGTCCTTAGCTTTTTCCTCCAGGTTTTTATCCCCATCCTTCGCATGTCTTCCATTATCTGGTTCTGCCACCTAGCTCTTGGCCTACCTCCTGGCCTGCTTTCCGCGGGACGTTAGTTTGTTATTTTTTTTATGAAACCAAACCATCTCTACCTTTGAGCTTTATGTATCTTACTATGTCTTCGCTGGCCATTAAGGGTAAAACATCAATGTCCATGAGTGCCCTACTCTCGCCTTCCATCCTCTGTGGTACTAGGATTTTTCTTAGGAAGATCTTTCTTTCCAATACTCTCAGCATTTCTTCGTCTTTGTTTGTGAGGTACATGGTTTTGGCCGCATACGTAATTACTGGTCGTATCACTAGTTTATAGATTTGGGTTTTCAAGAAGTAAAACACTATCCTATTATACGATATGTACTCCGCTAATATATTAGCAGAATTTTTAGTGGTTGAAGTGAAAGTTTTGATCGTTTCTTTGAGCTTCGGGTTTACGAGGGCAGATAGACATGTAAGGTCTAAAATGTTATAAAATAAAAATATGAAAGGACAAAATAATGAAACCACTCTCAAAATTAGGCAATTTTTTTGAACTACCAGCGTACATAATTATTTTTTCACGTAATCACCATTTAATGTAACACATTTCTCCACAAGCTGAATCCATTTATTCATTCCGCCCATGAACAAACCTTCCTGTTTACTGTTGAGCCAATTGCCAAAAGTATCCAGAACTGTAGTGTCTAATACAAAATGTTGGCCTTTCAATACCTTCTACAACCAGATATTTGAAGGTGAAGAACAAAACGAAAGATGCGAAACAACCTTGAATTTCAGGCTGTTTACTGTCTTCATCGTTTCGTTGCTACAATGCAATCTGGCGTTGTTGTGGTACATGAAAGAATTTTTTTCGTTTCGGTCTTACGCTACGGATACGATCTTATTAAGTTAATAGTTGATCCCGTCGGCAGATATTCGGTAAGAATAACTCCGTTTGCATCCAATTTCTGCGCTGATGGAAGTCTTTTGAATTTTAGTACACGAGGGAACTAGGACGACAATATTTCATTACCTGCCGTTTGTTTTCGATATGAAACCAAGATTCATTACCGGTCGTGATGTTCAAGAGAAGATCCATCCCATTCACGTCGATACTCTTTAAGAAGTTTTTCGCAAATGTTTTTTCTTTGATTTTTCAAGATATTCGTTCATTGTCGCGCAACCCATCTGGCGTATTTTTTCTGTAATTCAACGTCTGAATAATGTACTGGACTCTTTCTTCATTAATGCCTAATTGCAAAGCAATTTGTTTTTGCGTAATCCAGCGATTTCCTATTTGTATGATAACGGCAATATTATATTATTCATAAACCTATTACTGTACTAGGTTAGTCAAGGAACTGCTATTGTTACCTGAAATTTTTATTGCGAACCTTTTAAAGTTTATTTTTGGATTTAGTTATAGACGTCGTACCAATTATGTATATTCAAAACTGTTTAATTGTCACGAATTTCTTGTTACATATTTTGTAAACGAGAGTTCCCTAATATTGTGTTTTACTATTCACATTTCTGATATTCTAACAGACACATTCTATATTAGCATATTCAAGGTCTATATAGATTTGTCTCATCGTTACTCTCAGATTACTTAAAAGTATTTTATATGTTTTACAGCAGTTTTCGTGTCGTAGTTGTTCGCGTTCCTATGTCAATTCCAAGTGGTTCAAAAATGTATATTAGATATTCTTTTAAGATAAATCTAAGAAAATTCATAATTCTCTTTTACGTACTACGCACATATACATTTCATATGGAGATTGTCAAAAAGTTCTGATAATCGTTTCATTAGTTTTTATCTATACCATTAAATTCAGAAATAGCATACTCCGTAGGCAGATTGACAATATAGTAAATAGATAATCATTTCTAAATATATTTCTATATTTTAAAGCATAAATTAATAAACAGCTCAAGAATTTGGTCATTAGATATTTTAGCAGTTACGGTAATGGACTTTTGAAGGGAATCGGTAGACAAATTGAGAATGGAAAAATTAACCGATAACAGAATTAGAAGAATTATTAATGAGAACTACACTATAATACATGACATCAAAGACAGGAACGCTCGAAGAATGGCAGAGATGAGAATACCTAAACAAATATTCCTGTGGAAGGACAAAACAAGCTAGACCTAGGAAGAGCCAGCAATGTGGTATTAACGAGGAGACGAAAGAAAGAGGATTGAACGTGTTACACCCATACATATATAGAGGACTATTCCTAAAGTAAGTTGCCTTTCCACCTAGTGAGTAGAGGAGTAGGGATACTGGGCGCGATAGCAGCGCTGCAGTATAGTCTGGTCAAGGGGTATTCTATTAAATACGAAATTTCAGGCAAGATGTGTGCACTATCTCGGTTTCATATGGTGTACTAAATATAGTATTGTTGCCAAGTCTTTATAGTCTCTGTATCTAAATGGATTATAATCAAACAGCAAAGAAGTTTTTGTATGAAGAATGAGATAATTTTTAGCGTTATTTTCACCAAAGAGACTTCGTTGCTCATTTTATTAGAAGTCTATGAATAAATATAATTAACTATGAGAGTTTGCGACATGGCAACAGTGTAGAGTACCGAGGATACAATAAAAATGCAAGTCATAATGGGGTAGGGTTTACAAAATTAGTTTTGAAGAGGAACACACTTTTGGGTAAGTTTAATTATTATTAATTTTTGTAGTAATAATTTTAATATTTTGCATAAAAAATTACTTTTAAAATAACTTTTTCAAGTATGCACAAATATAAATGTAAAATTCCAGGCTGCGAAAATCGATATTATTCCAATAGTTTTTCTGATTCGAATTATCAAAATAAACATTTCTTCGCCCTCCCTCGGTGACGGTAGAAAACAAGTATGGTTGAACTTTATTATAAAAATTTTTCAGGTATTGACGTTTCTTCGAATTCAAAACAAATATATGTTTGCGAGGATCATTTTGAACATCTGAATAATTTAGTGTCTTTTCATTCCATAGGATTTAATTGTGAGGAGGATAGTGGGCATATCTTAATTAATCTACAATCAATTATGTCTTTTATTGGGCCTAAAAGTTCGAAGATTAGTACATTGGATACGAATAAATTAGAAGATTCTTCTTTAAATATTCCAGTTAATGGTGAGGATAATTTTAATTATCAAGCTGTTACCTATGTATGTGGATATCTCCTAGAAAAGCTTAATTTACCCGATTGTAAGGTTTATAAATCTTCTTTATTTTCTGTTAACGTACAACCTCATCACACATTTACAATGTTTAAGGAATTTAAAGAATCAAATAATCTTCTTTATCCCACTTTTAGTTTGGTATTATATGTTAATACCATTTACGATAAGATGGTTGTGTCGTTGAAATCTTTTGGCCATGTAAATTCTATTCTCAAGAAAATGTAGGTAACTTTGCAGAAGGTTAGTACTTGTGTTAAATCCGATCGTCAAATTTTAGTTCAAGAACAGTTGTTAAATATATCTATGAGTTTAATTATTAGGAAATTTAATGATGACATTTGTCGGTCTTCTAAAAATTAGACAGCTGATGCATTTGAAAAGGTAAATTAGGTTTTTGGTACGTTGGCAAGTATAGGGTTTTCTAATCTTTTGTGCATATGAAGTTTGTCCTTATTTTATATTGCTGTTTATTAGAATTTCTGTTTATTTATTAATATTAGTAAATAGTTTATTTTGTTTTACTGCAGGAATTTGCATTTTTTTATATATTTGTTGAATTTTAAATATTTATGTTTCTTACATAGAGTTTAACTTAAATTTTTTATCAGAATTAATTTTCATTTATATGCACATAAATATGTGTCTGTGATTTCTATATTTATAGATATATCGCACTGATGAGATCAAAAAAGATCGAAACATGTATTTAGAGCATATTTATAAAGAAAACCATTATAGTAATTTAGAAATGCCGCCATCGCGGTTGTTTGCGAATTTAATACTACCATATGAACATCAGAGGCGCCAGCGTATGGGTCCAATTTTTAATATGGAATGTTGCACTCTTATATGACATACTCCTTGAGTCTGGTTCAGTGTGAGTCTGGTAGTGCTAAGTTCTAGTGAGAGAATCGTTCGCACATTCTTTCATACCATTTTGGTCGTCTAAAATGGCTACTGCTTTTGAAAATTCCACTGAATGTGAGTTGCGTGCTGTTATCCGATTTCTGTGTGTAAAGAACATGAAGGCTGCTGAGATTAATTGTGGTCTTCGTTCTGTTTATGGTGAAAATGTCATGAGTGACATATGATTAAAAGATGGTGCCGTATCTTTCGAGAAGGATAGCGAAAGACGAACTGTTGTGACGAACGAACTTGTGGGTAATGTAGAAGAAAAAAATTGTGTAGATCACAATCACGGTTCACAATCACAGAACTGAGTGGCTTTTTCCCTAAAATTTGGCTTACAGCTTTGTACGAGGTTGCTCCTGAACATTAGAACAAATTTTGTTCACAATGCATGCCAAAACTACTTACCGAAGATCATAAAACAAAGAGTGGGATCGGCACTAACATTTCTTATACGTTAGAATGTTAAAGCTGAAGATTTCCTCAGACATGTCGTAATAGGCGATGCGACTTGAGTCGTCTATGTCAACGTTGAGGTGAAAGACAGTCAATACAGTGGAGTCGCTCTAACTCACCAACGAGGAAACCAATAAAGTTCCGTTAAACTTTTCTGCGAGAAAGGTAATGATTAGTGCCCTTTGGGAAAGGCGTCCTTTTTGTAGGCTTTATGGAACAAGGGACAACAATAAACACTGAAGGACAGTGTTACAGCATGATTTAATTCACATGCAGCAAAGTTCTATGAAGGGGGCATTGAAAAGCTGGTTCATCGCTATGATAAATGTCTCAATCTTAATGGCAACTTCCTAGAAAAATAGATCAAAGTAGTAGCCTTAAGTTGTATATAATAAAACACTTCATGTATTGTTTTTTCACAATTCATTTAAATTATCTTCAATTCAGCAATTTAAGCAACATAGTCTAATTTTGATCAAGACATGCAGAAAGCTATTTTGATTTAAAATCTCCAAGAAATGTAAATATACATAACTAAATCGTTCGCAAAAAAAACGTTTATAATCAGTTGCGATTTCTTGGCAAGTTTAGGAAACTTGGAAAGAAGATTCCAGCAGAATTAACCAAAATGAATCGAAAGAAAGGGCTTCCATTTATAATTCTCACTTGCCACGAAAAAACCATTTGTGTAAGAGGCGACTGCAATTGTTAGATAAAGGTTAGACTCCACAACTATCGTTAAAGGCAGATTAGCACCCGACAAAATTGAGAAAAATATGCTAGAACTTTAAAGGAGTAATTCATTTTGAGTGGTTATAAACTAAGATATCACAGGTGAAGTTTATTGTCAGCAATTGAATACGATTCGTTAAGTTTAAAGACAAAAGGAACCCGCACTTGTTAATCGAATGTGTGTAATTTTCCAGTATGATATTGCCCAGTCACGTGCAGCACAAATCACTGTAGAGAAATCAGACCAGTTGTCATTGGATATTTTTGCCGGGCATTGAAGATTTGCATATCGTCATAGGCAAGAGCGCAACACTATAAGAATGTTAATAGATTGTTAATCAAAAGGACGACAAGCAAGCTCCAGTGCTAGATACCATGCGCGACACCCGATGCACTCACCCGAAACTCACTATGGAAGGCGTAATTCTTGCGATTGGTCAGATATGGTTAATAATATTTAAAAGGGAAAAATCATTATGTAAAGACATGAGCAGAAACAAGCATTTAGGTCGGCCAACATTGACGTCACTGCATTAAGGCTTACCGAAATAAGATTTCGCGTTATTTATGAAAAAATTATCGTAGAATTATTGAAAATACAGATAAAATATACTAAACAACTTACACAATATTCTTAGAAAAAATCGGGATGTACGTGAGTGAACACTTGGAGATTTGTCGTTTGCGTTGCACATATCTGCTTATACGTAGAAAAATATCGTTCTACAGCTAGCGATGTAATATTCATGTAGTTAAAGTGGTCTTTAAATTTATACAACTGATCTTTCGCAATAATATTGTTAAGAAGTTGTCTTAATCTAGTAAAATCAATATTTTTACATAATACAGTATTAAATTTATTTCGAACACAAACACTTTTTTCATCATCTAAAGTATGTAGCACTGTTTCTATACGTGGGAAATAATTTCATGAAAATCCGGTAAAGACAAAGAAGTGTTCTGTAATTTTTTTATTTCGTCCACTACTGGAACGTAAGTCTCGTAAATAATTTTTAAATTTGCTGCAACTTAAGGATTTGAAATTGCCTTTGACTCAGCTGTATTGTAGGTTTAGTTGTAAAATTACCAAAATTATCTTATCGAAATGGTTAAAATAATAAAATGCTGCCTCTAACCATGTTGCCCAACGTATAAGAATTGGTTGCGGCGGTTCTGGGATGTCAGGACATTGTGAATGAAAGAGCCGAATACGTTTCGGAGATTTATGAAAACCACTGTTATCTGTATTATTAGTTGATCCACATCGAGATAACATTTCCGTATAGTGTCTGCTACAAAATGTAAAACATGAAACAGACATGAAACGTGTAGTAAGTTTGGCTGAACGTCTTTGAATAATTGCGTAACTGCGGCAGCATCGATAACCATAATTGCTTTGGTAAAATTTCAGAGTTGTGTAGTGGTCTAACTATACATTATGAAGTGCTTCAGCAGTACATTATCGCAGTCTTTTACAGACTAACAAATAAGGGTATGACGGTCCTTGCGAGGTTATTGTCGATACAAGGATCGATGCAATGGAATTTTTTTTATCGGTAGTTTCATCTATAGTGACCCACAGTGTTTTATTTTACGGTTTTTCAAAATTATCCATTTTTCCATCGATAAATACCAACGTAGTGTTCTCGGACTTGGTAGTTTCCACGTAGAATTGTATTTGTAGCAAAACTGACAAAATATTCTTTGTGCGATTTCTTCAATCGGTATATTACATGCACTCAACACGATACTTAAATCACAAAGAAATTCATTATACGGTCTCTTTCCCCTTCTTTAGATTTGTATTATTGTGTGTGTTGTACTATTCACATGTTTCCTACACAAACGTGAATTCCAATATAATAAACTTTACCCACAAACTAAACACCTCACTACTTTACCTTTATATCTTAAGTCTGGGAATTGCCATAAAAATCTGGTTACCCTGTTAGCAAACAGGCGACTTAATGCATTTCTATGAACTTTCGACATTTTCAATGCTTCGCGTTTGAATTACACATACGTGTATTCGTAAATACATCTACGCATTATGATAGCTATTCACGTACTAAAGTGGTAAACGCGAGACGCACAACTTGAGCCGACAGAAGCTCTGGATCACTTAAACCCTTCACTCCTCTCCGCCAGTGTAAACTGACTGAGAATGCCTGTCTCTAAACATGAGGCAGTTTGTTGACTATAATTAATATTATTTTTCCACGGTCGGGAGTAGAAATCAGTTTCTATGACATCAAAATTAAAACAGAAGTAGTCGATTATTCCCAAGGGAGTATAATGCTCCCAAGGGAGTTTACATTATGGAGAACGTTTGTGATTCATGCAAAAAAAAAGGTAACATTGAAATTATTTATTGACATTTAAATTAAATGTTACATTTGTACAATTTTCAAAATTAATATTAGAAGGAATATTACTTTCGCTTACATTTACAGTTTTTGTGATTGCACAATTATTCATTGTGCACTAAACAAACTTTAAACTAAACCAAACTAGCACCTTAATTTGACGATTCTTTTTGTAGTTATGACATTAACTCAACGACTACTAAATAAATGCTCAAATCCGAATACAATAATTCTGGTGCTACTTACTTCATAATGACAAAATATGTGTTTTTAAGTTAATGACACCGTGGAAAAAATAGTATATACCATTCGGGAGAGATGCTATTTTGTCCTCGGTGCATTGTAGCCCTCGGGCTACCTCTGCCAAAATAACGCATTTCTCTTCCTTATAGTATAATATACTATTATTATTAATAAAGAGTATCATTCACAAAATAATGTATTGAATTTGTTTTAAGCAGAGAATTTTGAGGAAACAGTATTTTAAAATAACCCTAAATATTATTTATGCCGATTCGTCTATTTTTATAATAATAGATATATCATTTTAATACTAGTATTCCTTTTCTTTTTTGCTAAGCAAATGAGATCCTATATATCGAATTGCAACATTGTTGGAAAACGTCTTGAGCTATTAAACATTTTGGCACGTTTTAATAAAAAAGTGACACACGCAGATATGTCAGATGTATGTTAAGTTCCAATAATATACCATGCGTACAATTTATGATACCATTTAAATACGATGAAAACAAAAATATTCACGTGTCATATGTCTACAACAACATTAAACGTTAAACGTAAGTGATTAATAGTTGACATTTGACAATATCACCCGTGACACCTTAATAAATACGATGCGATACTTGCATATGCAACTTGCCATTATAGAATTGGCGAGCGGTGATGTTCTCCGTAACAGATGAACGAATTTCAAATGGCACGTAGAAATACATTTCTTAAGCTCATTGCACAAGGAGCCATTAACTAAAGCTATCTTTAAGAGATCTATCTTTTATTATTTAACAAAACTCGTGCGTTTAATGAATTGGCAACAAGGCCTCAGAGGAGACAAAAGCTTTTTAATAAATCAAAACTTTACCAAATCATGTATTTTATTTAAATGAATAGTGGAAACCATCTAAGTAGCATATAAAACAAATTATACTTTAGTTGCTAGCTTATTAATCTAATATGGGAATACTGCAAATAGCGGTTCTATTCTGTACTTCCCTTAACTGCACGCACACAGTAGTGTAGTTCAGAATATGGTATAACTTATGACAGGAATTGTTGATTTTTTGTTATTGGTCAACGCGAATACCATGTTTTTGGGAAAAGAGGATTAATAAAATAAATTAATGTTTTGCTAGCGGAAAACTAACAAGAACATGCAATACAAACATATTATGTACGAGATTTATTTTTCAGTAACTTAAATTTTGATAAAAGGCATTAAGACCATCAAAATCAACTGCGATTTTTGCTAAAGAGCCAGCGAGCCGTGGCCTCGCACATCATACAAGAAGTCATTACTTTCCTTGAAAATAACGATTAATTGATTAATTAATAAACACCGTCGACACGTAATTGTAATTACCTATTAAACATTGAACGCTGTTAACTAATTTTGTACATCCGTGTTAGAAACTTTATAAAAGTCACTTTATTTTAACTCATTCGGAACAAATATCAAATTACCCGGAATGCAATTAGTTTGTAAGCGAAACTGGCGCACAAAAGGTATGGTCAGAGAACTGGCAATCTTACGAAGCTTTGAAATCGGCATTCATCTGGCTCACTTCGATCTGATCTGCGCTCAGTGTTGACGAGATTGCTAGCGGATTTGACTTTTTACTCTCTTGACATTTGGTACTGTTTTCTATTTTGGACTGGTTTGTTAGTGTTGTCAAAATGAACAGAATCAATAACCGTTTAAAAATTTATTTTCCTTCGTATTCACTGGAAGAAAAACTTGAAATCAATCGGCTATGTAGGGCATTTCCAGATTTAGGCATTTCAAAAATCAAGAATCTTTCTGCCTCTGCCGTATCTACTTTGAATTAACATGGACGACGCACTGTCTTACATATTTTGTGCACACCTTTGAAATATTAAAACACATGAGTTGCCGAAGGTACCTACGAATATTTTTTCTTCGGTTTCTCATGTTTGGAAAATCAAATATTTTTACCAAGTTGAACTGAGGCTTCTACAATAGTAGAAGAAAACGTAAAACTTGACGATAACAGGTACGTTTTAAATTTAATCGTCAATTACGGTGCTAGAATTAGCTTTAAGAGGACACAATAAATCAGACACGTCGGCAAATAAAGAGATTTGATAGGGAATTGATCAGTTTTAGTAGCCATTTAGATAAAAACTTAAAAGCCCATTTAAACGAGTCTACAGTGTTCAGGCGAACTTCGAAAACTATCCAAAACGAGTTGAATGGTGTACTTGATGTTTATTATAAAGAGATGGCCAAAGTTTTTAAAGTAGTCAAAGTTGTTGATAAAACTACCGATGTATTTGGAGAATTTCAATTTGTTATTATATTATTATAGTGGAGGCTTGAATGGTATTAAAAAAATTATATGAGGCAGGTACCTATCAGCTAAATATGTTCACCGTTATGCACATTAAATGTATGCACATAACGACTACAGCATCAGTGGATAAATCGGTTGGAGGGTATTCTTGGTACATTTATCTGGACTTCGTTCGTTTTTCACAACCTCTCCTAGAAAAACTTAAGGTACTAGGTGATTTTGTTCACACGCAATTACCGCGTTCTTTCAAGATTCTATGAAACATTTAATCTCAAGGAGTTAACACTGTTTATGGATATAAAAAGGAACAATTGAGCAAGTTGTTAAACAATTTTCCATAAAAAATTGCTTCATGTGGATTTAACTTTTAAACTATCGCAGACACAAATACAGACTCCATTAGAGTTAAACAAGATTTACAATATTTTGAAAATGAATGATCATATGGATCAGATCAGTGAAAATATTTATTTAGAATTTTCCACTGATGAGACATTTCCTCGAAAAAGACGCTTGTATATGAAAAGGAAAGCAACTGAAATATGCGATATTATTACACAACAAATAAGAGCTAGATTTAATTTAATCTTTTTGGCAACAGTGAACAAAAATTTTATTTTTGCTGGAAAATGTTCCAGAGTGCAACAATAAATTTTGTAATTCTGCAATTCTAAAACGATCTTGCAGTTATAAACTTTATACTTAGTCCTAAAATTAATCTTAGCAAAATTAGCATGGTTTTATTCAAAAAAGGTATATAACCCCTTACCACAATTACTAATCGTATCCTAAATACGTATTTCGACAACTAAGTTGTCATCATCATTAGGTAAAACCACTAATCAATGGGTCGCACATGGGGCACAGTAAAGCTAAACACATATGAAAGCGCACCATCTTTACACGGCGTTCACGTATACATTGACTTTAAAATAAAAATATGTATATCGACTAAAACTTACGACAAAATTATCTCTCTTAAGAAAACTATAACCACATGTGCTCATTCTCTCTTCGCACGCCTTAGACCTTTCTATCTCTTTTCTAAGAATAAAGAGAAACAACTCTGAGGAATCGGACCGTTGTCACCATTCATCGTGTTCTGTTTGTTTTTAACGATATGAATGCTTTCGTATGCGTCAAGATCGCGGATATTATTGATGGCTTTGACATGTTTTAGCCCTTTAATCGGCATATTATGTAATATATTTAAAGAATGGTTGGCCACGTTAGATTTTTCTGGTCTCTTGAATTTAATATGTGATATGTGTTCTTTAAACCGGGTTATTATTGATCGTTTCGTTTGGCCTATATATTTCAAATTACAATCATCGCAATTAATTTCTATATGCCTGATTTCAAATTAAAATTAACTTTATCTTTGGTATTCCTTGATGGTATTTTCGGAACGAAAGGCAACTTGCAGACCTCGTTCTTTAACAACTCTATTAATGTTTTTCGTGATAGGATGGTATGGTAAACACATGTACTTTTACCCCTAGTTACATTGAGATATCAAACTCGTGGATTCGCAGATTGCTTTTTTAATTTAGTTTTTGTAATTAATTTATTGATTATTTCTACGTGAAGGTCATTATAGTTCGCGATGTTTTTGATGAAATCTAGTTCTATTTCATATCTCTCTTTTGTTGACGGAAAATTTAGTAACCGATTGACTAAGAAATTAAAAGAAACTGTCTTATGTTGAAAATTATTATTTGAATCCACGATAATGAATCTATTGAATAGATCTATTGATCTATTGGTTTCTTTCTGGAAAATGTCTATTTCTATTTTATGTTTATTTCTAATTACTAATGTATCTAGAAATTGTATCCTATCACTGTTTTTCTTTTCCATGGTGAATTTAATAGTCGGACATTTCAAATTTAACTCTTAGTAAACTAATAGTTTAAAATTGGATTATTAAACAATTGCAACGTTTATTATTGTAATAGAATAGGCACAATTTACTCGGAATTGGTAGCTTTGGAAATTTTCCCAGTTATGTCGGCATTTAGCCGTACAGCTGATGCGACGCGCTTTTATTAAATATTCGAAAGTTTGTTGGGGAAGTGGTAAATACTTGTTACTTGCAGTATTTTGAACACCTAGAGAATCAGTCTCATCCTAGCAACAAAAACCTCATTATAGCAGTATTAGTATCATATCAAGAGACGCCAGTCTCATTTTAACATTAAGATACACAGTAGCATCAGATCATATTAATTCACTCATGACAGTATCCACGCAACAGCTCAAGTTCTTGAAGACATCAAGAGTAAAAGAACTTACGATTTGTAAGTCTTGCTTTAAAGTAAGTTTAAGTGCTTTTATTAAATAAATAATACTTAAAACCCATCTAAGTGCTTATATAACTGCCGCCAAATATTTTAAGAAAAGCTTACTTGTAACTTAGTGGTCAAGTGGGTCAAAATAGACTAAAACAGATGTAATAAATAATATTAGTAGCCAGTAGCTGCCTTATAAACAGTTGAATATGTCACAATTCAATCATATTCGATTGGACATAAAGGTAATGGGTGATTTAAGAATAAGATTTGTTGTTGATGTTTAGACTGATATAATATTTCTCGCTGCATATCTACGTACGTAAAATTAGTCGATTCAACAGACAAGCTAAATCAGTCCCATTGTAAAGCAGCTTATTTAAAGGCGAAAGACATGTATTGCTACACCTAGTTCTAAAAAAATATTAAAAATGGCGCATCGTGAAGAAATTCTCTGTAAGGATAATTATTATATACTCTAAATCGCAAATACTTGAGAAAGCATCTTTGTGCACTTTTTAAAGATTTCCTATATGTTTCATTGTGGAAACACAAAATATATGAAAATTTATTATGCATCAACGTAAATAGTTATATTTTTATGATCCAATCTTGTATTGCGCAGAATAAAGCATAACGGTATTATCATCATTAGGGGTAGCAAGTTCTTAACATCAATTAACATTTCATTATGAAACAGATATGTAAAAAATTTACATATCTGTAACTGTATACTTGGACAAAACCTCGTATTTCCAGCATTTACTTCTGCTTAAGACATATGTTTCTGCCATCTATAGGCGTGGTCAGTTAAGCTAGTGAAGCAATGTATACAAATGATACAAATCTTTATAAATAGATCTGTATCTGTATATGCCATTAAGCCGAAATCCCTTACTAGATAAAGCAAAGTTCATCCTATAAGGTGGCACTTATTTAATAAGTGACATCTGACGGACGAAAAAGACTTTGCCGAAAAAAGGGATCTTTCGTTTGACCAGCTATGCTGATTCGAAAAACGAAACAATACGGGTTGTCCATAAATAAGCCAGATGACGGTAAATATACAAAAAAGGTTTTAAATATATCTATACGTTAATATGCACGTATAACGCTTTTGTTTCATTATGAAACAGACATGTAAAAAATGTACATATCTGTAACTGTATACTTGGACAAAACCTCCTATTTCCAGCATTTACTTCCGCTTAAGACATATGTTTCTGCCATCTATAGGCGTCTTCAGTTAAGCTAGTGAAGCAATGTATATAAATGATACAAATCTTTATAAATAGATCTGTATCTGTATATGCCATTAAGCCGAAATCCCTTACTAGATAAAGCAAATTTCATCCTATAAGGTGGCACTTATTTAATAAGTGACATCTGACGGACGAAAGAGACTTTGCCGAAAAAAGGGATCTTTCGTTTGACCAGCTATGCTGATACGAAAAACGAAACAATACGGGTTGTGCATAAATAAGCTAGATGGCGGTAAATATACAAAAAAGGTTTTAAATATATCTATACGTTAATATGCTATGTATAACGCTTTTGTTTCATTATGAAACAGACATGTAAAAAATTTACTTATATGTAACTGTATACTTGGACAAAACCGGCAAATAAGATGGCAGAAACATATGTCTTAAGCAGAAGTAAATGCTGGAAATACGAGGTTTTGTCCAAGTATTATCGGTTAACCGCACATCTGTTTTCGTCGTTGAATTGTGCATTTACTACAATATTACGCTTAAATTCAATTCTTCACGGGCGTAGATAGAAGCGTGAGGAGTTTTTATTATTTATTTTATTTATTAGTTGTTTTAACTGTTAATTATATATACCGGGTGCAGCAATAGTGTGTCGGCGGAGCTTAGCATGAAAACTAATAAAGTTGTAACAATGAAATTTTACGTACACATGTAGTATGCTACAGTGCATTTTCTAATTTTATTTATATATTTACAGGGTGTTCCAAATTTCCGCAACCACTTTCAATTTTTTTTTTTAAGTAGATTGCTATACTTTCTTGTTATTATAATGATAGCCACCCAAATTATCTTGGCAATGATATATGACAATGTGACTTACAATTGTTAGTTTTGGTTTTATTGCAAATTTTGTTAAAATCTTGACAGTTGCAGCGTCTAACATTTTAAGTCTTAGCCTGAAAATGGGTGCAGTGCCTCACGTAACTTTTTGTTACCAATTTATGGACTAACACGTTATATGTTTTGAGGGTGAACAACGTGACAACATATACAGAGTGCTAAATATGTCGTGCCAAAGTTATCGAAGTTTAAAGGCTATTTTCTCTTTTTTTTTAAATTGAACCTATAATTTTTTTATTAGTCAGCAAATTCCTTGTAAAATTGCCGTTAAAATGGTACCAATAACAGTACTTATTTCTAGTATTTTCGAAGTTATAACCCTTTAATGGGATATATCTATGTTTATAATATTCAATATGCGGTGCTGCATCTAATAGTTGGGTGGTTGGCCATGAAATGATATTAAGCAAAAATTGCTGTGTAACCGAACGTCAAATATCTACTTAAAATTTCCATATAAAGTGTTTTTCAATAGTTTCTCTTTACTGTAATCGCGTTTAATTGTTATGATTTAAGTTGAGAGATATTAGTTGCTATCTTGTTGTCAGTTATATCGTTTTGTTGTCATTATTTTTTATTTCCATGCCGTAATAGTTTATAGTTGTGTTTCTTTAGAATGAATTTTTCGAAGGAGGAGCTAATAGACATGGTATTTGTTCTTGGCGCTAGCAATAGAAATCCACTTTTAGCATCAAGAACATATGCTATGGAGTATCCTCACCGAAGAGCACCAGATATTAAGACGTTTGAAAATTTGTTGACAAGGTTTCTTCGGACGGGTTCAGTGAATTATGTCAAACATGAAAGAACTAAGTCTATGGTTACAGAAGATAATGAAGTGACAGTCGTCCAGTCCGTTGTGGAAAATCCGCGCGTATCTACAAGGATAATTTCGAAAGAACACGGGATAGAAGTCACTGCTGTAAGAAGGATTTTAAAAAAACATAAATTTCACCCTTACAAAATTCAAAATCATCAAGGCTTATTACAAACGGATTTTGAAAGGAGACTTGTTTACTGTGAATGGCTACTTTTCCAATTACGACAAGATCTAACTTTTCTAGATCATGTGCTTTTCACAGATGAAGCAACATTTGCAAATTGTGGAATAACAAATAGAAAAAATTCTCATTATTATGACACTAGAAACCCTCATTTTGTGCAACCCATTTTATACCAACAAAAATGGAGTGTTAACGCCCGGGGAGGCATCATAGGAAACACTATTGTAGGTCCATTCTTTTTTAATAATACTTTAAATTGTGAAATCTACACAAATTTCCTACAAAATAATTTACCATTGCTGTTAGAAGACCTACCAGATAACGTCATAAGGAGATTGTGGTACCAACATGATGGTGCACCTGCACATTACGGTGCTGCTGCAAGAACACATTTAGATAGGGTATTCACCAATAGGTGGATTGGGAGAGGTAGCTTTATAAGCTGGCCACCGCGGTCACCAGATCTAACCCCTTGTGATTTTTTTCTGTGGACTACTGTAAAAAATATAGTTTACGAAACACCTCCTACAACGGCAGAGAACATGCGGCAACGAATCAGAAACGCTTTTCTTCAAGTAAGTGAAAACAACATGGCTCAAAATGTAAGTCTGTCGATGCAGAGGCGATTAAGAGCATGTGCAGAGCAGAATGGAAATATATTTGAACACATTTTAAATTAATTTTGTTTTATTATTGAAAAATTACAAAATGTAATTCTAAAACTAATAATAAAGAATTAAGAAACAGGTGTTTGTAAAAGTTACTTTGTTTGATATCATTTCATGGCCAACCAACTATTAGATGCACCGCATATTGAATATTATGAACATAGGTATATCCCATTAAAGGGTTATAACTTCGAAAATACTAGAAATAAGTACAATGTTATTGGTACCATTTTAACGGCAATTTTACAAGGAATTTGCTGACTAATAAATAAATTATAGGTTCAATTTAAAAAAAAAAGAGAAAATAGCCTTTAAACTTCGATAACTTTGGCACGACATATTTAGCACTCTGTATATGTTGTCACGTTGTTCACCCTCAAAACATATAACGTGTTAGTCCATAAATTGGTAACAAAAAAGTTACGTGAGGCACTGCACCCATTTTCAGGCTAAGACTTAAAATGTTAGACTCTGCAACTGTCAAGATTTTAACAAAATTTGCAATAAAACCAAAACTAACAGTAGTAAGTAACATTGTCATATATCATTGCAAAGATAATTTGGGTGGCTATCATCATAATAACAAGAAAGTATAGCAAGCTATTTAAAAAAAAAAATTGAAAGTGGTTGCGGAAATTTGGAACACCCTGTAAATATATAAATAAAATTAGAAAATGCACTGTAGCATACTACATGTGTACGTACAATTTCATTGTTACAACTTTATTAGTTTTCATGCTAAGCTCCGCCGACACACTATTGCCGCACCCGGTATATAAATATGTACAGTGAATTTCTTTAAGTTTCAAATAACATACGCACACATTTTTAATTTTCATTTATTTAGATCTAGAACATTGTTTAAGTAACCTTTTCAGATATGATATGGAACAACGTCCAGAATGGCAACGTGAAACAATGGCGAGTTGGATTAAGGGTCAAACTGATTGCCAGTAATTTCGAAATTTATTGTAAAATATCGTTAAAAAATTCCAAGAAATCGAAGGTAAAACGTCACTTAGCATCCCAAACGCATACACAGAAATTAGAGCCGTTGGAATCTAACAAATTTAAACGAAGAACTCTGTGAAACTTTAATGGCGGCAAATATTCCATTAAATAAACTTAACAATCCCAATTTCAAAACATTTCTCCAAAAATATACTGGTCGAAATAAATCCACCTTACGCAAATCTTATGTTTTTAAGTGCTACACGAAAGCAATAGAACTCATTAGAAGCCATCTTTCAAATCAGTACCGATGAGTGTTGATATATTAGGACGCTGTGTGGCAAATGTTGTAGCTGTTGTACTACATCCTACTATTCCATATAACGCATGTAATAGCAACAAAATTTATAAATACAGTTAAACAGTAGCTAAAACCATTTACGAGAATATGCACCAAATGCTTCATTCGGACGACAGGTACAAAGAAAAAATACTTTTATTTGTCACCTTTCCGAAAATTGATAGACTTGTATTCGCATTTAGAAAAGCTATCAGAAAAGCACCATTGAGAGTAGCTCTTTATAGGGAAAACTCCCATCTCTGTCACTGCCTCCCTCCAGTAGTAACTAGATTGGGATCATTGTTGGAAGCTACTTTTTTTTACGAAAAGAATTTCGATAGTTTACAAAATTTCGTTACATGTTAAATGACGACGCTCGAAGTATTTCTGAGTGCAAGAAACTAATACAAATTCCAAATTTAAATAATCAGTTGTACTTTTTTCAGGAGCACTTTGCCAAAACTAATCACTTATTTTGAAAATCAATATCTCAAATTAAATGATGTATTAACCACATTAATTGTGGCTATTAATAATTCGAAAAATATTCCAAGTTACTTCGGTGGTGGCCTTCGGCAAAAATTAGACGCAGTTTTTAATAGAAATCCTGATTTAATAACATTGCGGAAATTGTGTATGGGGACAATGCCTCCAAATCTAACTGCTAAATTCGCTGAAATAAAAGAATATTTCCAGTATCCACCTATAACAAGTTGCGATGTAGAACAGACGTTGTAGATCTACGAGGATGTATTTCATTCTAAGAGAACCTTGAGAATATATTGCTAGTTAATATTAATACTCCTTTACTCAACTTGAACTAGAAAATGCCCGTTTGCTTTCCAATTGTACAAATAAAATTAAAAACTCTTTAGAAATACAAATTTTTAGTAGTACGCTCGTTGGCGATGAGTCATGGACCTCTCGTGTTCGGTCCCTATTAATTAGGTTACCTTCACGATTCATACAACTGGGTACCGAAGCAACATTTGCAAAATTTTTGTGTCGTTCGCAAACACCAATATTTTATAGTGCATAGTATTCGGAAGGTTGTTGATAAATAACAAAAATGGCAATGGTTTTAGGTTAGAACCTTGCGGAAGCCAAGATGTTATAAGTTTCTTTATGCAATGAAGATACTAATGTTACAAGTTTGAATTTATTGCCTTTGAAGGCTAGAGTGAGGTACAAAAAGGAATATGAGGATTTTATAAAATGGCGTAAAGGAGCTCTGTTGCTCTGTTACGCGACAAAATTTAGTGAAAATTTTTCGTCAAACTGTTCATGGACAAAAATTTCCATATTAAAGACCTGCTTCAAATTATATGAGAATATTACCATTTCTAGGTTTGTTTGTATTTGTCATGTCCGGTTACTTTTCATTACTCAACAGTTATTCTTGCTGCAGATATGGAAAACCTTTTATGTTCCTTGAACGTAAATCTGAATGTTATAATCCAAAAAAGGCAAAAACCATAACAAATGAGCAAATCATAAGATTTCTTCTGGAAGCACCAGATGACTACTTTTTGCTAGAGAAAGTTATTTTAGTATTTGTAATTTTTGGTGCTTGTCGTCGCCAAGAACCTTGTACGTCGCAAACAAACCATATTGAAGGTACTGGGAAATTTATAATCGTAAAGCTGGAATACACAAAAAATAGGAAATGCCGAAAATTTACTATTACGAAAGATGACACTCCTTTTAAAGGCTGTACGTTCTACAGGAAATATGCAGCCTTTCAACCTCTTGGTGTTTATAGATTACAGAGAAGGTAAGTGCACAAGACAGCTGGTAGGAGTTCATAAAATTGAAGCCGTTCCTCGCAGAGTTTTAAAAATTGGAGGATTGTCAAAATTACACGGATCATTGCTTGAAAATCAGCAGTAACATTGTTAGCTGAAAGCGAAGGCAATCTGCTTACTCTGAAGAAATTTGGAGACTGGAAATCTGGAGCAGTTGCAGAGCAGTATATTGATGAATCAGTTAGAAATAAAGTTAAAATATCCAGATAATCTACAGAATTCGGAAAACACTTCTGGACAGGAAATCAGAATATCTTCTTCTAATGCTCTGAATACCACTAGCGATCCAATAAATATTGAGGTATCTTCAAAAGTTTCTTCCAAAGATGCTGCCAGCAACAACGAAATGAAAAAAATTTTTGGAAACAAAAAGTTTGTTTAATTTTCATACTTATTCGAATACAAAATAATTGTAATTTGCTAAGAAAACCATGAATAAATTTTATTAAAAATCATTTATTATTAATACTTGTATAACGTCCATGGTTATTATTATAACGGCCTAGACTGTTATTGATGACATGACAGTCATGAGACGGTACGGATAAATTTAGCAAAATTATTTATGTTGACTTAGCCATCAAAATTTGTAAATTAATCAGTATAATCTAATATTTTGCATCTGGTATTTGTAAGATATATATATATATATATAAGAATAATAGAATATAATAATATAATATAATACAATTTTTCATGGAAATCAATCTCTTGAAATGTTATCGTTCGCCAAATTACAATTTTATATTTTACGAGGTATATCCTCTGGCAATAAGCCCTGTAACGTGTAGCACAAAATATTTGCTTGTGAATATGTAGTCCATTGTTTTATTTTAACTCTAACCATTGTTATTTCGAAATGCATCGAGACCTAATGTCGTTGTGTCAAGGCGCATCGTATTAAAGCGGTCAGATGAGAAATTGGCCGAGTGAGTGATTGAATTTCCAAGAATAGTGATCGCGCTCTCTCTTAGATCTGGCGAGAATCTAACATAAAATTTTACACTTTTTTCTCAAGACGAACAGCTATTATTAACGGATATGGTCTCGTCAAATATACGAGAGATTTCTTAAATGTAGTAATTAAAATATAAGGATTATTCCATAAAAAGTAATTAAATATTTGGTATGGGCTCTTAACAAACTAAATTTGTGTTACTTTAAGTAGCAAAAAATAAAATGCTAAAGGAATAAAAAGTAACAAAGAAGTTTTTTGAATTCGTAAAGAATATTTAAAGGTAATGAAAGAAAGACCTATTCTGAATATGTCTTTCTTTTATTAACCAACTTTCAAAAAATAAGGAGCTTATCAATTCGGTATGTATATATTTTTTAGATGCATGCTTGTTCGCGCATAACTACTCAAAATTTTAAACGATTTTTCACCTATCTATACAAGGTGTCCCGTATCGTTACATTTTTTGTCATGATCTGACAATCAAATTCACAGATCTGTAACTTTGAAACAAATAAAAATGGATATACAAGTTTTGCGTTTTTGTTATTTGAAATGAAGTCTACTTTACACGCCTAAAATTTGAACATAACAATACGGTACACCTTTCACATGCTAAAATCACCCTATAAAATAGCCAGGTTTTGAATATCCCTAGAAATGGCCCATATAACTAGGAATCCTAATTTGTAGAAAACCCAGTCGGATACAAAAGGTACAAAAATTTAATTCTTCTTTTACTAAATTTTTTATTTCATTATTAATTTCTTTACTACCTTCAATATTGTTTAATGATTCTAATTGCGTTTGATAGAGGGTGCATCCAAGACCATCCTCATGAGCCGGTACCGGGCTAGTACTGGACTAGTACGAACAAGGGACCACTTTTTATTCCCTACTACAAAAACATCTTTACCGTTTTAATAATTCTTTTAAATTATACACGAGTTTATCGTATTCAATTTTATGTCAATGCCTATATAGTGTTGGGCAATTGAAATATACTAAACTGAGCCGATGAGTACATTGTTCTGCAGTGTCATTTGAAAGACACTTATTTTCTAAACTGAGCCGATGAGTAGACATTCTTTCTGACGCATAGTTTTTTGACCTAGCCTAGAATTTACATGCTCGCGCATTCCAGAAAACCTTAGTTAACGTATGAAATTACTTTCTGCACTGTGTCATTGCTTGCCTCCTCTTAGCTTTTCCAAGACGTACCTTTTCGATTTGTTGCAGTCCGATCGGATAATAAATGAGGGAGTTTACAGCATTTTGAAAATTTCGGTTTTTTGAACCTCAGGCAATAGAATTTGAAAATTCCAAAAAACGCAGTATCTATTTTCTGCGTCTGACTTCCAAAGAATAAGTCTGCTAACCAAAAAACAGGAAATAATTTTGCTCTAAAAAGGAAAAAATAATTCTTTTTTTATGTTATCTCATTACTTATTACATAGAACGGATCAAACTAAACTTTTGATAGCCTGCGTCAAATTTAAAGTAGAAGGAATAGATGTAAAATGAACTAACGTACAAAGTAGTTAAACTCCACTATCAAATTAAGTTTTTAAGTAAATAATCAGCACCATTAATAAAAAAAAAAATTTCCTGAATTAAATATTTCCTAAGTATGGGGTATTTTGAAGTAAGTTCCCAGTTCAAAATGGTCTATATCTTCTATACATATTAACTGTTAACTGTAGACTTCGTAATACCAGCATTACTGAATAATGATATTGAAAACATTATTTATATGCAAGACGGAGCTTCACCTCACATACACAATACCGTAAGAACACTATTAAGTAACATATTTGACGATCGAGTAATTAGTAAGAATTTTTCTACTAATTAAACAGCAGTTGACCTGCTAGGTCACCAGACATAAATTCGGCTGATTACTGGTTCTGAGGTTACCTTAAAGAAAGGCTTATCCTTAATATACCTACTATTCGTGAGGAACCTAAACAATCGATAACAGATGTCATTGATAACATACCAAGGAATGCACTTTATAATGCTGTTTATACCATAGAAGAATGACTAATATTTATTGAACAGTTGGTGATATTTAAATTTTTCCTATATCTTCTTGTTATAATAAAACCCCGTTTCATTATAAACAAATAAGTGCTATTGTTGTTGTACATATTAAAAATTTGCAAAACTTGTGGCCATTTCAAACTGGGAACTTACTTTAGAATAACCCTATATATACATAAACAGTTAGAAATTTAATATATAATATATGACAGCTTTGTGATTACGCTATTATTCGCAAGGAGGAGACCGACGCGTAGGCCTGTGTTAACAACATAGGAGCATTTCTCCCACAATAGAAGTTGTGTGGTTCTCTGTATAAATATGAGTCCAGTGGTTGGTGAATTCTTTGAGCTATAAGCATTTTGTGGCATATTCTTATTTTCTCGCGCTGATTGAATATATTTGTCAAGTTAGTGGATGAAGCATTTATTTTAAAAACTTAAATTGATTGATATATGACTACTATAATATTTAATTACTATCTGTGTTAGTTCATTTTGTATTGATTTTGTTTGTTTGTTTAAATATGCACCGGATTTTTGATCCGTTCTATACAAGTTGTTCCGTATCGTTATGTTCAAATTTTAGGAGTGTAAAGTAGAGTTCATTTCAAGTAACAAAAACGCAAAACTTGTATATCAATTTTTAGTTGTTTCAGAGTTACAGATTTATGAATGTGATTGTCAGATCATGAAAAAAAATGTAATCCTAAAGTTAATACAAACTGATTTCATGTAAAAGAAACTTATACGATTCAATAACAGGCCTATACCTGTGCCAGAATTGTTAACGTCGCATAATAAAATGTTATCCTAAAGTAAATAAACACGTGTCGTAGTGCATACAGTAATTTCTTGGAGATCTACAAAAAAGAGTACTGGAAATTGATTTATGATAAAGAGGGTTCCTACTTATTTCGTAAGTGATATAATACAATAAACAAATGTTCAGATGACTGTTAACGTTGCATTTTTAAATAAAGAATTACATTACGTTTCAGTTTATACAACAGCTTATTAGTGAGTGGACATGTTTTCTTTATTCAAAATGCCTTACCGATTTTCTTCTCAAGCGTATGCGGACATGCATTTTGTGTATGGGTACTGTAACGGCAGTGCCCGCCAAGCAGTTATTGAATACCAACATCGCTTTCCCGATAGGCGCATTCCTCATTACAGAACCTTTCTGGAAGTACACAGACAATTTCGAAATGCGGACTGCGTGATTATCTTTTCGACCGAGGAGTAAATTTGCCAGCAGACTTAGAGGAAGAAGCAGTAGCTATTGTTACAATGGATCCAACTATCAGTGTACGTCGAATCGCTAGACGACTAGGAGTACCACGAACAACAGTTTGGCGAATTTTGAAACGTGAGGGCTTATATCCATATCACTATCGCAGGGGACACAGTTTGCTTGAGGCAGACCAATGTACTCGTCTAGTTTACCTGTATATTAAGACAGTCACGGCTTCATTTTAATTTCTGCGGAACAGTCCTCTGGACAGATGAATCTACGTTCACGAGAAGTGATGTTACAAATCTGTGAAGCCTGCACAGGTGGTTATCAGAAAATCCCAAAGCTATACGGCCGTCTAAATATCAACATAAATTTTTTATTAACGTTTGGGCGGCCCTAATTGATGACTTGTTGATTGGTCCTGTCGTTCTTCCTGGGAGGTTAAATGCGGACAATTACCTTCAATTTCTTATTGACGAACTGACAGGGTCTTTTAGAGGATGTCCCACTGAATGTTCGACGAGATATGTGGTTTCACATGGATAGGGCACCACCACATTTCGGAATTGCTGTTCGAAATTTGGTTAACGTCAATTATCCAAGCGTATGCGGACATGCATTTTGCGTATGGCTACTGTAACGGCAGTGCCCGTCAAGCAGTTATTGAATACCAACATCGCTTTCCCGATAGGCGCATTCCTCATTACAGAACGTTTCTGGAAGTACACAGACATAGAAATAAAATTGAAACTGTCCTCAGACCCCATTCTAAAGTTTCGGACCTCTTACCCTCGATTAAAGACAAAATATCTCCGCTCCAAACACAATGAGTGTATCGCATTCCGTGTTCGTGTGTACATTGGCGAAACTAAGCAGCCAGTCTGTGTTCGTGTGTCCAAACATGAAGGTTGTACTTGACTGTTAAATATAGCCGGTTCAGCGCTGGCAGTATTGGTCGAGGTGGTCCTATTGCATGGTCACCCAGATCACCCGATCTTAATCCCCTTGACTTTTATTTATGGGGGTACATGAAAAATTTATTCTACGTGCAAGTTTCGAACACAAGAGAAGAGTTGTTGTATCGTATTCACCTGGCTGCCGCGCAAATCCGACAAAACAAGTATAAAATTCGGATAAGTACTTCTTCTGTTGGCTTACGGGCACAAGCCTGCATTCAACAAGGAGGTGAACATTTCGAAAATATTATTAATTGAACTTTTTTAAATAAAATCAGTTTTTATTGACTTTAATATTACATTTTTTTTCATGATCTGATAATCACATTCATAGATCTGTAACTTTGAAACAAATAAAAATGGATATACAAGTTTTGTGTTTTTGTTACTTGAAATGAAATCTACTTTACACTCCTAAAATTTGAACATAACGATACGGGAAACCTTGTATAATAAATAATGAAAAAAATAAAGAAAACATTTCTTTCTTTTTGGAGCAAAATTATCGTTTGCTGCTTTTTTGTTTACGACTTTTTTTGGAGGTCGGTTTTAGCTTTTCTCCAAAATTGTTTATACTATTCAAAGAACATACTATAATTTATATGCTTATACTAATACGTACATTAAAAAAAAACGGGGTATAGTGCTACCGCTTAATAAGTATTAAATGCTAGGGTATTCCAACGATTTGAAGATTTACATTATTACGAGCAACCACGACGACTGTATTAAACTTCAAGCTGACCTCGACAGGATTTGGAACTGGTGCCACGTAAATCAAATTGTTTTAAATTTTAAAAAATGCGCTGTCGTTTCTTACACACTAGGTATTCTAAACCAGTTACATTTCACTACACGTCCGGCTCTGAATTACTTGCTAGAAAGACGTTGTTTAGGGATTTGGCGGTACTCTTCGATGATGGTCTTACGTTTACCCAGCACATATCTAGCATCTGCTCCTTTAGTAGCAGGTCTCTCGGTTTTCTTGTGAGATCGTGTCGCAATTTTTCTAACATGAACTGTACTAAGGTACTATATGCCTATGCCCTTGTTCGATGCAGGTTGGAATATGCATGTGGCGTTTGGTATCCACATTATCTGCATCAGCAAATCTCGGTCGAACGTGTTCAGAGGAGAGTCTTAAAATACTTGTCATATAAAATGGACGGCATTTCCCTGCCCGTGGTATCAACTATCTGCATTTACTGGCTTAGCATTATTTTGTATCACTATCCCGTAGTAGAAAGGATTATAGTGCAAGGTTTTTATGTAGTCTTCGATAACAAAGTGTCGATGCCCCTTCGCTACTCGCGCAAACAGAATCTAAATGTACCAACCCGTACCACCCGCAATTTTGACGTTGTCAACATCCCGACTGCCAGAACCAATATTCTAGTAAAATCTCCGTTATACCATACACTAATCACTAATTTTAATAAACGTAGCTCTTTGGGTTAGTGTTTGTGTTTTACTTGTGTGCATATTCTCATTGTAATGCTGTGTATTTTTCTACAGACATTAAATCGTCTAATTTAGTATAATGTCCTATAATTGGTTTATAAACTGTAGAACAATAAAGATCATTATTATTATTAAAAGGTTTTGAAAAGATGAACAGAAACAATTACGAAACGCGCTATTTGAAATACCCCAAGTTTTTACGTCCGGAGTCGCTAACAATAATCTTCGTCCGGATGCTCCCATGTGACCCTTTGGCGCTCCGGCCTTCTCCATATGTGTGACTTTAATACTTTATCTTTCTATATAATGTCTTATATACAATAAGTGTGATGCACAATACTGCGCTACATTGCAATCTAGTTTAATATTACTATTATAAGGTCATTATCTATTGGCGAGATTAACTTCTGTATAAAATGGATTTGGAGCGTAAAAGAAAGTAATTCTAAGCCATATTCACACATATGTATGCGTTATCTTTAATGAACGTAGTATATGCAAATTGTCTTACTAATTACTATAATAAATATAATGTTCAATTAATCTAAAGCATAAACTGCGAAAATAGTCGTACACTATAATTATGACATACATAAAACATTATTATTTAACGTATTCCTCTGTCATCCGGCGGCTGGTTTCAATTATTTCATGAAATTATCTCTCAAATAGCAACTATTAATAACAACAGAACGTAAATACAGTAGCAATTTATGCTAATTATCGGGTATTAATACTTAATAAATTTAAACATGTAATTAATCTCAGATGTTTGTAGTACGAGGTTAATGGAACTAAATGAAATGTTTAAGTAAATTGTGGTTGCTGGGTACCAATTATTGCTACTCCTTAATTTGTGAATTACTTCATATATCATTTTTATTAAGATTTTCATAGGCTGGTATTTTCGCCCAACCAAAATAATTGAATAAATTGAAATAATTTTCATATTGAATACCTACTTTCGCTCAAATAATAGCAAACAAGAGATCTTTTTAAACATGAGATATTCTTTATAAAATTATGACGTTGTCCCATTAAATTCAATAACGCTGTGTCTATTTAATTAAATCTCACTCTAAAGTAGAAAGTATTTTCTATGTAGAAATTTGCAATAGACGTTTGGATAAGTACTTGGACTGTTTTATTCCTGGTACAGTTGAGAGTTATGCATTGCCAGAACTTTTTTCTGATTTTTTCGACTACCTTTCAAAAACATTATTTAAAATTATTGTTTTTTTTTCAAATTGGAAAACATATTGTTGTGTATTATATTAGGTATGGCTAATGAAAATTAATAATTTTCCAATGTTAGATTAGTATATACACAGATATATATATATATATATATATATATATATATATATGTAATATAATAATATAATTTCTTAGCCGTTCAATTAATATATCATTCGATAAATTCTTGGAATTTGCGGCTTTTAAATATTTTCAAATTAGTATGTTATTTTGCGAAGTAAATGTGAATGTAATCGGTGCCTTATAAGGCGGTTCTAATAAACTTGAAACAAACGTCCATTGTGGCTCAGTTGGTTAGAGCGACGCTCCGAGAAACCGTAGACTTGAGTTCAAATCCAAACGTGGACGAAAATTCTTCAAATAAAATTTCGTATAATTTGCGTTGTAATTTGTAGACAGCAATGTTTACATTCACATTTACTTAACAAAATAACATACTAGTTTGAAAATATTTAAAATATGTATTTAATATAAATGCCGAAAACTCCAAAAGAATTTATCAAAGGATATATATATATATATATATATATATATATGTATATGTATATATATTTCTATTTTTTTCTTAGCCGTTCTCTTAAATATAAAAGGTTGATTTTTCTTGGAATTTTGATAAATTATTCTTTAAATAAAATACTTATTTTAACGTTTCGACATTTATCGTCTTCTTCGGTAATACATTAACTTAGATACTAGGTGTATAGACAAAAATAACAAATATGGTAGTTGTGTATCTTGTATGCATACGTAGTTACAATATTTTTAATTTGTAGAAACATATTCAATGAAATTCAAAAGCTAAAGCGTCGCTCGAAAACTACACCAATATTAAACACCTCAACCTTAAATAAAATTTATTCATCTCAAAATCATAGGTTTCCAACTACCGATTTCGTTACGATACGCGTTATCGTTTGGTGATCATTTTGTGCGCAAGCATTAGTTTTGCATTGCTTTTGGTCCAGTGACAATGATAAAGAAGTTGGAACTTATTTGTGATCGTTTGGTTATCAATCTAGTTTTAAGTATTGCCAACAATAATAATTGAAATCAAACTTTGTTCTATCCGATGATATTGTATGATATTGCCATTACCAACTGTAGTTCTACAGGATCAAGTTATGTAATGCGCATGTCAATCGAAACGGTGTGTGAACTGGTTTGACCGTCCCGTGACTGGTTTGTGTACGGTAAAAATTTAGTTGGAACACTTTTGGTATCGTTCAATGTGCGGTCAGAAATGAAGTTGGAACGAGTCTAGATAACCTGATGTTTATGTTTAATTTCAAGTTTTACCTCAATAGCACTGAGACAAAATATTGACATTTTCCTGTAAAGATCCGAGCAACAATGTCACACGAGACAGAATAATATATCTTGATATCGTCAACATAAGCCAATGGCAACTGAGGATACAAAGAAGATCTTCTATGCGTATTATAGATAGGAATGGTCCTAAATTCGAGGAAGCTTTCTAATACACTTTATTTGATTCATGCGACAAATAGCCTCCGATTTAATATTAATTGAACTTTGTGAGTAAGTTGGCATGATCTGTTATATCAAAAGCACTTGAAAAGTCGGTGTAGACGACATCAACTTGTTCTTTAGCGTCAAGAACCTCACCGACATATTGACTGATGGTAGTCAAGTTAGTTGCAGTGTCTCTACAAGGCAGAAATCCTTGTTGGATTGAGGAGAGGTGAGAAACCACGGCGGACCCATTCACTGTGAAATAACATTGTAATTTTTTAATATGTTTGTTTGAAAGTGTAATAATTTCTTAAATTTGATTAAACAAACATTATGTATAAATTTTATTAAAATTGGTCAATTCCTACTGGGTGTTCAGATTTTTTTTTAAATTCAGTATATGTAGATATACATATTAAATCAAATAGTTCAATATGCTTCTAACAAATTAATTTATCTTTGAACAATCTATTATGGGAAATTTTCCGGATGAGAATGAATTTAATTTGTAGTTATCTGTAGTAAGGTAAATAAAAACAATGTACGGTCTTAGGTCTCGTAGTTTGTGAATAAATGGTTTTCTGTTGGAAAGAATATTTAATTGTTATTACTATTACCGTATACTTGCACTAATGCATATTAAGTTTTAAGGTAGTTAGTTATGTTATGTTTTATTAATAATAGCCAACCACAGATTATTGAAAAATATTTAGAAAACATTTTGCTTAAATGAATTTGAAACCGGAAATCTATTTCCGTTATCTGAATATATGCTCGTAAGTGTATTACTTTTAAGTTTTAGAATACGATTAGCTATCTAATATTACCAATAACAAATTAAACCCATACAAATAGTTAGCATTTTTATATTTTTTAGTACTAGTTCTAATCATTCTTCATAAGTAGTTCACAAGTGATCGAGCGAATAATTTCGTGAGTCATTTATGTGCGGTAAATATTTACCAAAATGGAACTATGGAACTTATGATAATAAATTCATAACGTCTCAATAGAGGCCCCATCTCGACGCCCGCCAGCGGCGCCCGTCCCGACGCACTCTGACGAAGATGGATCACCCGACATCGCCGGACAAGATCAATTGAATTTCTTTCCGTTCACTGCTGATACAGACCCACAATGTTACCATCTACATCCGAATAAAATTACATTCAACCGTGCCGTAGGCATACATATACATACCCACACATATAAAATTATAAGCATTTTTTCCAAAGGAACAGAAAGGAAAATGTGAGAAAAAAGGGTTAAAAGAACTTGGATAGTTCCACAAATTATTTTTCTATACCCCGATTTCTTTGATTATTATTGATGATATATGTATACATGAAAATATTTATATTTACGATTCTTTCTCAGACTATATATCATACATATATTCTGTACAGCTAGCGAAGTAAAAAATGTACTTTATTAGTATTAACTTTATATATATATATATATATATATATATATATATATATATATATACATATATGTAATTTAAAAGAAATTATCGACCGTACTATATTGGTTAAAATAAATTAAAAACGGGCGAGTGGTCAGTCAATTGAAACTCATTTATTAATTATCTCTATATTTCGCAACGAGTTTGTTGCTTCTCCGGGAAATAAAAATGTAGAGTTCAAAAAATAAAGGCGACGTACACAGACATTAAAAAAAATTTTAATGTCTGTGTTCGTCACTTTTATTTTTAGGAAAATGGAAAAGAAGAATTCTGAAAGTTCGAGGGTTTTGGAGAAAGTTCTAGAAAAGCGATTAATAGAAAACTCAGAATCAATAAAAGAAGAAGTTTTAATTCCCATGAAGGAGAAAATTGAAGAAAATTCTAAACTTCTAAGAGAATCAGACGACCAACAACCGGCGGCAACAAGTATTGTGGTATAAATAAATACTGGTATATAAATAAATACTGTGAAACAAATATTGAAATAAATATTGATATTATTAGTTATCAGTTTTAAGTGTTATTTAGTGTATTTTGTTTATTCTATTAGTATAATATTTTAAATTACCTTTAGTTTTATTTACAACAGAACCCAGAAAGACAAGTATATGACATATATAATTACAGAGTAAGTATACAGGCTGATTCATTTTCGGCCCTCACCATGGGGATCTCGCTTATTATTGGAGATGGAGTAAAGGTTTAAATATGGCAAAGTTGTTAAATTTTGCGTTTGTTATAAATCCGTAAAGAAAATAGACCTGTGACAAATGACCTTCGTTATTTAAAAAAAAAACGCGAAAACCCCATTTTCTTATTTTACCTGTAGCACCGACATTTGGCCTTGTAGAGAAAATATAAAAACACATCCTTGTGGCCATTTCTAAACCACTATCCAGTGATGTACTCAAAATTTTTATACGACGTTTCGTTTCTTTCTGGCCATCATCAACTATCTAATTTCTTATAGGCGCCATATTGGATTTAGACATTTTCAGAAAGAGTTTTTTTTTCTGATTTCAACCATGTACCACATGCTGACTAAAGTTTTTGATATTAGGTTTTATTTGAAAGAATAAATTATAAGATTAAATAAGGTAGCCATGGAATTTCAATCTGTCAAACATTTCATTTATTGTTCATTAATAATACAAAAATGTCATACACTAACGAAGAGAAACGAGATATGATCAATATTTTTTATTCTTCGAACCGAAATTCAACAGTAGCGAGTACAATATATCTACAATTATATCCAGAACGACAACAGCCTCATCGTACCATTTTTCTAGATCTCGACAGAAATTTGGTCGAGAATGGATCGCTTACTAAGCCGCGTAATTGTCAAGACAACAGGAATTTAAATGAAAATCGACAAGATATTTTACAAATGGTAAATTAAAAGCGTGTTTTCAAATTTCATGTTAATCTTGTATTTTTATAGATAAATAATAATCCATCAATTTCTACACGCGAAGTAGCGTCAGAATTAAATTTGTGCCAGTCCAGAGTTTGGAGAACTTTACATAAAAGTAGGTTTAAACCATACAGGATCCATGTTAGTCACTCTTTACTGCCTGGAGATAATTTGAGAAGGCTAGAATATTGTAATTGGTTAATGGGAAGGATAGAAAATGACGAAAATTTTTTAAGCAAAATCATCTGGTCAGATGAAACAAAATTTACAAATTCTGGAATGTTCAACAGAAATACGGAGCACTATTGGGCAGTACAAAATACCCGACAAAAAAGGGCTAGAAGACCACAACATCGTTTTGGAATAAACGTTTGGATGGGTATTTTGGCAAATCGTCTCTTAGGACCAGTTATGTATGAAGAACATTTAAATGGAGAAAGATATTTAAACATTTTACGTACATACGTATCTGACTACCTTGACGACAATATCCTATTAAATCAATTACAATATTTATGGTGGCAACAAGATGGCGCACCAGCACACAATGCAGCTGTTGTTAGAAATTTCTAGTAGAGTTTGCAAACCGTTGGATTGGAAATAGGGGAGTAGTTGAATGGCCTGCGAGATCACCTGATTTAAGTCCGCTAGATTTTTTTTTATGGGGATATGTTAAAAATAATATTTATAAATTAGATGCGCCACAAAACATTGTAGAATTACGAGGCAGACTTCAGAATGCCTTCGATGCAGTTCCTAGAAGAACTATACAAAGGGCAGTACAAAATGCCAGAAGGCGTGACCAATTGTGCATTACCGACGATGGCCAGATAATTGAACATTTACTGTAATTGTTTATTGTTTACTTTTCTATGTATTTTTATTAATGTTTTTGTTATCTTGTACTCGCTACTGTTGAATTTCGTTTCGAAGAATAAAAAATACATATCATACCTCGTTTCTCTTCGTTAGTGTATGACATTTTTGTATTATTAATGAACAATAAATGAAATGTTTGACAGATTGAAATTCCAAAGGCTACCTTATTTAATCTTATAATTCTTTCAAATAAAACCTAATGTCAAAAACTATAGTCAGCATGTGGTACATGGTTGAAATCAGAAAAAAAACTCTTTCTGAAGATGTCTAAACCCAATATGGCGCCTATAAGAAACTAGATAGTTGATGATGGCCAGAAAGAAACGAAACGTCGTATAAAAATTTAGAGTACGCCATTGGATAGAGGTTTAGGAATGGCCACAAGGACGTGTTTTAATTTTTTCTCTACAAGGCCAAATGTCGGTGTTACAGGTAAAAGAAGAAAATGGGGTTTTCGCGTTTTTTTTTTAAATAACGAAGGTCATTTGTCACAGGTCTATTTTCTTTACGGATTTATAACAAACACAAAATTTAACAACTTTGCCAAATTTAAACCTATACTCTATCTCTAATAATAAGAGAGATCCCCATGGTGAGGGCCGAAAATGAATCAGCCTGTATATTATGGTTGTATGGTGTATGGTTCGGTGATGTTTTGGAACGATTTGAGTTCAACTCATTATATTAAATGTACTCAGTGTTAGTATTCACATAATAATATTGAAATTATACTTAAAATTTCCAATCTTTTAAATTGTCCGTAACCACGTCCCATCGAAATTGGGAAATTATTAAACGAATATTATAGAAGACAAGAAAAGTGCAGCGGTTTAATAACATATTAAACGAATTTGAATGCAACGAGTGAAACGGTGACCAGTGAGGAGGCACAAGAACTAATGCGACGTATCGAAAGAAACCTTAGGGTTTTTCTCCAAATTTAATTTGTCCCTTTTACAGTTTTACGCTTTCTGTTTAAGAGTTGCTTAATTGTATATTTCTTAAATGTAAAATAAAATTATATTTAGTGCATAGTTGCTTAATATTAACACCTTTTGTTTACAATTTTCTTCGTGTGAAGTCCTTATAATCTAGCCTAGCTTCAACTGTAATCACCAAATACTTTTACTTATATCGATTAAAGTAACATGAAAGAAAAAATAACTGTTCTATCTTAGTTTGTACATTAAAACGAAATGTTAGATGCAAACAATTGGAACGTTAGGATCCTATTTACAAAAGCAGATTGATATATAAAGTTTTCAAGAACGCCATTGTATGAATAGGCAGCTTTAACCTGCAAAAAGCAATATTGAGTACCTTGTCTTAGCATGAAATATTTCATTTTACTGTATACCGCTGACTATGTGTAATTTATCACGACAAACAAAACTATTATAGATCGTTTCTTGATATGGTAGTTTTTAATGTTTATGGCAACGATCATATGGATGTAGAGAATGTTCGACAGTGGTTGTGACGGAACCCTGTCCTAGAGGCGAAATGAAGCTATAGCTGCTGGACGAAAAGCAATCAGGTGGACCAGTATCAATGATATAAGAGAAGAATCAATGACAAGTGAATGCACTAATTCAAGGAAATTGCCGGATTACGCAAGAAACAAATTGTTCGGCAATCAATCATTAGGCATGAAGGAGTTCAGAACATTGTTCGGACGTTCAATTATAGAAAAAAATGTGTTAGATAAGTCCCGCGACGATTAACTTATGTCACGAAAGAACAAAGAAAAATCATTTATCAATAACTTCTTAACCAGTATCAATGTGAAGGACATGATTTTCTTACGTACATCACCAGCGGGGATTAATCATAGCTTCATCATTACGACCCCGAAAACAAGCGGCAATCAATGGAATATCGTCGTCCTAATTCTTCACGTGTATGAAAATTCATCCTCACAATTTTCTGGGAAGCAAATGGAGCCATTCATACCTGCCGAAGGAATTAAAAACTAATTTAATAAGATACTGAAAAACTTTACGATCACTAAAGAATCGTATCCGTGGAGTAAGGCTGAAAAGAATGAATCTCTTGCACCATCACAATACCATACCGCATTGCAGCAGCAAAACGATGAAGTCGAGCCTGAAATTCATTGTTTCCCAACCTTCGTATAGTCTTGATTTGACACCTTCAAATTTTGGGTTGTTCCTAAAGTGTTTTTCATAAGACACTTACCTCTGGCTGCTGTTCGCAATTGAACCAACAGAAAACAGGAAATGGACGGAATAAAGAAATCGATTCGGAATTTGGAGAAATGTAATGTTTGGAGAAAAGGTGATTATGTGGAAAAGTAATTAAGTACATTGATGGTATAAGGGATGTCCGGTTCTAAAGGTACGTGTGTACCGCACACCGCCTACCTTGCTCCTATCAGGTTGAAACTTGCAAGCGTCATTTGTTTTTTTGCATGTAAATAATGAAACACCTACCGAAATTCATAAAAAAATACTGAAAAGTTACGGAGAAGGAAGGCGTTATGAGTCGAAAACTAGTTAATGTTTGGTGTAAACAGTTCAAAAGTGGACGCACAGTTCTGAACGATGATCCCGAAGGTGTGCGAAAAAATACATTAGCAAAGAAAACGGATGAGAACCAATTAAAGCTCGATACGCTGATTCAAGAAGATCGTTGGTTGAAAATACGGGAAATTGCTCTACCGATTGGCATTCCTAAAAAATCGTAGAATCGTATCTGAATTACGCTATCGAAAATTGTCCGCGAGGTGGGTACCAAAACTGTTGATTGATCAACGGAAAATGCAAGGAATGGCGGCGGCAATGGAACTTTTAGGACGATATCGTCAGGAAAAAGGATTTCTAGAGTCTACAGTTACAGGAGACGAAACGTTGCTATACTACCATACTCCCGAATCAAAAAAAGACTCGTTGACGTGGAAGCATCCAAGTTCACCAACAGCGAAAAAATTCATAGTTCAGCAGTCTACAAAATAGACAATGGCAACTGTGTTCTGGGATATGCAAGGCATTTTGCTCATAAAGTGTTTACCACCGCAAACGACAATCAGCAGCGATATTTATTGTCAAAGTCTCGAAAAGCTGCACCAAGCCATTCGACAGAAACGAAGAGGAAGGTTGACGAAAGGAATCAGATTGTTACATGACAAGACCGCACATTTCAAATCAGACGAAGACCTAGCTTCAGAAACACAATTGGGAAGTTAATGTCCATCCGCCCCATAGTCCAGACCTGGCTCCTTTTGATTTTCATTTGTTTGGGCCGTCGAAAGCTCAGTTGTCGAGTAAAAGGTTTGAAGACAACGAAGAATTTCAAGATGAAATACGGCAGTATTTTAGAAATTTGGATCGCACCTTTTACGAAGAGGGTATACAGAAGCTTGTGCCTCGCTGGAATAAGTGTCTTAGCATTGGCGGCGATAATGTTGAAAAGTAGCTGACAATTCACGCCTTTACTTAGTGTATGTTTGATTTCTATAAATAAAGTAGTCTGTCTGTAATTCAAGTAGTAACCAGACATCCCTCGTACAATAAATTTCCTTTATTTTGTGACTGGTTTCATTACTTTGTCTTTCTTAATACATACTTTATAGAGTTGGAGTCATATATCAATCTGCCCTCGTATTTTCGAAGTTGAAATTGTAATCATTTGGTGCCTAATAGAAATGTTATTTCTATTATTAATCGCCTGCGTCTTTAAGTAAATCTGTATGTGCATATAACAAATACAAACAAGAACGTTGTATTAATTTTGTAGCATAATATATTACACAATCTTAAACTAACTATCATTAATAAATTTTAGGAAGAAAGGAAAGTTCTCCTTAACTGTCCTCAACACCAGCTCTTTATCTGTTCACGGACTACTTTCAATAAACTCTAATAAACTCTTTTATTTGATGCGGCTACCATATCAGACCAGTTACATTACATTATTTGGATTTGTTTATCTGACGAGTTATGAATAAGTTTTGATCACTGCTGATTGACATTTGAATAAAATCTCGCTCTCCAATGACGTCACTCGGTGTTATTCAAAGGCCGTAACGAACATTTTGTTGTAACATCCAGTTCAGAGTAAGTCGTGAATAATTTTAAATCAGTATTAATATATACACGAACCCTCCACAGTAGATGAAGTTGTTACGTGCTAATGATGATTTGCACGCTGCTTAAAATGCATTGAAAATAATAAAAATGACCACGATGTAGCTGATTATGGCGTATAATTGGAGAAAATTACACTGCCGATTACCAAGTGCTAGATGAACACTATCGAACGATCTTACCTTCCAGGTATTACTCTTCATTAATATTAAACGAAATGCGGCTAAATAATTACGTCCTTGCTTTTTAAAGGTGTTATTATTTTCAACTAGAACATCGTTGAAAATTACGTTGACGTTTAAAATTTCTTTTTACATTTTCTTTTACTAAGCCACATAATAACGGTGACGCTAAAATAAAACTATTTAAATTCGATAGATCGTTCTGTTTTTATACGCAGCTTGAAAGCATATTTCTACTCCAAAAGTCTCTCTTTGTGAAAGAGACATATTGAAAATCTTGAATCCTTTTGGTACTCTTTGGTATTAGTACTAATAATATTGTCGTATTGATTTCTGGGATTTGATAAAAATACTTTCGCTATTACCGACAATTTCCCTCACTGACATCTCAATAAGTCGTGCTGAAACTTCATTGCAATCATTAACAACATAATGTATTAGTTTTAAAACAGATGTAATGTAGACACTGGATATGTTCCGCCACACTGTAGCTTCATCAAGTGATGAAACCACATTGTGGCGAAACGTATTTGGTGTCTACATTATATATTAATTGAATTAATTTTTAATTGAAAAAAATCGTCCTTAAGCAATTAAAATGTAAAAAAAAATGTAACTTGAGGCTTCCCGGTGTATTCAAAACCACAGCTTAGTGGCAGAGCAATCGCCCGGCAAACCATGGACGTGGGTTCGAATCCTGTTTAAGGGCGAATTTTTTCATTTAAAAAATTCGAATAATTAGTGTCGTAAAATGTAGAAAGCAATATTTAGATTCACATTACTACGCGAAAATGCAATTAATTTGCAACAGTTGCCGCCTACAGGCAAAAATATTAACATCTGCTTCCTTAATGTAACTTAAGGCTTCCCGATGTATTCGGAAACACAATCCTTAATAGCTTAGTGGCAGAGCGATGGTCCGGCAAACCATGGACGTGGGTTCAAATTCTGCTTAAGAGCAAATTTTTTAATTGAAAAAATTCGCCCTTTGAATAATTAGCTTCGTAAAATGTAGAAAGCAATATTTACTTTCACATTACTTCGCGAAAATGCAATTATTAGTTAAGATGTTTAATTTAAAATTTAATTCTCTGACACTTATTCCAGGATAACACTTTATATGTTTATATGCCGCTAATTAACTATCCTACACGAAAATACGTATTTCGACAAGTTGTCATCCTCAGTAGGTAAAAATAATAATCACAATGTTGAACGTGGGGCAACACAAAAATCGCGAAACACTTTACAAGACGCCTTATACACTTCACACATATTTACATTTAGTACAGTATATACGTGGATGTCATATAAAGTGTTTCATGATTTTTGTGTTAGCTTCACTTTGGTTTTCCCTAGCCGCACAGTCGGTGAAGGCCTTGTTCCGTTCATAAAATGGGTTTTACTGCCAGGAGGACCATCCCAATATATTCTCCTTCCTATATTGACTTATTTTGAAATTTTCTTTTAAACAGTTTTTGTTACTTTATTGGTTAGGCATCTAGATTTGTGACTGTTGACCAAAACTATAAACATTTTGTTTGTACTATTAGCTGGAGGGTTGTGGTTCAGAGTTGGGTAGATTTTATACAATTCTTAATGTAATGCATGGTACTCTGTTGGATATAAGCAACTGCCAAGTTTACTGCTAAACAGGGCGAAATATTTAGCAGTGTCTGCTGGTACTAAAGGGCACAAGGGCACGTGCCCACCCAACCACCAAGATAAACACAGAATGAAATTCGCATGTACTTCAGTGTATTATTGTACCTATTTTATTATTTTTTTGTATTTTTATAACGATGGTATCAAAGTTTCCTTCCGCACCACAGACACTAGCGCATAAACGCTCAAAACTATGTTCCGGGGCACGATTTCAAATGTTCTTATTTCGAATATGGATCGGCCGGTTCCACTTATCTTCGCCTTATTTTTGTAACCGTCGTTTTGGGGCACAAAATCGCTCGAGTCCAGTTAGCGTCTTGCGTTTATTATGATTGTATAGTTTTCGGTGCGTACTTCACGTGTTTATTATTAATGATGGAAGTTAATAGTGAGCAAAATCTTTTAAAAAACCCGGCTATCATTTGAAGAAAATCGTTTAAATAAGAAGAAATAAATAAACCATTTTGTTTCATCTCTTTAATTTTTAAGAAAGAGGTTAGTGCGTGGAATAAACAAGAGTTGAATGATTTAAAGCATATTGCAGAAAGGGCAAAGAAACACGAAAATTCCGTTTCTCACATGAATGCATGCGTGGATTTTAGTGTTCTAGGCAAAGTGGACATACGTGAACAGTTAGACAGTACTTATTTGCGACATAAAATTAAGTACCACGAAGATGTGGAAAAAAAACGTCATTTTTTGCGCCGGTTAATTATGTGTATAAAATTTTGCAGAGAATGGATTTTATGTACAAAAAATAAGTAAGTTTTTTGTGCACACCGTCTTTAATAATTCACGAACCGCTCTGATATTTAGTACAAATTCTTTGTTTAATTTACTTCTCGGCACTTAATATTTCTCCAATATGCCAACTATAACAATTCGAAATTTTGTGCAAATGTAAATGGCTGTTTTGGTAATGAAACATGACAAAAACTAGAAATCATTTATGGACTTCTCTAAAATAGAGTTTTAATACGTTCTGAATACAGTAATGCCTTGAAGCGTTTATCCTCCGGATATAAGCTCCATTTTTTCTTATTTCTGCTTTAATTATTTCACGTTAGCGTTTCTGCAGCGATTTTTAAAAAAATGTTTTTCTTCATTGTATTCTTCACATGTTTAAGCATATATTCGTTTGTTTTTTTTATTGCTTAGTTTTTTATTTTATCACGTCACTTAGAATTATCAAAAATTTTAATTACGATCAAATCAGAAAAATAACTTACAGCACAGTAAAGTTATTTAATCACCATAGATTGTAATATGAGCAATAATTATCTAAAGCCAACAACAGTGGCGTGACAAAAATTTTTCAAATAACTTTGTCATTTTTTTCTCGTTTATGAGAGAGAATTTTGGGAAAATATTTTGGATTTATATTCTATATAATTGCATCTTTCCATTTTTCATTTTCTCGGTCTATCTCTTCGCCTTCCGATTCCAACTCCCTCGAGGAGTTCCCTTCAAACTAATCGTTAATACGATATAGGATAGACATGCCCCAATCATCTGGTTCTTTATACGTTGCCAACTTCTGTAATACATGCGTGGTAATATACCTACTTAATTACTTGCGAGCTTGCTTTCTCCATTGATAATTCTGTAGCTCTATTTCTCCTTGTCGTCCTTTCAAATGGAGGAATTTACCTAAATATTTAGTGTATATGCAAAGCGATTATCCATGGATTGCTTTGCGGTGTGTAATAAGAACTTCTAAAGAATATAAATACAATATTATTATCTTCGTATTTTGATAGGCTTCACTCTGCAGCTAGCATGGCAAATTACATGTTGTGTAGCTCTTAAAATATGTTTGATGACTAAGAGTTTTAGATGATGTTATCATACGAGCATATAACTAAATTGATTACAGCAGTGGTATTATTTCCTCCTGGTTTGAAGGAAGTTTTCGGTATGAAGTATGAGTTGAAATATTGCAATAGTTTTGAATAACACTAATATATTTACAAGATAATTAATTAATTTAATCTTTAAGTTCCGTTAAACTTAATACAAATGCAGGAATCTGGTCTTAATAATAAACACCGAGAAACTGGCTAATAAATAATATTTTCTTCTAGTGAGATCGCTGGGGTCTTAGTAGGAAGTGTAGTGAGATCGCTGAGATCTAAGCTGGAAGTGTCTTTTGCTTTAACTTATTTTTGGAAAGAAAAACGTCCCCGCCAGTTACAAGAGAGGGAGAAAACAACTAAATTGATTATACAGAAATTGCCATACAAATATTTTACTCTTGTTGAAAAAAAGTATATCCTGTAGTTTACCAACGTCATAAATGCATTAAAACAAACAATATGCACCGGAAACCTTAATTATGAGAAAATAAAATAAATATTAAATACTAAATACTAAATTCTAAATACACAATACAATTGTTGTCATATTGAATGGCAATCTACCAGATACGGAAATCACCATAAACAGGCAGGTAGCTAGAGATAACATACAATATTTCAAAGAATCCAGGAAGAATGTAATAAACTCTCTAAACCTATCGTAACAATATAGTACATTAAATACAAATTACAGGAAATATGTCAACAAAACTTATGTTATTATAAACATTTGCAACTAGTAAATGGACGGTTTTGAAGAAGCTTATACCCCAGACCAGACAGGTAATTAACAAAATTTAATATGTGGGAAACCTTTCTATATACACTTCTATATATATATACACTTTTATATTTACAATTACTATACAATTTAAACCTATGATTGAATATATAAAATAAATACAACTACATCTATTTGATTATATTTAAATAAAACTAAATATACAAATTAAATCTATATTGATCGAACAAGTGGTTTGCAAACTTTCCTAAAGCAGAATTCTCTTTGACAAGAATTTCGTTGGCCACTCCCCTCCCACTTCATTCAAAGTAAAATGGCAGCCGATGTATTAGTCTAGCGCTTTTTAAAAAACGTTTTTTCTTCATTGTCTTCTTCATATGTTTTAAGCATACATTCGTTTGTTTTTTTTTATTGCTTAGTTTTTTATTTTAACCACGTCATTTAAAATCCTCAAAAGTTTTATTTACGATCAAATCAGAAAAACGACTTACAGCACAGTAAAGTTATTTTATCACCATACATTGTAATATGAGCAATAATTATCTAAAGCCAGTAACTTTTAAATGATGGTTGCTGTAAAATTGTTGCAATAAGTCAATTAACCATTACAGGCAATACTAGTAATAAGACACACATCATAAGACATAAACATCTTAGAATGTATTTTAAAGCGATTGGAGTCTAAAATTCTGAAAATATTATTATACGAATATATTTGGAGATCATATGATAAGAGATAAGCGAGCAAGACAGGAAAAAATATATTTGAATGAGACGTATTTTCTTATTTACTTAAGGAAAATCAGTACAATTTGCTAAATTGAAAATAGTTTTGGTGTATTCATCTCTAATTTATTTTTTATGATTTTATCGTACCAAGCGCAGTTACGGAAAATGTATAGACGGTATGTAATAAATTACTTTCCAATTTTGTCTTGTTTGTTTAATCAATAATAAAACTAATCGTGAAAGATACTTTAAAAAAAAAATGTTTATGGTTCTGCTCTCAAAGAATGATAGTTCTTTTTAATCTAGTTAGTAATGATTAATGAAATTCAATTGGTTTTACCTGATCATCTTAAAAACTTTATCTAACTGTTAAAAAATTCTTTTTGATAGATTCTTAGTAAAACCAGTTTAAGAAGCTTTTTTAACAGAACCCTCTCGGGCGATTAAAACTCATTTGAACTTAGTTTCAATTTTTCTTTGGGAATTTATTTTATGATTAGTAGTAAATTATCTATAACACTTTCAATATGTTTTGTATTGTCTTCTTTTTTGTGACGGGTTGCCTTTATTATAAAATAATTACATAATTTATATGAGTGTTGTGCGTGGCGTACGCCAACAAGAACATGTCATTTACACGATTCATTACAAACGTTTGCGGTGGTTGAAGCTGCCATGCTCGACTGACTGCTCTGACCACGGACCGACTTTTTGCCAGTCCTGAGAATGCTGGAACTGAACTGAAACTAATTAAAAGTCGCTGTACCGATCGGAACTAGCTGGCGGGACATCACTCAAGCTTCTACTTCTATTCCTGTCTCTCCTTTTCACCAGTTACAATTTCTGTTTACTAAGAAATTACATTTTACTTATTGTGATTTAGCATTTATGTATTGTACATTTTCTGTCATTCATTTAATAATAAAATAAATTATTTTTTATAAATCATTAGCTTTAATTCTTGTTCATGTTTAAACACAAACATATAATTAGTAATCACAATCTCTCTATATCGGTAAATATAAATGTTCTCTACTGGATTTCAACCGTTACGACGACAACAACATGTTGCTGAAATTTATATTGCCCTATAAGTGGTATAGTTATAAACTATTAAAAAAGCATTCCGAACGGATGAACATAAATTTTAATGCATGAGTCGCACCGGAGGACGGCACATTCATCATTTCATGGTAGCGATCCGCACTTCCCAAAGCGTTCGCTTCGAAAAAAGTCAACACTACCAGGCACACGAATACACTACATCTCATCATTATTTGTTCACTTTAAGAACTACGTCATTTCCTTTTTATTTCCAGGTAGGTAGGTACAATACATATTTTGTACTGTGAAACGAAATTTGAGGAAATGGAAAGTTTTCTTATCACAGTAGTTTAAGAAAAAAAATCGCTTATCTTACGAACAGAATTTCAAGATTGTAAATATTTTATGTCTTACAATTAGTGAAGTAAACCCTATAAATAATTTGTGTATAGTTCCTACAATACAGTCTCATGCCATTAATACACATATAATTTTTGAATTTAATAATGTATTTCAAATAGAAAACGCAATTTGTTTAGTTTCAAAAAATATATTGTATTGTAGACACACACTACATATATGTTTCACTATACTGTTGCTTCATCAGGTGGATGAACATACACTGTAAACATACATTTGGTACCTAATTATATAAACACTAATATAAAGGTGAAAAACAAAAACTCTAATCTGAGAAGGACCTATTGTAGTTTTAAGTTGAGTAGGGGAGAGTGATTTACCTCTACCTGGTCATTTAAAATTATGCCTAAATTATGAAATTTATTAATTTCTAAAGCTTCTAACATATGGACCTTTTACTTCTGTCTACTACATGTAATGTTTTGAAATTAGAATTGAATTTGTTGTTATATTCGAAACAGTAATTAGCAAAATCTTAATCTGCCTTCTTATCCTTTATCCCATTTCAAAAAATATAGCGAACATAATCAAAACAAGTGAGAACAACACCATTTCGTTTAAAACAAACAATTCCTTGCAAAGAGCAATAACAAACAATAAAGATAAAACGGACAGTAGATCAAACTCAGGAATGTACAAGTTGACATGTAAAGACTATAAAAAGGTATATACGGGCTGATTCATTTTCGTCCCTCACCATGGGGATCTCGCTTATTATTGGAGATAGAGTATAGGTTTAAATTTGGCAAAGTTGTTAAATTTTGTGTTTGTTATAAATCCGTAAAGAAAATAGACTTGTGACAAATGACCTTCGTTATTTAAAAAAAAAACGCGAAAACCCCATTTTCTTCTTTTACCTGTAGCACCGACATTTGGCCTTGTAGAGAAAATATAAAAACACATCCTTGTGGCCATTTCTAAACCTCTATCCAGTGGTGTACTCTAAATTTTTATACGACGTTTCGTTTCTTTCTGGGCATCATCAACTATCTAATTTCTTATAGGCGCCATATTGGATTTAGACATCTTCAGAAAGAGCTTTTTATGTGATTTCAACCATGTACCACATGCTGACTAAAGTTTTTGACATTAGGTTTTATTTGAAAGAATAAATTATAAGATTAAATAAGGTAGCCATGGAATTTCAATCTGTCAAACATTTCATTTATTGTTCATTAATAATACAAAAATGTCATACACTAACGAAGAGAAACGAGATATGATAAGTATTTTGTATTCTTCGAAACGAAATTCAACAGTAGCGAGTACAAGATATCTACAATTATATCCAGAACGACAACAGCCTCATCGTACCATTTTTCTAGATCTCGACAGAAATTTGGTCGAGAATGGATCGTTTACTAAGCCGCGTAATGGTCAAGACAACAGGAATTTAAATGAAAATCGACAAGATATTTTACAAATGGTAAATTAAAAGCGTGTTTTCAAATTTCATGTTAATCTTGTATTTTTATAGATAAATAATAATCCATCAATTTCTACACGCGAAGGAGCGTGAGAATTAAATTTGTGCCAGTCCAGAGTCTGGAGAACTTTACATAAAAGTAGGATTAAACCATACAGGATCCATGTTAGTCCCTCTTTACTGCCTGGAGATAATTTGAGAAGGCTAGAATATTGTAATTGGTTAATGGGAAGAATAGAAAATGAGGAAAATTTTTTAAGCAAAATCATCTGGGCAGATGAAACAAAATTTACAAATTCTGGAATGTTCAACAGAAATACGGAGCACTATTGGGCAGTGAAAATCCCCGACAAAACAGGGCTAGAAGACCACAACATCGTTTTGGAATAAACGTTTGGATGGGTATTTTGGCAAATCGTCTCTTAGGACCAGTTATGTATGATGAACATTTAAATGGAGAAAGATATTTAAACATTTTACGTACATACGTATCTGACTATCTTGACGACAATATCCCATTAAATCAATTACAATATTTATGGTGGCAACAAGATGGCGCACCAACACACAATGCAGCTGTTGTTAGAAATTTCTTAAATCAAGAGTTTGCAAACCGTTGGATTGGAAATAGGGGAGTTGTTGAATGGCCAGCGAGATCACCTGATTTAAGTCCGCTAGATTTTTTTTTATGGGGATATGTTAAAAATAATATTTATAAAGTAGATGCGCCACAAAACATTGAAGAATTACGAGACAGACTTCAGAATGCCTTCGATGCAGTTCCTAGACGAACTATACAAAGGGCAGTACAAAATGCCAGAAGGCGTGCCCAATTGTGCATTACCGAAGATGGCCAGATAATTGAACATTTACTGTAATTGTTTATTGTTTACTTTTCTATGTATTTTTATTAATGTTTTTGTTATCTTGTACTCGCTACTGTTGAATTTCGTTTCGAAGAATAAAAAATAGTTATCATATCTCGTTTCTCTTCGTTAGTGTATGACATTTTTGTATTATTAATGAACAATAAATGAAATGTTTGACAGATTGAAATTCCAAAGGCTACCTTATTTAATCTTTTAATTTATTCTTTCAAATAAAACCTAATGTCAAAAACTATAGTCAGCATGCGGTACATGGTTGAAATCAGAAAAAAAAACTCTTTCTGAAGATGTCTAAATCCAATATGGCGCCTATAAGAAATTAGATAGTTGATGATGACCAGAAAGAAACGAAACGTCGCATGAAAATTTAGAGAAAACCACTGGATAGAGGTTTAGAAATGGCCACAAGTATGTGTTTTTATTTTTTCTCTACAAGGCCAAATGTCGGTGCTACAGGTAAAAGAAGAAAATGGGGTTTTCGCGTTTTTTTTTTAAATAACGAAGGTCATTTATCACAGGTCTATTTTCTTTACGGATTTATAACAAACACAAAATCTAACAACTTTGCCAAATTTAAACCTATACTCTATCTCCAATAATAAGAGAGATCCCCATGGTGAGGGCCGAAAATGAATCAGCCTGTATAGATCAGACAGGAAGAACCTTCCAAACTAGAATAGCAGAATATGAAAGAAGCTACAGAGATAAGAAAACAGATTCAACTTTTGCTAATCGCTATTTGGAGTGTAACCACAAATTCAATTCTAATTTCAAGACATTACATGTAGTAGACAAAAGTAAAAAACTAAGTATGTTAGAAGCTTTAGAAATTAATAAATTTCATAATTTAAGCATAATTTTAAACAACCGGGTACAGGTAAATCACTCTCCCCTTCTCAACTTAAAACTACAGTAGGTCCACCTCCTCTCAGATTAGAATTTTTGTTTCTCACCTTTATGTTTGTGTTTATATAAATAGGAATGGCATCCAATATGAATGGGTTTCTCATCCGAAGTAATTCAGAATAATGTTCTTTAAACTATTCTTACAGTGTTTCAGCGAGCATTACAGTGACGTTTTATATTATTAATAAAATCTAATTTATTTAAGTTTCGTATTCTGTTACAAAATTTTGGAAATTGTGCAAAAACTTCAGGCTTTCATTCAAAACGCTAGCACTCATAATTTTACATTTATTGAAAAATGCTTTTATTTTATAGTCTGCTGAAAATTAATTTGCTGTTTTTTGCTTAGAAACTTAAATGTAAGTCATCGAGGCGATTAAAATATCAGACAAATATTCTAATGTTATCAATCGATCGTCCAGTTCAAAATCGGTCTCCAACAAGAGCAACTGTACCTCAAAGTATTGTTCGAATACGCTGCGAGGCATTCTTTCTTGAGAAAGCCGCCTCGCCTCTGCATGTAGCAGCAACTGAATGTAGTACCGTTTTAGAAAACAGTTTCTAAAATAAACAAGCTTAGAGCTCGAGATAAAATTGACCACCTTCACAGCCTCGTGCAGAATATGTTTAAACTGTTCAGGGATACGCTTTAGTACAGTGAATGCTACAACTGTTAGCTGTTAATTCAATTTTCTGCAATTGACTTTACTTTGGTAGCAACAATTTAATATTTTGCTGTTATAGTTCGAGCGCCATCAGAACAGAAGCCTACTCACTGCTTCAAGTTTTTTGCAAAAAATCTATTCAGTTTCTTTCAAATATCATCGGCGGTAGTTCGTGTTGATAATGCCTCATAAAATTATATTCCTCTTCAATTTTAGGTTAACATACCTACATATCGCATGTAATCCATGAGTTGAGCATTGTTTGTTACGTCTGTGCTCTCATCGAGTTGAATAAGAAAAATTTTCTATTTTTGATTTCAGCTATTGCGTTTTCTTTAACGTTTAATGGATTACTTTCAATCCCACGACGAACAGTATCAATTGACAGAGCTATCGTATCTATTTGTTTAGCTGACAGTTCGCCCAACATACAAGTCACCATATCTTTCACAATAGGTAACATCTTCTCTTATAAGCTTTTCGTCATTTGATATTCTAAATCACTCTAAGAGAGATCCTCCACTGCCTTTGCAGTAGGTACTGCCAGCTATCGTATCTATTTGTTTAGCTGACAATTCGCCCAACATACAAGTCACCATATCTTTCACAATAGGTAACATCTTCTCTTATAAGTTTTCGTCATTTGATATTCTTAATAACTCTAAGAGAGATCCTCCACTGCTTTTGCAGTAGATACTGCCAGTAGAGGACGACTTAACTTTCTTTGACGAAATAATCTTGATACTCACTTTTTAACATTAAATGTTTCGTACTAAGTAATAAAGAGATTTCATACTCTGGTTTGAAACAACTTCAAAGTAGATTGTTGTAGATACAACAGGCTGTAGATCCAAAACTAATGTACTCAGGATCATATTTTTTGATAACGTTTCGTTTTTTTTTTAAGTTATTTTCTTATCTTGACTTGCCGCATATTTTGATTCTGTAGCGGAGCTTACCACCAAGCTCCGCTATATAATTGTATAACTTCAAATAAATAAGTAATAATACAGTTTAATTAGCTGATTAACAGCATAACGCACTATTATTACATGTATAATGGACGACTCGCACGATTATAATAACTGCCACGCTTATCGGACTGCTGTCAATTTATAAAGCAATCTATGGTTCTAGCCTAGACTATAAACAGCTCGGACATACGTAAAGCCGCAAATATGTACCATTATGCAAACCCAGCGAGCATGCCACAGTTTGAGGAACCCTAATGTTGAGAATTTCCAGGCCAATCCATTATTTGCAGATTTTCAACGGCTATATAAGCCTTTTCAGATTTAACTCTATGGAAATAAGCATTATCATTTAGAAGTTTTGTTTGAATTTAGAAATCCAAATTAGAAATCCAATTTAGAAATCCAAAACTGTTTTTATACTGCTGTTGATTCATTGCATTTGTCTTTCTGTTGTAATGCAAGACCAAACCATTATAGATGCCGAGTATTTTATTGTTCCCTTGAAAGATGCAGATGGACGTTTTCTAACAAACTGTTTGCTTTGTCTCACCATTTCAATTTGGAACTCTAAATATAACCTATAAAAAAGTAAGAAAACAAAGAAAATTGTGACAATGGTGGTATTCTAATATGACGAAAAAAACAAGCTGTCTTTTTCTAGTTTTCAATTAAATGGTTGTGGTACTGCAGAGCCCAGTCGCGTCATTTTCATTCGCTCCATTAATTCAGGTTTTTAAGACGTGTACAATGAAATCTGTTTTGATAGAGACGTTTTTTAGTGTTCTCCGTGATTTAATTTTCCTTTATAGTACGCTGAGTATTATCCTTACAACAGCAATATTACGGTCTAAGATGCATGTTGCTGTAACTGATATCACGTAAATCATATCTTTCGCATACCCCCAAAGAAAAAACTCTCAACTGTGCAGTAAATTTTGAGTCAAAGATTAAGGAGGCCAATTGAATGAAAGCCCATCGCTGATTAGAGTTAATCGTTAAAATAATAACGTACTTCACCGTTCCGATGAGATAGAGCCTTCTTTCATTGCAAAATGAAGTATAGAATCGTTTGTCAATTGCTAACAATAATGTCCAGATTTTATGAAAAATTATGGGTATTATGTATAAGATAAAACTAACGGACAAAGTATTTTATGCCTAACCAAATATATGAAATAACAATATAGGCTGACGTATATGGAGCTATAGATGTGTGGGCCTATATACAGGCTGATTCATTTTCGGCCCTCACCATGGGGATCTCTCTTATCATTGGAGATAGAGTATAGGTTTAAATTTAGAAAAGTTGTTAAATTTTGTGTTTGTTATAAATCCGTAAAGAAAATAGACGTGTGACAAATGACCTTCGTTATTAAGAAAAAAAAACGCGAAAACCCCATTTTCTTCTTTTACCTGTAGCACCGACATTTGGCCTTGTAGAGAAGAAATAAAAACACATTCTTGCGGCCATTTCTAAACCTCTATCCAGTGGTGTACCCTAAATTTTTATACGACGTTTCGTTTCCTTCTGGCCATCATCAACTATCTAATTTCTTATAGGCGCCATATTGGATTTAAACATCTTCAGAAAGATTTTTTTTTTCTGATTTCAACCATGTACATGCTGACTATAGTTTTTGACATTAGGTTTTATTTGAAAGAATAAATTATAAGATTAAATTAGGTAGCCTTTGGAATTTCAATCTGTCAAACATTTTATTTATTGTTCATTAATAATACAAAAATGTCATACACTAACGAAGAGAAATGAGATATGATAAGTATTTTTTATTCTTCGAAACGAAATTCAACAGTAGCGAGTACAAGATAACAAAAACTTTAATAAAAATACATAGAAAAGTAAACTATAAACAATTACAGTAAATGTTCAATTATCCGGCCATCTTCGGTAATGCACAATTGGGCACGCCTTCTGGCATTTTGTACTGCCCTTTGTATAGTTCTTCTAGGAACTGCATCGAAGGCATTCTGAAGTCTGTCTCGTAATTCTTCAATGTTTTGTGGCGCATCTACTTTATAAATATTATTTTTAACATATCCCCAGAAAAAAAAATCTAGCGGACTTAAATCAGGTGATCTTGAAGGCCATTCAAAAACTCCACTATTTCCAATTCAACGGTTTGCAAACTCTTGATTTAAGAAATTTCTAACAGCTGCATTGTGTGCTGGTGCGCCATCTTGTTGACACCATAAATATTGTAATTGATTTAATGGGATATTGTCGTCAAGATGTATGTACGTAAAATGTTTAAATATCTTTCTCCATTTAAATGTTCTTCATACATAACTGGTCCTAAGAGACGATTTGCTAAAATACCCATCCAAACGTTTATTCCAAAACGATGTTGTGGTCTTCTAGCCCTGTTTTTTCGGGGATTTTGTACTGCCCAATAGTGCTCCGTATTTCTGTTGAACATTCCAGAATTTGTAAATTTTGTTTCATCTGACCAGACGATTTTGCTTAAAAAATTTTCGTCATTTCCTATCCTTCCCATTAACAAATTACAATATTCTAGCCTTCTCAAATTATATCCAGGCAGTAAAGAGTGACTAACATGGATCCTGTATGGTTTAAACCTACTTTTATGTAAAGTTCTCCAATTCTGGACTGGCACAAATTTAATTCTGACGCTGCTTCGCGTGTAGAAATTGATGGATTATTATTTATCTATAAAAATACAAGATTAACATGAAATTTGGAAACACGCTTTTAATTTACCATTTGTAAAATATCTTGTCGATCTTCATTTAAATTCCTGTTGTCTTGACCATTACGCGGCTTAGTAAACGATCCATTCTCGACCAAATTTCTGTCGAGATCTAGAAAAATGGTACGATGAGGCTGTTGTCGCTCTGGATATAATTGTAGATATCTTGTACTCGCTATTGTTGAATTTCGGTTCGAAGAATAAAAAATACTTATCATATCTCGTTTCTCTTCGTTAGTGTATGACATTTTTGTATTATTAATGAACAATAAATGAAATGTTTGACAGATTGAAATTCCATGGCTACCTTATTTAATCTTATAATTTATTCTTTCAAATAAAACCTAATGTCAAAAACTTTAGTCAGCATGTGATGCATGGTTGAAATCAGAAAAAAAACTCTTTATGAAGATGTCTAAATCCAATATGGAGCCTATAAGAAATTAGGTAGTTGATGATGGTCAGAAAGAAACGAAACGTCGTATAAAATTTAGAGTACACCACTGGATAGAGGCTTAGAAATGGCAACAAGAATGTGTGTTTATATTTTCTCTACAAGGCCAAATGTAGGTGCTACAGGTAAAAGAAGAAAATGGGGTTTTCGCGTTTTTTTTTTTAATAACGAAGGTCATTTGTCACAGGTCTATTTTGTTTACGGATTTATAACAAAAATAAAATTTAACAACTTTGCCAAATTTAAACCTATACTCTATCTCCAATAATAAGCGAGATCCCCATGGTGAGGGCCGAAAATGAATCAGCCTGTATATATATTAGGAGAGTTCATAAATTATTGTCTTCGACAAAGAACGAGTGAGATGTTTGAAACTATTTTATTTTTCATTACAATTTCTCGAAAGGCTAGTATATTGGTGGTGAAGAACTTCAATGCCTTCAAGAAAGCTATTTTTTTTCTTGTCTTATAAGCAATAATGAAATTTTTCTAGTTAGAGAAATAAATTCTCTTTAAATGTTGCTTCGGCTTAGGTGATGAGAAGCTGCTAAAAAAAATTAAAGAACAACTCTAAGAATCATCCGTTGAAGCGAAACCGCCATTGTTGTGGCCTGGCGCGTTATCTTGGCAAAGGACGCCGCATTCGCTAATTTTTATCAATCTTTCTTTTTAACAGGTGAAAATTCTTTAAGAACACCCTGCCTATACAGGGTGTTACAAAAAGTTGTTCGGAAATGTTACCCACTAATGGTTCTCATTATGATAAAGAAAAAACTCTGTAGTATATCTACATCGTTTCGGAGATATAAACAATTCCAATATTGTTATTAAATAAAGCGGTTTAGTCATTAAATGTTCTTTTAATAGGAAAAGATAAATACAAAAATTAACAATTCAAGAAGCGATGCTTAAATTAAATGTTCAACATAACCTCCTTCCATGTGCAAACATGCTTAACATCCACGCACAAAAGAATCTCGCACTCTTTCGAAGATTCCTGGAGAGTGGCGAATTGTCTGACATGCGTTTTATATTCGTCGCTGGAGATCTTCTATGCCATTTACAGGTGTGGAATAAATTAACGACTTTAAGTAAGCCCAAGCAAAAAAGTCAAGCGGATTAAAATCAGATGATCTAGGTTGCCAAGCATTTGGACTCCACCATCCTGTCCATCTACCATTAAATTCATTATTTAAATAATTACGAACAATTTGCACGAAATGTGCAGCCACGTCATCATCTTCTAATAATATTGGCAAAGTATTTCGCAGAAATTCCAGATAAATGTCAGCAGTTAAGCGTTTAGGAAGTTTGCAAGAATGTTTAAATGCTCGAACTAGTATTCCCGCGTTTAAACATTTTTGCGTGGATGAAATGCAATCTAAAATACTTACACAATAAATAACTATTGTCTTTTGTTATTCTTATTTTATAGAGCTGGAGACCTTATATATCAATCAGCTCTAGCATATCCTTTATTATTGTATTTAAAAGAAAATTAGAACTTCCGGATATTACTGATTTTGGAATTATTCTTGCATTTGGAGTACTTCAGATAAAAGTAGTTTTTGTAAATTAATTTAAATGTGGATTGGCCGAAATTTACAATTATTAAGAAAGATATCTGTGTTAGCGGCATAGTTTTCTTGCGTATTGCATATATAAATTTCTTCTTTTGCGATTTAATCATTGTATGACATTATTTCGTGCCCAAAATTTCAAATCCTAAAAACCTGGAATCTATTATTTGCTATTCTTGAATTTTGACTTCAATTACATAGTCTTTTGATCAATTATCATATTCTTTGTTTTCAATTTTGATATAACAAACTACTAAAATTTCATTGTTTTCATAGGTGTATCTAATGTTTTTAATATCGAGAAAGTGTCATAGATTATATTCAAGAGCAAATAGAATATGCGACGTGACTTTTAATTTTCGTAAAAAATATCATTTACAAGTTTAAACTACTTCTCTTGTAGGCACTATTAAATTATTCGGTAAATTCCTGATCAAATAATTATGGGCAATAGTGTATACACGAGCAGATGTAAAACATGTAGACGGTAATTTTCGTCTCGAATCGCTTATTAGATTTTTATGGTGGCGGTACATCAGATCTTTAAAGAACAAACCAAACGGCACCATACCGGTGTCACGGACCATAAGTGTTCACTTATGTTTCTATTAAAGTACCGACGCGTATACCATTTGACGAAACGAGCACGTTTATAGAAGGTATCTGCCAACGATAGCAACGGACCAAGGATTCTTCGGAAGCAGCTTGCCAAACCAAATACACCACAAATAGGTGTGCACATAATAATTAACCAGAGAAGCTTTAGCGTGAGCGTGTGTTTGTGTGTGTATGTGTATGTGGCTGCGTAAGTGTGTACACGCGTAATAATAATCAAATAAAATTAATTAAATTCTAAACAATTTATGGGCACTAGTTATAAAAAACTTCATACGCAAACATATACCTATTCTGTCACATTAAAACTAATAATTCAGTAAAAAAAACTAAATGCTCCTTATTCTACACGAATATGTAGTACATCTATGTCATAAACCAAATCGAAAGAAATAGGAGAATATTTAGATTATGTATTTAGTAATAATAACGACATAATATCTAAATTCTAAAAATTAACACTTTGGCAAGATCCAATATAACTTACTCTTTGGCATAACTATATGGACACAGATGGACCTTAATAATATTAATTCAACAACACCCACACTTATGCAAAAATACAGAAAACCACGTTCAAACTCTTGTGTTGAAAGAATAACCTTAAGAAGAAGAAGTATCTGACGTGCGTCCTCTCAATGCTAAGTAAATACTCAACTTTCGATAATACTTTCCCGGCAAATACGATAAGAGAACTTGTAATAAATACCATTCTATGATGGTATCCTTTTATATTTTTACAAAATCTGGAAAGAAAACAAAATTTTTGGGAACAAACTATGTTATTGATTTTCAAAATATTCGCCTTTATGGTCTATATACTTTTGAATGCGTACGAACCAATTCTCAAATCATTTTTTCCACTCTGAAGGTTGTATCTCAGAAACTGGTTTTCAAAAGCTTCGACTGCTTCTTGAGGTGTTGAAAATCACTGTCTATGCATTTTTTGTTTCACAGTTGGGAACAAAAAGAAATCATTCGGCGACAAGTCAGGTGAATATGGACAATGAGACGTTATTTCAACACTCTTCTCCTTCAAATAGTCAATTGTTAGACGTGCTGTATGGAAACTTGCATTGTCGAGATGAAGAATAATGCGAAGTTTTCGGTTGTTCTTCCTGATTTCGTCTATAACTTTTGGCAAACAAATTACTGTATACAATTCAGCGTTAACAGTTTTTCGATCCTCTAAAGGAATTGTTGCGATGTGTCCTGTACAGCCGAACAAACCAGCGATCATTTTCTTAGAAGTGCTCCTTGCACGAACAACTTTTGTGGGGTTCGGTTCGTCTTGGAACACCCATACAGTAGATTTTTGCTTGGTTTCCGTCTCATACGCATATATCCATGTTTCGTCACCTGTGACGATGTTGTATACGGATTTTGCGGTTCCTACGTCGAATTTTTTACGCATCTCTTTACACTAATTGACACGAGCTGCTTCCTGTACTTCGGTCAAGATATGTGGAACCTATCTGGAACATATTTCTTTTACAAATAAATGTTCATGTAAAATCGAATGAATTGCAGCCTGCCTAAGCCAAGAGATGCCTCTACCTCACTGTAAGTCACATGTCGATTGTATTCTATCATTTTCCGCACAGCATCGATGTTTTTTTGGAATTACAACAGTTTTTGGTCGACCTTTACGTGATTCATCACTCACTGAGGCACGACCATGACGAAATTCTGCAAACCAATTGTAAACTGTCTTCTGTGATGATGCTTCATTACCAAAAGTTGATTGAAGCAATATCATGCATTCTTGTGGAGTTAGGCCTTTTTTTATAATAGTAAAAAATCATCCATCTAAAACCTTCACGAGTAATCTCCATTATTTTGCAAACTCACTGTCTTAAAACTATCACTGTCGACAAACTACTGACTCAATTTCTAAGCTATCGCGGATTTCTCATTGACAAATGGCAAACTCTAAGAATATAGGGATTACATATGTCAAGAGCACCATCTAGTGGTCGATTGTAAAAATATAAAAGGTGCCCCTCGTATCAATACCGCGACTGCGTGTTACCGAGCTCATGCCCTCAAATATGTTGGTACAGTAACATGTTTCCCGGCTTCAGGCTGACTTAATAATAATAAATGCAGAATAGTGTTTTGTTAGGCACAGCTGCAACAATACGCCGCGCCCTAAATTGACCTTTGTATATATATATATATATATATAAATATATATATACCGTGTGGCAGCCATCGATAGCGCGATGCATGTATTAGTAACTACTGGTCGATTATAATGGGCGTGCCAACTTGAAATGCCACACCGACAGCGGGCGTATTATAAGAATTCATTTTTGTTATATTTATTTATCATTCTTTCGCAAAATTGCATACGGCGATAATAATCATCGGGAAAAGGTGCTTGTGAACTTGTAAATTTGTATGAACGATATTTATTAGTACGTAAAATATTTTGAGACGTTGTTTTGCTGATACTCAATTCGCGGGCAATTTATCGAGACGACATAGTGGGATTTACTTCGACTAAAGCACATACTCGAATTTCTATATCACTTATATTCTTATCCGGAACAACTTTACTTTTTTTACCGATTAACTGTCCTACGAATGGTGCTTGCATTGGGAATTTGACTTTCAGGGTAATTAGCTGCAAATAAAGCTCGAGTTACTTCCGCGGAATTACCACCATAAAATTGTTTAATCATAAAGAGTTTTTGCTCCGGTGTATAATACTGCATTTTTTAAATGACCGTTACGTACACCAACAACGCGGTTTATTAAATATTGTGAGCGAGTAGTTCCCCTGACGATATAAACATTGCAACTAACACCCATATGCGGGAGCGACAGCTAATGCGCTTGCGCGACTACACCGTATAAATGTGAATTTATTGGACAAATACGAGTGCATCATAGGGATATGCGATATACTAGGCTCTCTTGTAATCCATTGGAACATTGCGTCTACTTCTTTACCGTTCTAACACACGGACACCTCTGTGTGTTTTGCTTGCACTACAGGTTTCGCTATAGTTCAGACGCACGCGGCCACATGGTATATATATGAAAAATGAAAAATTTGTAAAAAACATATCCGCCCGGAATATGCAAATATCGACATTTCACTGTTTTTATAGATCATCAGTGCACACTACTCGGAGACAGATATAACTTTCACTTCTATACTAGGTGTATATATATTATAGTTCATATATATACATATATATGGATTTCATGTGAATTATAATTAATAATTATTAAATCTCATTTTACATGCGATTGTTGCTATAATTTGTTGCATTAAATTCTACAATCCGGCAAATCCCTTTTGCCCTAAATTGTAGACGTCAACTGTATAAGTTGTCAGTACAAAGGAAAAATGAAAAATTTGTGAAAGACATATTCTCCCAGAATGTGGAAATATCGATATTTCACTGTCTTTACAGATAATCAGTGCACATTATTCGGAGGCAGATATGACTTTCACTTGTATACTACGTGTATATATACGAACTATAATGGACTTCATGTGTATGAGAATTAATAATTATTAAATCTCATTTCACATGCGATTTTCGCTATAATTCGTTGCATTAAATTCTACAATCTGGCAAATCACTTTTACCGGAGTGTGTATAATCTGCACTGATGATCTGTAAAAACAGTGAAATATCGATATTTGCACATTCCGGACAGATATGTTTTTCTCAAATTTTTCAATTTTCATTTGTACTAACAACTTGTACAGTGGACGTCGCTACTTGTTGCGTCTACAAGGGCAAAAGTGATTTGCCAGATTGTGGAATTTAATGCAAGAAATTATAGCGACAATCGCATGTAAAATGATATTTAGTAATTATTAATTCTCATACACATGAAATCCATTATAGTTCGTATATATACACGTAGTATAGAAGTGAAAGGCATATCACCATTAATACATAGCATGTTGTTTTATTGGAACACAACTTATAATTTGAGAGTCCATTGATATAAACTCTTAAAACTTTAATCTATATCGTTTAATGATAAAATGTATTATTAAAATTCCTTTTTAAATTTAACGCCTACAAGAATACTAATAAAATATATACATAGGCGAAAAGTATTTTTAAAGTTTCGACGTGTATTTTCTTTATAATTTAACAAAATCTGCACCTCTTCTCGTTTGTCAAATTATAAAGTCCGTTATTAAGCCTGAGTTACATTACACTTTTTTCGTCTAGAAACTTGGACAAGTTTACAAACTAGATGTACTTGTCGAAACTTTGATAGTGTAATTCAGAAGAAATACATCAAAGTTTCTAAACTACAAAACTAGATCCGATCCCACTTTTCATCCAAGTTTCATACTAGACTTGCGCATTAATACACCATTTCGTTTGTACCAACTGTTCATTTTAAATAAAAATCATATAAATAATTACAGGTTACGTAGCGTTTGTTTTGTTCTGGAAATTAATAGAAATTATGTAAGAATGTCCAGTAACAAAATATGGGGCACCAATATAACGGTTTTCGAATTCATTTTTTTAATATTTTTGTATATGAGAGCTAATACATAATCACAACCATCTAAACGTCAAATATATTATAATAAACAAACAGAAATTTTTACTTTATGTCGGTAACGCACTCAAAGTTTGGTGCCCTCTATTCAACATAGCATAAATTAAAACTTGTATGAAATCTTGTTCAAGAACTTGTTCAAGTTTCTAGTACGAAGAAAAGTGTAATGTAACTCACGCTTTATACTATTTATGACGCATGATATGTGCGTGTGTTGAAGAGTGCCGGCGGAATAAATTAAAATATTTTTTCTACACTTACTAATTATCACCACAGTAATTACTATATTCTTGGAACCAAAATTTGTGCGATTAAAAAAAAAAAGAGGAAATTATCAAAATGTGGAAACTGATCGGATATGTTATACTAGAGAGACAAAAAGACTACGACAGAAAATAATAATTCAGAGAATTTCTAAAAGTAGGAAAGGATCCATTCAAATATCGATATGTTTATAATACATATAGCTCAGTTTCACTTAGTTATGTTGGGTAGATATATTAATTATATAGTTGCCACTCATGCACATTTCTTTTTTAATTCTTTGACATCGTCTGTATATCTCTGGGTTATATTTTGGGTTCTACGTAACTAGGTCTAGCATCTATTGTAAATTCAAAGAAATAATACAACAAGATGTTCATAATCCATGTATTTAAAATCTTAATAAATCTCAATGATTAACCTAAACTAAATTACATTAAAAATACTCTCAAAGGATCATTCGCATTTGCTGTAGGTGTTTATTATTTTCAGATTACACTATGAATGTTATTAACACTGGATTCTCTATTGTGTGGACTTATTTTCGTTTATAAATTAACCATACATTCCTAAAACTATATTATAAACATTGGATATTTTATTAAGGAAAACCCACAAGTTGCACACTAAAGTATAGAATTGGAAATACTAAATATGATTTTTTAATATTCTGTTTTATTTATTTTTGATACATAAGCATGTGTTTTATTTATTTATCTGCCAGATTTTAATTACTGTAAGAACATATCCAAGAATCTATTTACATAATGCATTGAATTTGATATTATATTGCGTAATATACAGGTGCACTGAAAGCTCAACCCATTTTAACCCTTTATCAGTTCGCACTATTTCAAACTATGTGTCAATTTATGAACCATGTAACCATATGGTTACAAAGTATTCTTTTTCTCAGATACTCTATATGTTGACGATCCTTGGGTGGCAATACCATATGGTTACAAATATGCCTAGGTGGGGGAAATGCGAATCTAGTCGAAAGTACGCAGCAGTTCATTTTTATGGTTACTGTTTAGGCCACGTGCGTGTTATTATTAGGTTTGTGAGAAGTACCGGTACCATTATTGACAGTTTATATTGTGGATTTGTGTGATTGTGCTAGAAATTTTGATATTGGTTTCTTGGATATATAAGGTAAGATAGTTTGTTTCTGTTCTAAGTGAATGTGTATCCATATACCATTATTTTTGACTTTGATTGTGTGTAACAATATGGTTACATTGCCCATTGCAGTATACTATTTCTCACTACAAATATGGACGAATCGGGACTGTTTGATACAATATCTCCTAATTTATTTTACGGCAAGAAGAAGGATAGACTGCCACCTCCTCCTCAGGTCTCGGATGTATCAGACTATTCCGACGATGAGGAAAATTTGGTATTGCCTCAAAGGAAATCTAGAACCCACACTTATGGTACAATTTCGAAAAATCTCAAGTAAAACAAACTTTACAAAAACCATGTACTTCCAAAGAACGACGAATCGGATGACGGAGACGATGAATATAATATGCCGCTGAAAAGGTTGCAGGATAAATTATTACTTACGACAGTTCAACCTTCAGTTAAAAAACTAATAGAGTATGTTTTTTATAATTTATTATTATAATTATAACTCTTTTCTAGTTTCAAAGGATATGGAAACTAGCCGGGATGAACCTCCTACAAAGAAAAAGAAAATTCTTCCAGATATTCAATTTAGTTGGACCAAAGATGATATCAGTAAGCCCAATAGAAACGAACACTTTTATCCTAACACAATGAAGAAGTTCTTACGCCCTTGCAATATTTCACCAATTTGTTTTCCTTTGAGATAATGACGACCATAATTGAGCAAACAAATTTATACAGTACCCAACAAACCGGTACTTGCATAGCCACTAATGCCAAAGAAATGACGGATTTTATATCTATTATGCTATTGATGGGTATAATAAATCTTCCTTCGTACGAAGATTATTGGGCTAGTGGAACTCGGATTGAACAGATAGCCTCTCTTATGACTGTGAAACGATTCAAAGCGTTGAGGCGTAATATTCATTTCAATAATAATGAGAACGTAACCGAAGACACCAAAGACAGGTATTTCAAGATTCGACCCTTGATTGACAGTCTAAAACAAAATTTCCGAAAATATCATACTGAAAATGATTATTCTGTCGACGAAACCATGGTCGCTTACAAAGGTACGCGTGCTGGAAGTCTTCGGCAATATATCAAAAATAAGCCCCATAAATGGGGGTACAAATGTTTTGTCATCGCTGGTGTATCTGGCTATATTTTGGATTTTGTGCCATACCAAAGGGCAACTACATTCGAAACGCTTCAAGGCAGTATAAATGAACTCAGCCAAGAAGAAATTGACATGGGTTTTGGTGCCGGGATTGTCATAGCATTATCAAAATCTCTTCACGAACCTAATAACGCAACACTATTTTTTGATAATTATTTTTCGGGACTCCCACTTTTCATATATCTCAAGGAGAAGTTAGGTATATATAGTCTTGGAACCATGCGCAGTAATAGAATTGCCGGTTGTCCCATCGAAACTGATAAGGTTCTACAAAAACAAGGGAGAGGAACTTTTGATTATAAATCGGATACAAAAAAAGGTGTTATAATTGTCAAATGGGTGGACAATAAAGTTTTGCTCTTGAGTAGTACCCTCTTTGGAATAGAACCTGTGGACAATGTCAAAAGATACAATAAGGCTGCAAAGGCAAAAGTTGATGTTCATGTCCAGCTATAATAAAGCAATACAATAAACATATGGGTGGTGTTGATACTGCTAATGTTGATGGGATATTATAAGACTCCACATAAATCAAAAAGATGGTATTTTGCAATATTTAGTTATCTTTTGGATATATCCGTTGTAAATGCTTGCCTGTTATATCGAATGGATTGTAACGCCAAGAAAACTAAATATATGCCTCTGAAGAACTTTAGATTGGAAATAGTAGCAGGTTTGGCTAGATGCTGTAAAGAAACCAGAAAGAGGCGACCTAGTTCTAATAACATCGAAATACCAACCATTGAGCGTCCCATTGTTGAGCGGCCAGATTTGTCACCAAGAACTGACTGTTATGGCCATTGGCCAGTACATGCCAATAAAGGAAGGTGCAGGTACTGTGCAACAGGTACGAGTCGCCTGAAGTGCGAGAAATGTAACTGCAGACTTTGCCTTACCGATTCCAAAAACTGTTTTAAAGCTTTTCATAAATAACCAAGAGATATGTATTTCTTATAAATTTTAAAAATAAATATAAATTCTTATTCGAAGTTGGGGTGGTTTTAATGGCCCGTGTGACCATACGGTAACAACTTCTAAATTTGTTTTTTTATGCAACTGTGAATATAAATTTACTAAAAATAGTATCAGGAATATATTCACAACGTATTAATATAGTAATTTTAAAGAGAAATTTATAGCCTTGACCGATAAGGGGTAAAAAAAAGTATGTTACCATATGGTAACCAAAACTGATAAAGGGTTAACTACGTTTCATGCTTATTTATGCTTATATTTACTTTGGTTAATTTATAAATTTGTAAATACTTGATTTATGTTACCTTGAAAACAACACAGCAATACGTTACTATAATAGGAATTTATTATAAATTAGATATATGCAATTCGGCTCCTACAGTACATCTACAAATTTATCTTAAAATGAAGGTCGAAAACCTCTGTACTTAAATCAAAGTAGTCATGTCGTGTTAGGCAAATTTGCATGGGGTGCACTCTTGCAGGGTAAAGTATTGATGTATTTCCGGACACGCAAAGCACTCATTACCTGCAGTTCCTTTCGTTTCTTGCATTGTTTTCACCCCAAGCTCTACGTTTACGACCAACTAATTTGGTGTTAATGTTCGGTATTGTTAGAAGACTATTAATATAAAATTTCTTAAACGATATTTATTAGGAAATACAAAATGTGACAGAATAATAGCTCAGATTATTTGCGAAACTAATTGCTCAAATAATTATTTTAGGAACTATACAAATAGCTAATAGGAAGGGATTAATTAAGAAATCTAAAATTGGCAAGGAAATTATTAAAATTATCAAATTTGAAATCAGATATTAAATAGTTTGGATACCATCATGATTAGGTAGATATATAGAAACTCATTTGTAAATATTTATGTAGTTTGAAAACTCAATGCTAAGTTTCGTTATCCAAAATTAAAGAGAGCATCTCGTGTTTCGCTTGTAATTAAATTAGATCCATAATCTATCTTGTTGCGATATAATAGATGAATGTATCGTATAATATTATTTTTTTTAAGAAAAGTTATTAAAGGTAATGATTTGCGCGATGCTATGGTACTCATCTGTTGCAATAACTATTCAACATTACGCCCACCAGTATCATGGTTGGGCTCGCTAGTCGAAAACTATAGCGCACAAATGTTCTCATTTATAATTTGTCCCGCTGGCATTTCTAGTTGTCGCTGCCTTTATTCAACCGTATTAATTTCTTTTTCATAAACAAGTGCCTTTATAGATCCTTACAAGTAATCATTTATTGGATTTAAAGTAGGTGAACGATAGGGCAAACGTACTAGCCCGATTTAACTAACCTACATATTGGTTGTGAAAAGTTCGGCTCAAATAGCCTCCACAATTTTCGGGAGCCCTATTGTGGAAAAACTAGATGTCTTGCTGAATAAATAAAGGCTTTTCTAACGCTTGGAGAAAATTATATTGTAAAATATATAATGTCGAAAATGCTTATACCGGCGAGTCTCTCTTGTCCGTCAGATGTCGCGAGAATCTCTTGTCACCTGAGAGAATAAGTGTGTGATTATTTGCGGAAGCAACCCATTAAACGTCACATCGTAAACCCGCACCGATGAAACCAATGAAGATCGAAACGCATGTGTCTGCAGTTGAGGTGACCACTGGTTAGATACGTAGTGTATCTCCATCTGTACAGATACAGATATGTTTTATACATATTTGTATTAATTTGTATACGCTTGAAGTGTTACACATTGATATCTTATTTTTTGGTATATTAAGCTATCTGGCTACTAATCAATGGACTACACTATTATACGGGTTTTTTTCTCCCTTATCATGGCATAGCCATTCAAAAGAAAACGCTTATACCGGCAAATCTCTCTTGTCCGTCAGATGTCATGAGATATCTCCTGTCACCTGACATGATGAGATCAATGACGATCGATGTCTGCTGTTGAAGTGACCACTGCTTTAATAAATGATGTATGTTCATATGTACAGATACAGATATGTTTTATACATATTTGCAATAATTTGAACTATGGAAAAAAATGTTATTACTAGATTCCGTTACAAAAAAAGGTCCATCGGATCAATATTTATAGACCAGATGTTAAAGAAAATTCCTGTTGAAAATTTCTCAAGCAATCGGCAATTAAAAAGCCCAAATATGTCAGTTATGAGAGTTGGTAATTTTTTTTCAATAGCAAGAATAAGGAACAGTCAATTTTGGTCCGAATTGACTTATATTAACATTCAAAAATTTGACACTTGTTTGTAAACACTAGAGCACGTTGTATATGATGGAGATACAACTGCTTTTCTCCTAATGATCGATAAATGATGTAAGCTTCCAAATTATGTCTAGTATTTCTTCTATGCATTTATACTACGATGTGTTCCTGGAGGTGCCTCATCTATGTCCGGTGTCACGCAAATGTACTATTGTGACAAATTTTCTTTCATCATATAATTCCTAGTTGGAAAACAAACATAATTAATAAAAGTAGTTTCGGCGGAATTTTGAAGCGCTTTTACATGTACCCACTTTTAATAAATTATTTACTTAAACGCAGTGTTTGGATATACAAGGTCTGCTAAAAAGAATGTTATGATTTCATTGCTAAATAATCATACTACATGACATGGAAATAGTAACACCAAGAAGGAGTGCGAAGCAGAAACGTATTTAACTGTAAAAATTGATTACAATTTCAACGAAAAAAATAAAAGATAAACACAATTTTCTTTAATTTTTATTAATATGGTAGGACGCCTCTATTAGTTTACACTCCCTCACTCTTCGTGTCATTGATTTCAGTAGGTGGTTGATGTCCTCTTGGAATAAAATATCCCAAGCAACCTGCAATTCGAGAGACCGTAAGATTTGGGCGGCCATTGGAAGATATGACATGGGCCTCTTCAAGCTGGTTTATAGAAGTTCTGGCTTCGTGGGGACGGGCATCATACTTCTGGAATATTGGGTCGTCAAGATTCTAAAGATTAGGAAGAATATGAGGTTCCACGATCTCATCACCGTAACGCCGAGCGTTTAAAGTGCCTCGGATGAACGTCAACAGAGACCTGCTCTCATAAGCTATAACTTCCCATACCATAACCCTCATGGTTCTGCGCACACGGCTGTCAACAGAAAATGGAATATTGTGACGTTCCTTATGTCTTTGCCCGACTCTAATGCGGCCATAATGCATCCTTACACAAAATCTAGATTCATTGTTAAGCATCACCCTATGCCAACTCCACGTCCAGAACATTCGGGACCTACACTACTCCAAACGTTGCTGTCCGTATTGAGCCGTAAGTGATAACTACAGCAGACCAGTTTCCGTGCGCGCCATGTGCGCCGATGTGAGGATGATTGTATTGCTTCAGAACTAATAAAAAGCATTTAGTATGTATTTGGTACTTGCTTAGACTGCATGTAAGTGTAAGCATACGTAATAAAATGTCGTCGACACATAAATCGAGAAAACGACCGTTGTCAGACGAAGTGAATAAGTTTATTATTGATTTCCCGGACTTAATATACGAGTGTGCAATACATATCTAATGTGTTGGTCAAAAACACATTGTAAAGAACACGTAAGCAGTTCGAAGCACAATAATAACAAAATTAATGGACAACAGTTTAAACATGAACTATGTGTAACTATGATTGCGTGTACACTGCCGTTTACCTTGTCAAGTAATGATTCATTTATTTCCTTTTGGAATAAATACGTGAATCAAACATTACCGAGCACGACAACGTTACGAAGGAATTTACCATCGGTGCGTAAACAGGTTGAAAATAAAATCAAAGCCGAACTGAAAAATAAAAAACTGTGCATATTTAATTATTTCTGATAGAATAAATGTCTCTATACTTATATCGGTAACAAGCTCATGTTGCGTCCCTATTCTATCGCATATTCTAATATATTACGAATTACACTCCCATACCAATGCTCATGGCGCGCACGGAAATTGGTCTACTCTAGTGATAACACAAGATGTGCTCGTTAGAATTTCAAACCGAAAGCCCTGATTAGGCGATAAACGGTTCGAAGAATCACAGGACGCTTCATTATCTAACCATAGATCAGCAATTGATTTAGTACTAGAGAATCGGTCTCTTAATTCCATTGGACGAAGGTGGAGGTTTTACATCTTACTAGTTCTTCTTTTGCTTTTGGTACCTACTTGCTGGTTCTTGATAGACCATGACTGATAACGCGATGTTGATTGGATTGGTTTCTGTTAAGGCGATTTGCAATTTCTCTGTACGAAAAACCATTTTGGCGCAAGCCATCAATTCGATCTCTGTCGAATTCGCAAAACCGGCGGTAATTTCTACATCGGCATATATAATCAAACCCTCAAAACATGTTAAACAAATGTATGGCGACAGAAAACGGTGAAAATTGAATCAAAACTCTGAAGAAATACACCTGATGTTAATATCAGAAAAAAGTGCACGAAGTGTAAGATATGCATAGTTTCTCTTAAATAACGATGATTAAAAATGTTCCAATAAAAAAAGAAATTAATTAAAATAATACAGAAAGAACAAAATATTGGAGATAAGTATAGCACATTATTTAAAAAAATATAGGAATATATTTAAAATACACGAGATTTTTTAGTGCAAATTTTCATCACTATATGTACCCCTCGCGAACACCCGGTATATATTAGAACAATTTTCGTCAAAATTATCTCATGGCATACCTTGTGCAAACGCCATACTAAGTTATTTTATTTTATGCCATGGCACTCTCAAATTATTGGCGCTTAAAGACACACATAGAAATGTCACTTTTTCTCTTTAATTGTAAATATCTAGAAAACTATTAGCTCTAGTTATAGGCTGTTAAACATCCTTAATAAAAAATATTTCAAGGGCTTGCTAATTTAACGTATAATCATGACATTAAATGTTTTCTCAAAAATCATCTTTCCAAGACTGCATTGCCTTACAGAGATGATGAATCTTGTTCACGAATAGAGTATAATAAACAAGCTACATTTCGATGTAGCCAAAGGCTGCCACGAATTCATCTTCTAGTTTAGGGTTAGACACCGGCACGCCCAGGCACTTGAGCACAGATACTCTTTATATCATCCCCAGTTCCACTTTGTTAATATCATGTCCTCAATAAAAGCCACTATCCTCCTCAGGGGAAGTTTGAGTACCCCCGTAGGCTGCAATAGATCTCTTCCAAAATGTTTCTGTCTGAGTCCTATCAGTTTCTCACAAGTGCATATTAGATGTAGGTTATTTGCCTCCTATTTTTCACATTTCATATACCAGTAAATGTACAGATGCTTCCTTAAAGGACGATGTCCGGTTATTAACTCAGTAATAATTTTAATTTATTTTTTGTTGCTAAGAATAGGTTGGCTGATAACATAGTGTCCAACTCCAATAGTAGTGTTTTAGTATGGAGTTGACCTTTCGTTAGTCTCTTTTTATTTTTATGTTGCCTTTTTAGCCATGACCAGATCTCTCTTCTAGCGGAATCCTTAGCGATTCCAAATACAGGTTCTGGTCTTTTGAAGATCGTTTTAGTATGTTCCTTGGCCAATCGTCGGCTAACTCATTGCCTTTAGCTCCTCATGTCCTGGCATCCATATTAGTCACACAGTTTTGTCCTTTGCCAGTCTATTGAGAACCTGTTCACAATGTTTCACCGGTTTAGACCTGGTAAATGGATTCATAATGGCTTTAATAACTGCCTGACTATCAGTCATTATGTTAATTTTTTTGTTCGAGCAGCCGGTTTTCTGAATTTCCTCCGCGCAGGCTGCGACTGCAATCAATTCAGCCTAGGAAATTGTCATATGTTTCCCCAGATTTAACGATATTTTCCTTCCGGGGCACATTTCGCATGAATCTGCCTAGATTGGATTGTGATCCAGTAATTCCCAAATCATGTGACATGATAAAAGAAAAACGTCGGGGGAAGTTGCGCATAAGTGCTTTTTTGGATAAGGATAACGCTCCCAGTCACAGATCCGCCATTGCAACAACTGCAATAGCTCAAGCAGACTTGAGCTATTGCAGGCCAGCGATTACCGACTATTTACAAAACTTAACGAACATTTGTATTCTAAACGATTTCCGTCAGATAGTGATGTGATATGTGCGGTAAGTCAGTAGTTTGCAGAGGTTGAACAATCTTTTATTTTTTTTTTAGAAGCATTAGAGATGCTAGAACATCGTTGGGCAAAATGTGTAAACCTTAATGGGGACTATGTTGAAAAATAAAAGCAAGCTATTTGCCATTTTTTTATTGGGAATTGGCTAGGGGTGGAGCAAAGGCCTCCACCCCCTTGTACACAATGTATATATAGTCTTACAAAAAATGTAAAAACAAAAAGGTAAGGCTACATAGATAATGCTACTCTTACCAAGGATATTATATTTAAACTTTTCGTGAGATGGCTTTCACGTTAGTGAACGTATTTTCAGAAAAAAATTTTTCGAAGATTAGTAGAACTTGTTAGCAATTATTGCCTCGCCTTTAGTTAGAGAGTAATTTCGTCAGAAAATATTTTCCTCATTTATAAATTGTCTCACGATACTGTTCTTCTTAAGTTTTTCTGAGAGAATTTTTTTAGCTTTGTGATATCTGATGTGGGCAGCGTCGCCATGTGATATCTGATCATCTAACTAAAGGCAGGATCGCCATATGTTGTGACCTGGTCACGGAGGGCACATCGCTGCGTTGGTACGCAGATTCGCCGATATAATAAATAACAGACGTTCAGCGTTTGGATAACAATATATAATTAAATAACACCATTATAAAGAATCAACAATTAACAATATAACATAGTACTAAATAGACACTAGTCTTAAGGAGGTTTCTATAATACACTCTCTCGGACTCTGTGTGTGTGTCTGTATTTCGAGATCTAAAGGGATTTCCTTATATGTTTGAGTGTGTCCTCCTTTAGGCTAGTGGCCTCGTTCCAAGATCAACAAAGTGGTGAATGATGAAACACATACCGAGGTCGTATTTGTACGCACCGAGGTCGTGTTTGTATTCAATAGAAACAAGACCGGGGTCGTACCTTGAAGAGGATATGTAGTTCAATACATGACCCGGTTTAGTTACTGCAGCTTAATCTTCTGCGATAATAGTGTCATGAATACTTTTATTCTTGCTCTTTACCAATTTTTTTGATATTCGAATATACTTTCTCCTTATTTGTGAAATTTATCTTGAACGGTAAACATTGTTTCGTTTGTAAATAAACGGGATCACTACTACGAAAGTGCTTGGTTTCTGTTGAATATATTTTTCATATTATTTAAGATTCCATCAAAATATTTAACTTTATGTGATTGTTTATTGTTAAAATCAATGCTTTAGTTTTTCTCAAATGTATTTTTCCCGTATGATGTGATTATTGACTTTTCTTATTAAACTGATGGTAACTATTTCATAAGCTTAAATTTTTAGTAGGTTTTCAAGAAAAAATATTTAGTTTCTCCTTGTAGTACGTAGTTTCTTGCAAGTGTACAACTATTACTGAATATAACTGTAATACATATACATTATTCACAGTATTTTATAAATATAGACTGGAAGAAAATTCGCAATTTAGAAAATATTTGGAGAACCCTCACGTATCACGAGTTTCTGTTCCGGAAATGCCTGCCTCTTTCCCTGACTTTCCAAACTTCGACAAGAGGAAAACTGGCAAGTATTTAATGAGTTGAGTGAATGCTTGCGTCGTTTTCTATTTGCATGTCATTCGTGCTGAAATGAACAGTCCTTGAAGGGCCGCGGGGTGTGCAACCCTATGGCAGATGGGGTCGAAAATTCAGCCGCTGCCGCCGCCGCCACCTCTGCTTACGGTTCGTTCGTTCGAACGCAAGAAGAACAGAAACAACAGGGTCGACTAGAACTATATACGCAGAGTCTGTGCTCACTGCTGCGATCTTGTGCCTTCGAAAAGATTTATTACCTCGTAGAATTGAATGGTTGTAGAGGGATGTTTAGAGGTACGTATTTACCGCATAAATCGTTCTTTACGAGTTTGTTGATATGTATTACGATACTGGCACCTAGCAAAACGTTAAACGATTAACTGTTCATATTTTGCCAAATTAGAGGATGTATGCTAATTTATAGAAAACTAACGGACCCAACAGCGAAATTAAATTTATATTTTGTGTTCGGACTCGTTTAAAGAATAAGTTACATTTAATAACACAAAGTGACACTATTTTGCTAAATTGGAGTCACTATTTATTGTAGCTTTATAAAAGCTAAATATCATTTGGAAAAATAAGATTAGCTATCGTAAGAAGTATTAAAAATTAACCTTTTACTAAAAAAGTATGAAATTGACCTTTCATATTCAGTTATCTAAACTGAGTTATCTATAAAAATGGTTAACCATTATTGCATTTCATATTCTTAATTTTATGCCACCTTGAAATTGTGTTAGAGTTTGTCAATACTTCTTGAAATTCCGTCTATCAAAATACACAAAAACACTTGAAATAAGACAGGTGTTTGAATATCCTAAATTATACAAGGTGATTCAAAGAAACGGAAAATTTTGAAAATTAAACAATTTCATGAAAATAAATTTAAAAAAAAATTATTTATGTCATTTAATACTAAAAATGATGCCATTTTAGAATACATACTGTACAATTTATTGTTTGAAGATGACGTCTTTCAGTTGAGCTCCTTCTCTACGCAAACATTCCTGCAGTCGCCTCGTTACATTCTTCATGGTTTGACGTAGCATCTCAACTGTAATTTCGGCAATTTCTCGTTTGATGTCGGCTTTCAATTCTTCAATTGTAGCAGGTTGACTAAAGAACACTTTGGTTTTAAGGTAACCCCACAAAAGAAATCACAAGCCGACAGTTCAGGGGATCTGGGCAACCATTGAAAGTCACCATACCTTGAAATTACACGTTCCCCAACAAAAGTTTCAAGCATGGCGACGTAACGATTCGACATGACTGTGGTCACATTGCCATTCTCGTCCTCAAAAAAATAAGGGCCTATCACACCGTATGATGACATAGCACATCACACGGTAACTTTGTTGCTGTACAATGGAAGCTGGTGTAGCTCCGTAGGATTGTCTCATGACTAACATCGAAAATTTTGTTTATTAACAAATCTGCTAAGGTGGAAATGCGCTTCATCTGACATCCACAGTTTGTTAATAAACTCCCCGTCCTCGTTTATCTTTTGAAGTATTGATTCATAGAATTGTCGTCGCATAACATGATCGTTGGGTTTCATTTGCTGGACGACAGCTTCCGGAACAGCTTGAATATTGTCTTATGTACGAACATTTCGCAGACGGCCTGGAGGTTTTTTTTCTTTGTCGAACAAGTTTCCTCGAAATTATGTATCCATGCTTTAATTGCATGTGCACATGGAACACACAGGAGTTCCCTAGGTGAACTCTCCACACTGTCATTGTTCTTGTAAAAAGCTTGGATCGCAAATGCACATTGCGCACCACTCCAAGCATCCATGATAACTAAATGGCATTTATGCCAGACGACCATAATCAAAAATCCCTAGTTGTCCCTCAAAAATTCCCTCGATTTCCCTAGACATTTTTCTATGAATTGATATAAAAAGCAAACATTCAAGCAAGGAAAGTATATTGAAATAGTAGGTATTAAATATGTACATACATTTTTAAAATGATGACTACAGCGAAGGTTGCATTCCACAAAAACATCGCAAACATTGATTTCGCGAATATCGGGGTACAAAAATAATAGGAATGTATGCACATATAAGCTACAGGAAAATATCGAAATTTTAGGAGAACTACATAATATTGAATCGCGAATACGAAGCGCGGATAACGAAACATGGCAGTAAAATTAGAATCGCGAATAAGCGAATTTGCAAATACAGGGGGCGCGAATAGTGGGGTCCGCTGTATTATATACAGCAGACATATATATACATTTTTATTCACTTATACAATTGCTTTAGTAGCGACAATTTTAAATGATCATCACTAACTTAATGATTCACAACAATTTCCGGCATTATCTAATAACTAATAACTGTAATAGAATTTAATGTCTAATTTCCTAATTTATTCCTCTTTTTAGATTTTCTCTCGGTTTCTGCATTGCTATGCATATTCAAATCATGTATATACTGCAGATAATAAAATATGTAAAAAATTCTCCCATTGTCATTTGTTATTTAGAATAGTTGATATGATTATATTAAGAAAACTATGTAACCAGTTGAAAAGAGAGCAAGTATTTCCTGAAGATATTTATGTATGTATTTATAATGTATAAGCGAATCACCACGTTTATATACACATTTTTGATAATTTTACTTCAAAAATTAAAAGAAAATTTAATAGAATTTTTTTGGTGTGCCCTCTCTTAAACAAAAGACCACGATTTCTTAATTCGTTGCCCCCATTTTTACCGATTCTTTATTTATATATTATATAACTAGCCAGTAGATGGCAAATTACTTCAAAATGGTAATTTGTTTCTTGTCTTTTGTAATGCATTTAGATTTCTCAAAAATTCCCTAGAAAATTCCAGAAATTCCTTTTTTCCAGATTTGACAAAAAAATCCCTAGAACTAGGGAAAACTTCCCTGATCTGGCAACACTAATAAATAGGAAGGTGTCGTTGACAGGCTTGCATACGCTATTCTGTACTACCAATTGCTCACGGTTACCAACACAACCTTCAACATTTCCCGTTTCTTCGAATCACCTAGTATTAATAAAAATACGAGATATTTTGCTCACACTGTGGTTTTATCAAGTACATTTCTGACTTAGGTTATAAGCAAATATACAGCGACATTAAACCTCATTTTTGCGGAATTTTTCATATCACTATGTACTAGTTAATTTAAATTGGAATTTAAATTAATTGAAAAAGATTTCTTTTGATAGCTGTGAAGCTATTATTTCATCTTTGTATCTATACCAATATATGAATGTCTTGTTATGGTTGTCCTTATGAACTAGTTTTTCAATAGGGTCCATGCTGACCATGACAAGACTTGAACAAGAATTTTCTATTAGCCATAAACCTTTACACACCGATTTCATAATAAATAACAAATCAAATCACCCTACACAACAAAAACAAACGTCCTTTCATAACATAATATATACAATACGCTTAAATGTAAATGTAAGTGCATAGATTTCTTTAAAAACATTGTAAAATAATACCATCCTTCTTGATTTTATATATATATATTTTTTTTTATTGAGTTTGTAACGTACTCTTTAGATGTAAGCACCTGAGGAAGCCACTGTGCTGGCGAAACAATTGTCGTGTTACAATTAAAGATGAAAAGTGAAGATTAGAACCGTAGTTTTATTTCTATTTTAAATTATGGATCTTCATCAAGTAAATTCCGAATCAATTCAACAATACGCTTAACACAAAAAATTATCAAACACAATTAAATTTTAATAAACAAATAGCGGTTAATAACAATTTTTATGCTATGATAGTGGGCACTATACTGAGAAAGAAACAATTAAATCATGCTGTAATTTTCATTTTCCCCACACAAAATATAGAAGAGAAAATATATGGCTTATCTCGGCCCTAGTTCAAAGAAAATCATTATGGAATTAAAGAAACTAAACATAAACATCATTTGAAACCAATAACAACATAGGTAATTTTATCAAAAATAATATAGGAAGAACAGAAAAAGGTGGTAAATCCTGATTTTAAATGTGGAATTTGCCAAAAAAAAAAACAATACAAGACAAACGGACCCGGCCGTTCTTTTAACTAGAATCAAGGATCATTTTAGCTCCTTTTTCTACCCGAATTTGAAAATCTTATATATACAGAATAAATGTGTCCTTATAAATAATGTAGAAGAAAGTAAATTTATAAATTTATCTGTAATCTAAATCAGTTAGTATTATATACTTAACAAGGCGACAGTGTGAGCCAATATAATATTGGATATTCAAACACATGTTTTATTTCAAGTTTTTTCGTCCATTTTATTACCTTAAAATTATTATTCATCAAATAAAACGTTTCCTAAAATCGCTTTCTAAATATCTATTTGTCAGCTTATAAATCTCCATCTGAAAAATTTTATAAATTATAATACAATCAAACCGCAGTGGGTATATATAATACACAGAGATTTCAAGGAATTAGACTTTTTTAAATTTTGTTCAACATTTTTTAATTGAAAATATGGAAATAAACACAAGAAAATGTAAAGTAATAATAACACAGGCCTGAATTTTTCAACACTTTGAAAGTTGATTTAAAAATTTTTACTGTTTTCTAGTAATTGGGTAGCGCTGATTTCAAATCTGCTTTTATTTTTTTTGTATCACGTAAGGTTATTTTTCAAACAACTAAAATCAAAAAAAAAAACACGATTTATTTCATTTATAAGCTAGTTTTATATTACATTAAAAAAAATACAAAAATATACACATAGAAACTATTAGAAATAGTTATTTATACTTTATGCTTTTTAAACAAACGTTTTAGTTTTTCAGAAAAGCTTCGTTTGGTTGTTTTTCTGTCATATTCAGCTAAAAGAAGATCTCTTCTCAATGTCCAACAGTAATCGGCCATCATTTCTTTAATATCCTAGTGAAATCTTTCTCTTTGCTCTTCACTCACGTCCACAAGGTTTTCTGGGAAATAGTCCTAATGGGAATGTAAAAAGTGAATTGTTATGCTCATGTTGCAATCAAGAATCCTGAATTTTTCCAGCATATTTTCAACGATCTCAAATAGTTTGTGTCTTTGTAATTCCCTAGAAATTTATGTACAACTTCGTTAAAAGCATGCCATGCATGATTTTCCTTATCTTCCATCACATTTTCAAATTCTTGATCTTTCACCAAGCTCCTATTCTGCGGGCCTACAAAGATTCCCTCCTTTAATTTTGCCTCTAACAGAGTCGGAAATGTTTTACACAAATATTTAAAACAATTTCCTTCTTTGTTTAATGCCTTAACAAATTGTTTCATAAGTCCAAGTTTTATGTGAAGCGGTGGAAGTAACACTTTTTGAGCGACAATAAGACTTTCAAATTACATTTTTGGTTCCAGTTGTTAAAGTTACCCATTGTGACCAGTCTCTTTTTATCCAATGCTGTTCTCGATTTCTGTTATCCCACTCGCACAGGAAACATGGAAATTTAGTATATCCAGACTGCTGACCCAAGAGAAGGCCTAAAATTTTTAAATATCCACACACTTCCCAGTTGTGATTTTCATATTGTATTCTTAAAAGTAATTCCTGTAAATTTTCATAGTGTTTCTTTAAATGAACAGAATGGCCGACCGGAACAGAAGCAAAAACATTGCCATTATGTAAAAGAACAGCTTTAAGGCTCCTTTTTGAAGAGTCGATGAAAAGTCTCCAGTCAGAAGGTGTGTACTCAGGAGCTCCGAGGAAAGTAAGTAGATCAGCAATTGCTTGAAAGTACACGAGTGGTCCGTTTTGTGCAAAATATTTTACAAATCCAGTCTCACAATTTCTATACCAAGAGAAGGTAGTTTCTGGGGCAAGCAAATTTTTTGTTTCAACCTAGACCCCAATACTTCAGAAAGATCTTTTAAATGTCCCAAATCTCTTACTAAATAATTCAGTTCGGCTAGTGAAAATAGCTGAGGTTGATTTTGACATGAGGTTGATGGTTCAAAATCACTATCCATCTGTACGGAGCCGGAAGTTGAAGAGGTTTCAATATCTTTTTGTAGTACTTTATGGAGTATGGGTATAGGTACATGATCACTGTGAGGAACTGGTCTGATAGCTGATTTAATATTGTTTGGGTACAAAATATGTTTCAAAGTTTTTCTATTATGCTCCTTAATATCACAAAGACAAAAGTAGCAATCTTCATGATGATTTTGCGGTTCTCTCCAAACCATCGCTATTAAAAAAGGAAGGCTTTTTCTATTCCCTTTGGTCCAATGTCTAAAACCTTCTTCACATACCTTACAAACAACGTGCGGTGCCCAATCTTTATCTTGATCTCCTAATTTGATTTTGAAATAAGCATAATATGCATTTTTCACAAATTCACCAATTGGTCTCTTAAACTTTTTCAAGACGAAATATCCACAAATATAACAGAAATCATCTGGTTTGTTTTTGCAACACCGGCTAGACATATTTTTAGGCAATGTTTATTTATCAAATACCACGCACAACACTAAAGACAAATTAATTTTACTTGTTTACTGATCGACACTCAGAGCTATAATGAAGTGAATGACATTAAAATATACATTTTGTTTGGAGTGATAAACTTGAAATCCTTCGCAGTACTAATAAAGTGAAAGCATAATAAATAGGATTTAGCAGGTAAAAATTCCAGGAAATCTTGTCCAAAATTAATACATGTAATAAAAGATTTACATCAGGTAATGAGAGCCTATTTAACAAATTTCTTTAAAACCACAACAGAAAAACATTTTTGGGTTAATACCTAGAATTTGAAGTAGTACATTCATTTTAAAATGTATTAAAACGCCTACTATAAGTTTTCTTTTTTTATATTTTTTTCTTTTTCTTTTGTGCAAAAAAAAATCTGTGGGTGGTAGAGACCAACTGCATTTTAATTAGTTATTCCTATATAAAAACTGAGCTTAACAAACAAAAATCACGTCATCACAAATTTTATGCAGGCCTGTGTAATTAATGCGTCAGAAGATCGGAAAAATATTAAATATAGAGAAGACGTCTCAACAATGAAAAAATACAAACGAAAATTATAAACAAAGCGAGAATATCTATATGTATAAGTGAAGGAAATAAGTTTAAATACCACACCAAAATATGTAATGCAGTAGGAATACTAACTATGTACAGAGCTAAGACATGATCACTAGCAACAGTACAAAAAAACAAACTAACGATAATCGCAATTAAATAGGAAAATTAAAGAAAAAACTCTGAGATATATAGAGAAAGATGGAAACGAAGGTATACGACAAAGAGTAAACCAAAAACCAATAACAAAAAATAGCGAAAAATGACCTCACCAGATGGGTCAATCATATTGGTAACAGAATAAACAAAAGCTAGTTCAAAAAAGGCTCAAGACATTCTGTCAAGAAGAAGACGAATAATTGTTTAATTTAGTAAAATAGAAAGTTTCAGACAAACTTTAGTCATTTTTTGGGGCTATAATTCTGATAATTCACTAAGGGAACTGATTATACTGATATAGTTGACTTTTTTTAATGCTTTTTCTTAAACATTTCTACGCTACATTCAACAGGGGTACTCATAACAGGGCTTGAGAACATATGGGTTTGTTATAGGATGAGCCAGTTATGACTAGAACAATTCGATTAACGCTACACATCGACCTCCTATAATTATAATTATCCCAGAGTTACCTCCGAGTACTTACTTGAGATTGTAACCTATCAATAGCAACAGAACGACCCTTTACTGAAAAATATGCATAATTGAAACTGTTAAACTTATTAAACTTATTAAAACAAAACTGATAACCGGCAACAAAACTTCATATGAGCAAGTGGATGGTAATACCACGGATCAATAAAAAACTCTTGTAACTCTAACCTACACAAGGTGCAAGCAAAAACAGACAACAAAAACTGGCTTTAATTAAATTTTACGCAATCCAACAACCCCCCTCGGACTACCTTGCATGGGCAGGATGATCTTAAATTTACAAGACAGCCAGCCATTGCAAACAGCGTAGATGTCAGTGAAGATGGTCGTGCGGTTATTGTCGAAACGTTAATAAACTGACTATAATTTGAAAAGGGTGCCACCGCGTTTTAAGGGCCGCCTGCCGTAGGGGTTATACGTCACGCACAGGACGTAGTTGCGCTAACGTACCGACTACAAATAGTCAGAGTACAGGATATAATGTCAAGTAAAATAAAATGTTCCACATTAAAAAGAACCAAATTTAATAAGAACGTTTCCGTAGAAAAGTAAATTTAGAAGTTAAAGTAGAAGAGAAAACAAAAAAAATGTATCTCGTTTCAACATATGTGAATGGGGGAACCCCTGTATAAAATTCAGTTTAGGTAACTAATAATTTAGATAAATATATGAATATTAAACATCAACACTCTCTACTTGTAAACTCGAAATACAAAAAAAAAACTCTTGTACGGACCGGTATAGCACCAGCTGTATATACCACGTGAACAAAGAAAAAAGTAATGCCGTATACGATTACGTGTGATCTCAGGTACGCATTCGCAATCGAAATTAAGCCTTATGCATGAAAACTTATTACTACCTATTCTATGATGCTAATTATTAGTAAAGAAAAAGAAATACATTCTTATAAATATAAAAACATACACCCTTAGGCATATACGTTATTCTTAATCAAATTGAGACGACAAATTTTTCTATAAACTAAATGCATCATCGCAAATCATAAATTCACAATAATAATTACAAATCGGTATTAACCATTGTAAACTATAACCCTATCAAAGAAATTATTAAAGGTTCAAGACTAAAACAAAGAATTAATTAATGTGAACCAAACTAATGTATTATACAAGCAAACAAAATACTAAGTGGTCAAGGCTAAAGGTGTTAAATTAATAATTCTTTCTTCTTTGTTTTTAGTATGTGACGATATCGACACTATTATATATGACACAAATGCAAGTTTTGAGAAATAATTAATTAGTCGATACGACATAGTACAGTACTACTTTTCGAGTTGTAGATCAAGTTCGAAGATAAATCACATCAAATGGAGTCGTTTCCGCTTCAAACGTAGTCCTCGATGAAACTTTCGGTCCACGTGGATTAATTCACTCCTACAATAGATTCTCCAGTTATGATGATTTTATACTTGAACAGCAAATCCCATCATCAAACAGCTATAGAAGCCGGTAGCAGGAACCCGAAACAAGAACCTTACAGATAGTATTTTGTGCATTGAATATAAAGATACTCAGCTACAGATGCTCGAGGGCAAAATTAATCTGCGGTATAAACAACAACGCCAATCCAATCATATAATTTGAGGTTCAACAAACACTGTATGCCTCAACATAAACTACCTATTTTGGTGTAAATTTACTCTATAAAAATTACCACACAGTAGCAAACAAACAAAAATACTAATAGTCTAACCGAGGTTCTCAAGTAGTGTCCGAAGTCCCCCGCAAACTAGTAAGTCACGATTGTGCGATAGGATAGCGAAATCGCTACGGATATATACCACCCACCAAAATATCGTAACGTAACATCGACAGTTATTTACTGCAATACTCTCTTACACAATGTAACACTAAGACAAGCACGATTTCAGGAAACAAATTTGAAATGAAGGTGGCGGCAAAAAAGGGACACAATTCCAATGATCTAAGTTGGACTAAACAACATAAGCCTGGAATTAAAGTACATTTTTAAGTTTTATTTTAACCACTTCTAATATTATAATACTTTTTCTTAAAAATATTCATTTTGTTGTGATTAAACTGTTTATCTTTTAGTTAGCACCCAAATATTTCGACCCATAAATTAAGACTGGTGAAAAACTGTTATATGAGGTGTGGCTACAAAATTATTTTAAAAGTTTTTATTTTAAATTTGTACATATTTAATTATCGTCTCCTACAATATACACTGTGCGCTGTCCTGATGAAGAACTCATGACTCTTTTCAAAATTCGAGTATTTTCTTCTGATTTTTTCACGGAGTTGAGTAAAAAGTTTAAAGCATAATTCTGATTGATAGTTTGACCTTCAAAACCACAGTTAAGGTACAGAATCCCATGGATATCGATCATAGCTTTGAATTTTGATTAGCTTATTCGCGCTTTTTTAGCTCTCGGTGAAATTTGACTCTTAAAATACATTGATTGACGCTTAGTTTCTGAATCATGGGTGAAAGACCAAAATCTATTACATGCTATTACTCTTTCCAAGAAGTTTGGGTTATTTTCAATGGCACTTAAATTGTCAATACTATAGTCATGAGCTTATTTCTGTTCCATTGTAGAATGGTCGGCTCCATTTTCGCATAAACATTTTGAATGTTTAAATTCTTATGTAAAATTTGCCTTAGCATGCTTTATCAATTCCTTCAATTTTAGCAACCGCACGAATACTTAACCGACGCTCAACTCGTATCAGATTACAGAGTTTTTCAATATTTTCATGAGTTTTTTCACTTTCAACGTTTTCTCGACCATATTGGAAATCTTTAAGCCTCTCAAATGATGAACATTCCATATACTTCTGTTAATAAAAGATATGTTTCAGTAACCCTTTTTCCAAGTTTCATGTGAAATTGCAAGACAATTCTTTGTTCTACTAAAACACTTATAATTTTTCCGGCAAAACAAAAAAATAGATCTTAAGCAAAGGAAGGCCACAGTCAGACTATTATGTCTATAGGCAAGGATGAGGCGGCAATCAAAAGAGAAGAGCTAACGCTACACAGCTATCGATCGTATGACTTTTGCGGATGCGTGATTCATCTGTAGTAGTATTTGCCTCGTTACTTTATAGTCACACCTCGTATATGTACTCATTTTGGCTTTTCTTGATATTTCTTCTTCTTTCTATAAGTGAATTTCCTATTGGATGGCTGCATTGCTGCTTTATATGCTTTGGTTCAGTTATAGTAAGTTTAAGATGTTCTTGATTGAACATTGTGTACGAGGGTTGCCTTTTATATCTTGCATATAGAGCTAGACTAAAATAGTAGATAGTTTTTAAAGACTTTATTGTTTTTCGAAGTGTTCTTCACGAAGATTTATTCACTTTTTCATGCGCTCGAACCAACTCTGGAAGCAGTTATTCCACTCGTTTGTTGGTACAGTCAAAATTGCGTTTATGAAGGGATCGACTGTTTCTTCTGACGACTGGAACCTTTGACCACGCAGTCCGTCCGTTATTTTCGGAAAGGTAGAGAAATCGTTGGGGCTTAGGTCGGGACTGTACGGAGGATGGTCTAGCAAATTGATGTTTTATTGCGTTAAAAATTCATTTGTCTTGCGAGCTGTGTGCGAACTTGCATTATCTGATTGGAGGATGATTCATTGTTGTGGCTCAGCGATGACTTGCCGCAAACAAATGGTTGTATACCAATCAGCAGTAACAGTTCTTTGATCTTGTAGAGAAATTGTTGCTGCATGACCTGCTTTCAAGACATATGTCGCGATCATTTTTTTGGAGACCCTTCGAGAACGGATTACCTTGATTCATCACCACTCTCGAAATTATACACGTATTTAGTGTTTCCTGGGTTGAAGCGGTATAGAGTTTTCCAATTCACCGCCCTAGCTGCTTTCTGTTCTTCAGTCAACAGATGCGGTATCCAACGGGAAACTAATTTTTTACACACAATTTTTCATGCAAAATTTTTTGTATTGATGTCTATCTATGAAATCCCTAATGATGCCTCAATTTCGCGATATGTCGCATGTCGATCTTCGTTGATGAGCTTGGGCACAGCATCGACGTTTTGCTGAGTGACTGCCGTTTTTGATGCACCTGCTCTTGGATCGTCGCTAAGACTAATCAGTCCACTCCATACCAACGAGAAATTGTTGACTGATGTCAACATCACGCTTCATTACCGAAAACAGAAACCAACTGGGCGAGGCATTCTTGTTGAGATAATTGTAACCGTGAATATTTTCACAGTTAATTTCAGTTGTAGCTACAACACTACATGTATCGCATTGAAACTTTGGATTTAGGCTAACTAAAAATGGAGGTTAATTTTTTAGTACTGACATTTGATTAGTGGCGCCCTCTATGTCCCAGCTTGCGAAACATAGAAGACATCCCTCGTATGTATAGTTCCAAAAATGAATTTTAGCAGAATTTATTACCAATACAAAAGCTTTAAAATTAGTTTCATTACATGTAGTTGCTTATATTTTCCGCATTATTTATGGCGTATTTACAAACATGCAAATTATAATAATGAAGTTTTTGCTGAAATTGGTATCAACATGGCTTGTTTAAATAATAAAAAACATTATGTGCATCGGATCTAATCAAAATTAAAATTATGTTGGCGGTACGGTATATATTTTTTTAAAAATACATTGCTCTGCTCTTTCGTCTCTCTTTCCGAGGCGAAAGCTTTCAGAGCGTTCCTCTTCGCTCGGAATTATTCACCGATAATTGATCTAACCCCTAGTTTCGGATCGCGTCTACAACTCTCCGGTATGCGTTCCACCGTTAGTCTACTCTTCTTTTCACAATTTGGCATTTGTACGAAATACAATCCATCAATGTCAACAGTCGGGTTGTTTTCTCTCAGCCGCTCCGTCAGATCGCCTCACCCCCTCGGCCCGGGCTCTCACCCCCGACAATACACCACTGGTATGGATGGACGATTTTTGTCATTTATTATTGGGCAGACCGTGGATTGATTTTTGGCGCTGTGCGAAATGTAGTATGATGTGTTAATTTCGTGTTTGAGTTTTTCGACCCATATACAGTCAAAAAAAAACTCCATTTTTCTCATAAACTGTTCGTTTCAGTTAGAGGTCACTGCTTATTGGTCTACATTTTAACATCCCTTGGCAAGTAGAAGAATTTTTGCGTTGTAAATTAATATATTTTTTGCTCAGTTAATTATTCACAGAAGTCAGTAATATAATCCTTTACCACTATCATCATTTTATATAGCAATTAATAAATTCGCTGTACTAAATTTTACCAAAGATGAAATCATAAAATAAACACTAACTTTTCAACTTGTGAAAGTAAATACTTTACATATTTTTAAAATTTAACCAAGTAGGATAGCATAAATGCAGAATTAAACTTAGTGGCGGTTCGGAAACATTTTCCAAAATTTTTAGTAGTAGGGCCTGGATCCAAACAAAAACAAAAATGCACCAGTTGACCACCTATTCTTTCGAGAGGATTCAGTTGGAATTTTGTAAGATTAGACTAAATCATATAGAGATACATTACAGTTTTATTTTTATAAATCGTATATTTCTTCAGTATCATTTCTTTTAATTTCTGTTGAAAGTGCGTGCCATTCAGACGATTTGCAGAAACAAATCTAATTTTCGCCACTACAAATGGCCCGCAGTAAGGAAATCTCGCTAATATGGACGTTATTTACAAAATTAGGGTACTAGTAAATGGGTCAAAAAGTAAGGCATCCAAGTCGAAAATTACATTAGATCAGTTACACTTAACAAAATTTCGTTAAAAGTTAAAGTTTTTTTGTACACCATTAACACATATTATACATAGAGAATGGAACAATATCTTTCCTTTTTGACAAATTTTTACCACATTTTTGGGGGTGTTAAGCCAAAAGATTCTTATCTACTGGCTTAACATAAACAAAAACCGAAAAGCTAGCACAAAATAAAACTAGTTGTATTATAGAAATACACATAAATTTATAATAAAAATATTTTTGTTGCTTTTTAGCAAAGATAAATTCGAACAATAATTAAGTAATATCTAAAATTTCGTAGACTGTTCGGGCTATGATTTCTTAGGATTTTAAACGAGATTTATTATACAATCAATGTCATCTAACGGAAGTTCTGGGGGTGATGATAGTTCTTGATTAGCTTAAAGCAGCTACTGGTTTCGTAAATTTATACGTGGATCTCGTACATTAGAAGATGAACGAAAACCTGGTCCAACTCGTCACTCTTTTGTCCAGATCTTGCCCTCAACGATATTCATATATTACTATTGATTGAAAGAGTTTTCTGCGTGTTTTAGAAAGAATGAACAAGTTGCATTTTAGCTAAAGAGGATTTGTTTAAAAAAAAATAAAGTAATTTTCTTTGAAAATTCCGATTTTTTTTTTGTAATTTTTTGAACAACCCTTGTATATAAAAAAATAAAACTAGTAAAATCCACATTAGCATTTAATTGGTAAGAATATCTTAATACCAATAAGATAAATATGTTTATTGATATTTTACTATTTACATTTGATGACTATAAAAAAAACAGACAGCCCAAATGTCCACTATAGCATGTTACCACCAGAAATTAAAGTTGAACTTTATTAATCTATTAAGTAAAAGTAACGTCAATATTCAAGAAATTAAATAGACTAATTATTTTTGGGAATTAACAAATGATAATACTCATTAGGTAAGTAAATAGAAAACATGTAAATATTTACATATATATATATATATATATATATATATATATATATATATATACGTATAGATAAAGATAAATATTTCTTGACCTTTGTATATTATAGTAGACTTAGGTATTCGGTGCTTTAAGGTCTGTCTTACTTTAGTATTATATACATATTTAAAATAATCTCTTATATGTTTCGGTAAATATTACTTTTATCAAAGAATTATAAATGACAGTTTATTAACGTCAAAGTCATATAAGTGATGCTGTCATGGTGAGAAATATATATTTATAAATACATTCTACATTCAGTTCGAATAATAACAATTCATGACCTAACATTCCCAACAGCTTGACGCCAATTACAAAGGGATTGGCAAGTCATGAGTTATTATTACACTTGCGCTCGTGGAGCGACTGAAGATGTTAAACTGTAGGAATTCACTTAGAACGAGAAGGAAAACCACGAAAACCTACTCGTACAGCCCAGCCCCGGGTTAAAATCGGGACTGCCGACAAGATCAGCAGTACGCTAGATATTTATATAACACAAGATATATTTAAATATGTACAATATATTATGGTAAATTGCAGACCGTTACATTATTAAGTTATAGTATATATGTATATATATATATATATATATATATATATATATACATATATATGGAAGGATAATGGTTTTTTGGGGGGAATCCAGCAAAATTAAACTCTATTACTTAAGTCAGTTCTTTATTTTTTTCTTTCCAATATTTTGCACCGAATTCGTATGCTTCATCAGGGGTCAAGATGTCATCTTGTTTTTTTTTTTGAGAAATTACTCGTCTTAATTTTTATAATGTTTTCAATATTCTAAATTTATACTAGTTTTTTTACTAGTTTTATACTAGTAATTCATACATATCTATATGTATGAATTCTGTGACAATAACATGTGCTGTGGCTCTCTTTTAAATGTGTTTGACCTGTTTTTTTAAATGTAATTTCGAAATAAATAATGTGTACGCCGTTGATATTACTAGTATAAATTTAGAATATTGAAAACATTATAAATATTAAGACGAGTAATTTCTCAAAAAAAGAATAGTTCACATTTTCACCCCTGATGAAGCATACGAATTCGGTGCGAAATATTGGAATGAAAAAATAAAGAACTGACTTAAGTAATAGAGTTTAATCTTGCTGGATTCCCCAAAAAACCATTATCGCTGTGCGGGGGTCGGGCCGTCGAAGTACTGTAAAAAGAAAAAACTTGACAATCTGCGATTCGAAGAATATTTAGAGCAACTTTATCATCGACCCGCAATTCAAGACTGCTACAAAATAATTAAGATCATACAAAATAATTCTCCAGTAATAAATTGAGATGTATATTATTACTATTTCTTCTGAATTTTTTAACCAATTTCAATATCTGTTTTGTTTCCTATTTCCGTTTTCTCAAGGAGAGCCTGCATAATTTTGTAGTATCAGGTAGCTCAATAAATTTCCAATTTATAGGCGGGCAGGATTTGAGCTTATGCGCGAACTAGTACGTTAATAGTACATCAAAAGCTAAGCTACGACTTTTCAATTCAAAAGTGACTAAGAGTAGAAATTTATTGAATCACCTTCTATAAATCACTTCATTTTTGTTTTCAAATAATTATTTGGAAACGGATTAACGGAAACGGAAACGGAATAACGTTAAATTTTCCTAAGTACTAATTTTCCTATATTTTTCAAGTGCATTTAAAAATAATACTAAAATACGTATTGTACAGTTACAAATATTAAATCTTAAGTTAGAAAATTCTCAATATTAATATGGGGTAATTCGTGGTAACTGATTGTAATTGTAGCATAAATGTAAATGTCTCTAATATTATTTAAGTCGTTTTTTCAAAATTTGCCTTTCTAATCTTATTTTTCTATGAATTACGATCTGTCAGAAAATAAATGCAAGATTTTTACGTTCATATACACTGGCATTTTGACAATACAAAACTTTTATCCTAAAAAGAAAAAGGGATTAAGACATTAGAAATGATAAATAGTTTCGAATTCGAGCGAAATCCATTTATTTTTGTTCTTTACATTTTTTTCAACGCTTTTATCGCGTTGCTAATAGAAAAAAAGATATCTCTATGTTTATATACTTACAATTAAAATCTTTCTTGATATCGATTACAAAGAGTAAACGGCTTCTAAACGCAACATTTACGGTGTTTACTATAAGGCCTATACTTGAAGGGTATGGTATTTTTTCCTTGAAGCAAGCCGAGGGGGAGGAAAGTTCTGTTCGGGAACAGTCATTTTGTGAAACGTCTCCTCGTTAATCATCTGGCCGACCCTGACTGTCAATCATTGCATGTTGTACATAAGACGGAGGATCCGCACGGAAGAGTGTGGATACCCATCGCTTATCGAAAAATTGTTGTTTCTCTCACGGTTGAACATATTTTCACATTAAAATATTCGGAGCTGAAGTACTTAATCTTAAACACTAAAAATTTCCTTAAAAATATAAATATAATTACTTTAACTGAAATTATTTGTTTGTAGGATTCGTTTGAACATTACTAGTTTACTAGTCTATGAAAAGAGTAATATATTTGATATAATTCTGTTAATTCATATGAAATAAAATAATCTTTATGAACTTTCAGCTGAATATTAGTGAATTGTTAGGATGAAAGAATGCATTTTGTGGTAATGTGAAATTCGTGTCCTGTTCTTTTCCTTAACTGCAATTTAAATTTTAGCACAACCAAAAAATTACATAGATATGACGTTTCTGTCGTAGGGTTCGAAAGAATGAAACAATTTTAATTTGTAGTGTTATATTAATGTAAATAAAGAAGTTTTCTCGTCAAATATTAATAATTCTCTATTTACGACAGCGGATTGAGGTATAAGTTCCAGGAAAAGTAAAGAAACAACCGTCTTACGTCACCTGATAACATCGACATGACGTGAGTTTTCAAAACTTAGAAGCCAATCACAATGCACATAAAACTAGGAAAATATTGCAAATTGTCAAGCATTTTAAAGTAAAGTGGAAACTTTTAGAGAATAGCACATACGTCACAATGCGCTATGAACATATTAGTGCCCCATCTGATACAGTTTAGGGGTGTTTGTATAACAGTTGCGTGCCGATTACGATTAAGTTATATTTGGGTTTTATGGGGTATGTTTTATTGTTGCTTCTTTGAATTTAGTAAATTATCGTTATTTAAATAAGACACTTGAAAATATTTCTATATTATTCGATCAGTAAGTTTAAAGAGTACAAATTTTATTTTTAAGTAAATAATTAGATAATATTTATACAGTGATGGCTTCGTCATTGAAGAAAGTTGTAGTAAAGGGCAAAGTTATACATAGCCAAGGAAGAGAAATTATTGCCAACGTTTTAAAAGTCATGAAGGAAGAAGCAGAAAATAAGCATGCGATAATTCCTTTAACAAATTGCAAAGAGAGATTAATGAGACCAGTTGAAATTTCTGATATGACATGTAGAAGTATTGCTAAAGATGCTGAAGTTTTCTCTACCCAACTTTTGTTGGCCATAGAAAAATTCGCATTTGTATATGCAGAAGAGTGGGCAACTGTTTGTAGGCACGTTGATGAAGTTGTTGAAAATTATTTACAAACAGAGCATTTCTAAGACGATGTAACAGATAATCTAGTTTTTATAATTAATACAGAAGAAACTGATAATGAAGAAGCTAGTTATAACGATGATGACTCTGGCATTGAAGATGATGATGCTGTTCAACCACTGCCACAGGAATTAGAATAAATTGATAGGGCTACAACAGCCACAAATAGACTTGCGGCATTGGATGTCCTGTTACTTTTCTTAAATCTTTTTTAAAACTTCAAATTTAAAAAATAGAACAATTTGTTACTTTTTTATACCACATATATATACTGGTATTAAAATACATGTATTACATGTTGTTTTTATTGCATATTACTTGACAAAAATAAAATTTCTGTTACACATGTTAGGTTGTATTAATTATAACAATATAATCTCTAGACAACATGAAATATTTATACGTATCTTTATTGTAACTTGGAATAAGCCAATATCTACTTCAAATTACATATAATAATTCTGATTTGAAATTCTGAAATCTGAAATTCTGAATTTAAAATAAACTAACTACTACGCTGAGTTCAAAATAATTCTCTAAAATTAGAAAGTATATCAAGCGAAAAATTTCTTGAGTTAATGTTATTTAAATTATACCAGCAGCAATATTCATAACGAGGTAGATTTAAAGATTCACATTAATACTCCTCTAAATAATAATTTGCTTCCTCAATATTAATTAAATTAATTAGAAATATTATACTTTTATGAAAAAACATAATTTTCACAATTATAAAGTTCTTCAAAAATCACCCCTAATACCTCTGCCCTCAAAATCACCTGCGCCCCTGGCACTTTTTGTTCACGCAGCTTTGCGATTTCATATGTGCTATTCTCTAAATATTTTCACTCTACATATATCTATCAAAAGTATTAGTGTGTTTTGCAAGGTTAGATTTACGTTTTGCTATATTTTATTGCTTATTTTTATGTTCAAAAACTTTTTAACAAATTGGCTTGGTACTTCGTGTTATTTAATTGTGCCGAAACCATTAGGATGTCAAGCCAAGGAGCTTGTAGCTTTTTTAGTCAACTTCTTCGAGAAGGAACGCGATCATGGAGGCCCGTTTATACCTGTAACAATTGTTCGAGATGTAATCAAATTATTTCAATAATTAATTCTGCAATGTTTTGGCGTGTAGCTACAGCTTTAAACTTAAATGTGGTTATTGTAAGCACAATATGGGAGTCCATTAAAAATAATGATGTATTGGAGTCTCCCATAAAAAAATGTCCACATCCCAAACCCATAACTGCAGTGGATGACTTCAGTCAGACTGCTATTAGGAATATGATTTATAGAATATATGAAAGACGTAAGTTATTAACTACGAAGTTTGATTTATTTTTATTATTTTGAGAATTTTAGATGAACACCTAACTGTTAAAATTCTACTGATAAATTTAAAAGCAGAAAATATTTTTTTAAGGTTGTCAAAAGTCCTTGCAAATTATCCTAAAATAAATTGCTTAACTGAGGACGCCTAGATGGCAGAAACATATGTATTAAACAGAAGTAAATGCTGAAAATACGAGGTGTATTGTTCATGTGCATAGTTACAGATATGTAAATTATTTACATGTTTGTTTCATATTGTACAAAGACTTATATAAATTTCTGGATGAGACGTGGATATTTCAAAATGGTACAGTCGGACGATCTTGGCAAGCTAATGATTTACGTAGTGTCAAAACTACAAATGTTGATGGGAAAATATAACAACAATGCCATTGAATTAATATGGGGAATAACAAAAAATTACTATAATAAGTATATTGATAGACATGAAAAATCTATTCAGGATTATTTAAATATGTAGAGAATAAATTGTGGAATGAAGAAGTAAACTTTAATCGAAATAATGTTGAACCATTAATTAATCATTTACAAGGAGATTACAATGATGGCAGTTTGGAAGAATTTAATATATAAATTAAATATTAATTTTTATATTTGTACCTATATTTTTGTATACTAATAAATATGAAGAATTTTTTTAATTCTTGTTAAGAAATTAACAAGGTGTAAAGAAACTATATCAAGCATAAAACACTTAACTTAACTCTGTTTTTTCAAATTTACTAGTGAAAACTAATATTTGAAATTAGAATGTCAAAAATAAATGTTTACAATACTTGTTTAACATTATAATTTGTTAATGTGTAGATTTTCTAAGACAAGGCATAATTAATAATTATGGTAATTCATATTATGTCAAATTAATAAAATTATAACCTTTATAATCCGCAAACGGTAATTTCGAGTATCTCATTTGATTTTCCTGTGTACCATTGTTGAATAACATAATTTCTCATGAGTTATTTTTCTGGGATTCTGTGATAGATAGATAGAGAGTTTATTGGTGTAAATAATACATTTACAAGGTCAATATAATAGTATAATCATATAGATTGCATATAGAGAAAAAATACATTGGATATTGTAAAAACAAAATACACTAACAAAACATTAAAACATGAAATTTAGGAATTCGTCCAACGTATAAAATGCTTGGTGCAGAAGCACCTTCTTGAGCTCCGAAAGTATCTTGTACATAGACAGCACTTTCATTGTCCTTGGTAGTCTATTGTACACTTTGCCGCCCCAGTAGTTCATGTAATTTTGGATGATCTTTAGTCGGTGGCACGGCGTCTTGAGATAATTTCTGTAACGTATTTCGTAGTGATATCGGTTACAAAACAAAGGAAATTTAGTTTTATTTTGGTGTACATGTTTGATGATGATAAGTATGTACTGTAATACCAAGGTAAGTATCCACTTTCCTAAACCACGTTCCGCAGGATTCGTCTTGCTTTAATCATACTAGAGTTTTAACCGCCCTTTTCTGTAACAAAAAAATCCTGTTGGCTTCATTTACTATACCCCAAAATTTAAGTCCATACGTTGCGCGACTATGAAAATTCGCAAAGTATAATATTCGTGCGGGTTGATATGTTGATATTGCCATTATATATCTGATGCTATAAATATCAGCTGACAATTTTTGAGCTAGAGAAGTTATGTGTTCTTTCCAGATTAGCTTGTTGTCGATAGTCAAGCCAAGGAACTTAATAGCTTTAGTTTCAGCCGCTCTATTTGCAGTGATTTCGAGATGTTGGTTTTTTTTTTAATATTGACTGCAAGCTTATTGGCATTATATATCTGATGCTATAAATAACAGCTGACAATTTTCGAGCTAGAGAAGTTATGTGTTCTTTCCAGATTAGCTTGTTGTCGATAGTCAAGCCAAGGAACTTAATAGCTTTAGTTTCAGCCGCTCTATTTGCAGTGATTTCGAGGTGTTGGTTTTTTTTTAATATTGACTGCAAGCTTATCGGCATGAAACCAGATCTCTACATTTCTCATACTTTCAGTAACTTTTGCATGCAGTTCAAATGATGAACTCGATCTTATAACCATGGTGGTGTTATCTGCGTAAAGGCAAACGTTAGTAGTTCTAGTAATGCTGCAAGCAAATCGCTTATATAGATCATAAACAGAAGTGGTTTCAGTATCGATCCTAGCGGTACGCATTGCTTTAATATTTCAATATTAGATGTTTTTTCCTGAAATTCTAAATATTGTTTTCTGTCAGTTAAATACGATTTTATGTTGTTGTAGCTATTACCTCTTATTGCATAGTATTTAAGTTTGTTTGTTTGTTTGTCAATCCACTCTATCAATAGCTCGTGTCAAGTCGCAACATGTCAGTTCGATAGACTATTCCTCATCCAAGGCAGGCTTGCAGTAGAATCTCTATAACTTCCTGTATACATGTATTTACTGATTTACCCTTTCTGTATCCATGCTGAGCTGTTGTAATGTAATTATATAGTTCATCACTCATCAATCTATTAGAATTTCAGCGGCGGAAGGTTGTGAGCTTATCGAAGTTTACAGGGGTTCGTAAACTGTTTAAAACTCTGTCATAGAGGTTACAGGAAGGTGTTTCACGAAAATCAATCAACTCGACAAGTATCGGTGACGTATTAGAAGAATCAAAGACTGATTTAAGGAAATTTAAGGAAAAGGACAATTAAGGGATCATAAAAGAACAAAGGAAAAGCGTTTTCCAATAACTTCTTAAACACTATCGATGTGAAGGACATGATTTTCGCTTGAACATCATCACCGGTGACAATGGCAGTCAATAGAACATCGTCGTTAGAACTAATTTTTTTTTACACCATTTCACAGACCGCATTCAAGCAAGACTGTGAATCGAGCCTGATATTCGGTTTTATTACATCTTCCGTACGGTCCTGATATGGTACCTATAGATTTCTGTTCGTTCTCAAAGTTGAAGGACATATTGAAAGATCAACATTTTTCATTAGACACTTAAGTTTGAGCTGCTGTTGTTCGCACTTGGCTCAAGAGTAAACAAGAAAGTTTTTAAATGGATGGAATGAAGATATTGATCAGCGTCTGGAGAAATGTCCTGCCTTAAGTGTAAAAATAATTATGAACATTGCTAGTACAGTAAATTTACTTTGTGTTGAGACTTATTTCATTATTTTGCCTTTTCTTATTCTTGTTTTATAAAGCTAGAGACCTTATATATGAATCGCACTCATAGGATACCACCTCAGGACGTCTAGACGCGTATAGATACGATCTCACTACCCATATTTTTACTTCATCATACATTTTAATATTATTAATATACCAATTGTTTATATACATTTTTGAAATTTCAAAAAATTATTCGAAGCATAAACTTGTTATTTAAGACAAGCACCCATCACTATGTGATACTGTCATTATTTTTCTACCTATAGGTTGTCTGTATGCCAAATAGAAGACTTATTAAAGAGGAAACCTATAGTCGAATTACAGGTTAACTTTTCTCAGTAAAATGTACATCAGAAGGTAGAGGAAAGACAATTTTCAAATTGATATTGTTTGTTCTACTTCAAATCTACAGTGGCGAACGTTCTAGTACCAATTCGCGCTCGTCGATTATAGTGACTCGATTTTTATTTAAACAATTTTTCCAGCCATGTACTCTGAAATGTTAATAATTTAACTTTTATTAATCGACGACAGTTTTCAAGTATTTTTGCACTCTATATAATAATACATGTTGAACATATTAAGCTAAATGTATTAGGAACAAAAGAAAAACATATAGATAAACTAGATTTACTTGTGAAATAATAATAGTTTATAGTTATCACAAAAACTGTACTGGAGGAGCCAGTATTATAAATTGCGGTGGGCAGTATCACACCTGAGATTATGTTTACAGTTACGCTGAATATACATACCTATACCAACCAGGGAACAGGCGAAGTGTCGCTGGAAAATTGGGACGGCAGCACTTCGTTGATGAATGAATCGCGGCACAGAAGCAGGAATCTGTGGATTGTGCTCTAAAAGAGTTTGACGAAACATATGACGGTTTTCCAAACTGAGTTATTTGCAATCGCAGCCTACGCCGAGGAAATTCGGAAAACCGGCTATACAAATAGAAGGATCAACATAATGAAGATTAAGGACATTATGAAATCAATTACCAGATCGAAACTGATTAAGCTTACTGATTATTGCAAGTATTTCCTAAACACAATGGTGCAAGAAAACACTGCTTCACTCATATGGATGGCAAGACATGACGATATGAAAGCCAATGAGATGGTCGACGAGCTGACCAAGGAGGCAACATTGTTCAAAAAGGCACTTCATAGGACCCGAACCTGTCTGTGGAATCATAAAAGGAAATGGAGGCTAACGGTACGTTAACTCAACTCAACATAAGCTTGGTTAGGGAGGCTTAGCGTAAAAAACGTGGAAAATATGAGAAAACTATATGTACTTGCGATGAACTGAATGGACTAACACAGAAACATTTTGGTAAAGATTTGAATAGGATTCAATGCTCAAAATTCCCCTGAGATCCTCCTCAGGGGAACTGGTTTTACACTGGGCACAGGACTTAGAGAGTAAAATTGAGATAATTATTGGGAGTGTTATGAAGATCGCTTAGCGATTGGTGTCAAACCTAAAAGGCTAGAAGAAGCATGTAGATAAGCGATTGAAAATCACCGCATCTCGAAAATACTAAAAAATTCAAACACGAAATCATTTGTCAGATTTTCTAATCACTTATTATCCTTAATTTGACGTGCTGGTTGGTCAAGATATTTACTATTCAATAGTAAATTATTTTTATAAAGTTTGTCAAAATGTTTCAGATCTTCCATATTGTGCAATTCACAATATGTACTATTTAAGAGAACAAAGAGAAAGAAAAGAACGACCGGAATTATAATGTTAGTTATATTTTAATTCTCTTTATAATTAGATTAGAAAATAACCCTGAGTGATGTGGAGAAGAAGCATCTTGGTAATCGCACTACCAGAAACTACGGCACGTTCAAATTCAATAAAGCTGAACATTACCGTACAAAGAATAAAGCTATTCTTAGTGTATTTAATATAAAATTAAAGGAATTTTACACAAATCTTTTCTTTTCTGTATACAGTCGTTCTAGAATTTTTTATATACAATTCTGAAATATGAATAAAATACTCTTCATTATATTTATTATAATTTCCCCTATTAGTTCAGAATTTCATTAAAAATCACATATGGCGGCAATGATCTACCACCCTTTTACCATCAGTTGTAACCTTTAGAACAGCCAGCACTACAATCTTAGGGCTGGCGGTTCTAAAGCTTAAATCAAAACAGAAGCTACCGTAGGATAATTTCTAAAACAAGATGCGTAATTGTACCAACAGAATTTTTAACTGCCCAACATTAAATAAAATCATATACTTAGTACTTAAGTTATTTTTGGCGTTAGTTTAGAAGATTATACAAAATGCTCGAACATGTCAATTTTTAAATTTAATTTTACGTTTTTCAAATTAAAATTTATATGTACAGCGTGATTCATGTAATTGCAGTAACTGATTGGTGAATTTGGTTAAATAGATCAACCTGTATATTTTTATATTTTTTAATGTTACATTATTATTTGTGTTTAACGACAATACTAAGTAATTTACTAATAATATTGGTGAGTCATTCAGATGCCTATATTTTTTATGTATTTTTTGAGATGGGACACTTGAAAAAGAAATTATTAGGCATATATCTAAGTTATTTTAATGTCATATTAATGTTTAATGAAATAGTTTTCGAATTTCTACAAAGATTGTATTAATTATTGTTAAAATAAAACGAAATTTAAAGTTGAAGAAAACGAGCCGTTTACTAAGAAAACGTGGTTATGATCTTCTATCGAAAGAAGACATTTCGACATAAACAATTTTTAAGGATCATGAAACTTTGACGAAGATCATCTGAGCATTTTAATTCATCATGACTCATGCTATTTAACTGGAGAATTGCCCATTATAATGGATTAGAATCCAGCGACCATAACTTGGTATTTGCATTTCGTGGGCAAAATTTTAAGAACCGGGTGATTGGCTGCCGCTTGTTTTGAGAGAAAACAACAGGAATCAGAACGTCAACATTTGTGTCTCTTTGCTGCCGCGTCATTATTCTACTTATCAACAACATCGATCGTTTTCGTCCCAGATTGTGACCGGTAAGGAAAGATGATGCCTTCATAAAGCCTAACATAAAGAACATAAAAGAATGGCTAAACCCTAACAAAAAGGCAACTCTGCAAGCAAAAGCTCCTGCTCTCTATGCTGCTGGTAAGCTGATGTTGCGCATGTGGTAGGACAAGCCCAAAAAGGCATCATCAAGTCATTTTTCAGTACTACTAACATTATAAAAGCGACTATTCTAAAACTCGACTCAGAGGACATTCCACTTCTGCATTTTCCTAAGCTCGCCCCGTCAGATTTGCTCTTGCGCTCTCTATCAAACAGCCTTCGAAGAATTTCTTTTATTAACGATGTCGCGCATCAAAGTTGTTTTGATGACTTCCTCACTTCCAAACTACGGGATTTCTCAAGGCGTGGAAACCAAGAAATTGCCAGACCATTGGAAGGCAATCTTAAACAATGGTAAAAAAATAATCAATTTTCGGTTCAATTAAAACATTACAAACTTATCCATCAACCTAATAAGAGGTATATAATGTTTCGTTTAGATATAAACAAAAGAGAATACAATAGATCCTTTTTATAGAAAGAAAATTTGCTAATTATATGTAAAATTTTGAAACAAATTGACAAATACTTCGCCATTTATAAATATTCCAATCTTACATATTTAATATACATTTTTAAATAAAACCGTATTCTGTTTTTTTAAAGTCTTCATTTTCAATTTTATAATGCTCATGACTCTGTATTGCTAGTATTTCTTTTAAGTTTTCTATAAGCCAGACGCTCGAAATCGGTTCTTGTGCAAATACTATACACATCACTTTACTCGCACGTTCGCTGCACTCAGGGTGAAAACTTTCAACCTGACTGACTGACAGCAGCCGGCACTTCTATGTAAATTGAATTGGGAAATTGTTACACAATATTACGTTCTTTTTTGGTTATGTGCCTCCTCACTATTTTAATAAATTGCTTTTCGAGTTGCTCTCTTGGACATGTCACGAATTTCTTTTGTGCATTTGCTTGTATTACATATTAAGATATATTACTTTTTAGTTAGATTTAAGTAATAGATTTTTTTAACAACTTAAAAGAATTTCGTTTGCATAACTTCAATTCGGTGTAAAATTTGTTGAAAATTCTTTAAATATAAACCTTTCACTTAATTATAAATTCTCGCCATCTATTAACACAATTTGCATCCATGAAAATTCATCGTATTATTAGGTATTTAATTTTGATGCTGTTATAATTATTATTATCATTAGAAGTTTCTGTCATCCTATTTAATATTCCATTCTAAGTCATTGTGGATTCAATGCTATACTTTTTTTTAATTAGTGTAATCACTCTTTTCAGATTCCCACAGTTTGTATCACGATCGTATCTTAAAGAAACCTTGACCAAACCTAATTAATAAAATATTTTTTTTCCTAATCCGTCATGCCTTTTCAATATTAATGCAGATTTGTCTTTGCAATTTTGTTTCATTCTATATAACACTGCTTTCAGCTTCGTGTTTAACAAATGTAAAATGTTTTGGGATAATGTTTTCTTGTTGCCTAAATTTTTATAATCAGCTTAACTTGTCTAACAAAGTAAGCAGTCGAAGCATTTATAATTAAATCGAAAAATATTGCGTTCAATACTAAACCACAATTTTAAAATCTCAAGAAGAAATACTGTACATAAATAAATAGATTGGTTTTACGAGGGACACCTTTTATATTTTTATAATGGACCACTAGATGGTGCTTTTGACATATGTTATCACTATATTCTTAAAGTTTGACATTTGTCAATTCTGTATTTTCAAAAACCCCGACGAAAAAATAAGTAATCAACATTAAAACAACTATTTGGTTTTTATAAAATATGTTCTAATTTTACGTCCTGTATTTTAGATTTTTCCATCTGCCAAACTTATCAAACCAACCAAATGTGAAATTAAGAAACGAATCTAGATTAATTAAATACATATATTGATATCTGACACTAGAAAATGTACCAAAAATATTTATTTCCCAATATCTCGATTTTTAAATGTTTTCACAATATATTATTTCTTTGAATAAAAATTTTTGAAATTGTCTAATTTTTCGTGAAAGAAACGAGTGTTCATAAGGTAATAGTCCAAGTAGCCATGGACTATAAAATGCATTTCTGAACTAAATCTATTCAACGTAACCTTAATTAAATAAAACGTAATTCAAAATTACGCACACAATTCATATTTATTATGGTACAATTAATCAATTAAATAGATATAGGAATATTAAATATAAAAGACAATATTACATTAAATAAATTGTAACTTATGACATTTGAGAAAATATAGTGTGGATCTATAGCAGACATAGTCAGTCCATAGCTGCCTTAACGTAAAAACTTTAAGTATTGTTATTGGTATTACTTGAGTCATAAAAATTCTAAAGCAATTTCTATATACACTTAGGATGTGCCCTATAAATATAAATCAATCGTTGAATTAAGTATTGGGTTTGTATCAATTTAATAAATTAGAGAAAATATTTTACACCTAAAATAAAATAATTACAACATGAATACAAAGTGAAGAATTTTAATAAATCTCTAGGGAAGTAAATTAAATAAAAATATTTATTGACTAAATTTCGTATTGCCTACTGGGCGCCTTATTTATAATCCAAAAAATTATTTTTAATCCTAGTAATCAGATGCTTCAGTACTATAAATGAAATAGTTTATTAATTTTATTTATCCATCAAAATTGAAAGCTGCTTTGATATTATACTAATAATATCTCTCCATAATTAACTTTTAAATTTTATGTAAATAGACTCAGATTATATTTAGTTAAAGTAATGTCTTATAATATTTAAAATAATTCGGGAGTTATTGAATTCTGTTTGTTCATTTAGAGTTAAACATAATTTCCTATATCTATTTCTTAACAGATTCAGTTTTTGCTTTAGTTTTTTTTTGGCTTCTTTTCTATTTTGTCTTTATCATTTCTAATATGTTTCCGGACTGAATTATTTGCTTTAGAGGATATAAATTCATTATTTGCTTTTTTAATTAGTTTACCTATTTTTACAGATGTTGGTCCCATGTATGTGATTGAATTATATTTGTTTTTTATCTTATTCGATATTCTAGGGTAAATTAAAGACGAGTTTGAATTCTTAGTTTTCGTTGGAGAATTTTATTAACTAAATTTACTGAGTATCCATTATTGAGAGCTATGGTGTATATTCTATTGAGTTCTATATCAAAGTCGTTCTTATTTAAAGTACATTTATTAGTTTGTGTATCATGGATTCGTATATTGATAATCTGTTGGGGTTTCACCCCATTTCACACAAATAGTAATAGTTTTTCTCGAGGACCATTTCTAGTTTCTTGGATTTCTGAATTCAGGTTTATGTTATTTACATGTTGGATTATTGTAGTCTTTGTTAAATTTGTTTACTGAATATCGGTACTAGACATTGGATTTCTTCGTTCTGTATCAACGTCCAGGTAGCCGGTCATGCCTGAATTTTTGCAAACTCTATTTTTTTTTAAAACAACGTAATGTACTATACAAACCAAAATGAGCACTACGGCTATCCTAAGATACTACCAAAATAGTACAAAAATAATTGTGCACTGTGCCACATTCTGAAGCATGGATGTACGCACAAACCAGGGTTTTCTGTCCATCTTTGCCACACTGAATTGCCGATTTCGGTCTGGAGGGAATTGGCTCTAGATAGTGGAATTCTGATTGTTGATCTTTGACTGGCCCAGAGTAACTATCATTGATCTGTAGCGTATCTTTTATAACTTCTTCTTTGAATCTCAAAACTTCAATTTTGACCTTTGACATACAATTTTGATATTGTATCTCTTTCCTTCTTATATATGTAGTAGACTAACTACATTAATGATAAGGGATAAGCTTTAAAATAGAAGTTTAAAATAAATATGTATGAATATAGAGAAAAAATGTATGATATGAAAGAACATTTTTCTATACCTGTGCCTGTACATGGCGATGAATAGCATCCCATCATCTGGTCTTCCCTATCTATCCCGGACATGTACTCATTGAAAGCGAGAACACACTCTGGTTTTATTACTTGTTTTCCTATTACTTTGCGGTTCTCTGTTTTTTATCATTGCGTTTAATAAGAAATAATCACTTCCAATTAAGAAATTCTCCGTTCTACTCTTGCATCCTTAATTTTCCTTCTGTTTACTTATTACATCTTTAATAAATTTATGGCCTTGTGCTGGAAATATGAAAAGTTCTATCATTTAAGAATTACGTAAATACTTTAATAATTAAATATATAAAGGCACTAGGTGCAAAATTGTGTATATGCAGGAAATTAAAAAATTGAGTTTATTATACCGTCGAATTCGTTGCAGTTACTTTTATATGATTTGAAAGAGTTTGCAGATGCAAAAATTTGTTTTTAATAAAAAAAAACTGCTTTAAAATCTAATAGTATATGCAAAACTCTGTATTGTTTTGACAATTCGAATGCAAGAGAGCGTATGTGAAATTCAATCAATGATAACGCAATCATTTACTTACTTGTGATTAGACTGGACATTACGTGCTGTTCAGTTATATTTTATGGATTTAAGTAGAATTATTAACCCTTGTGAGAAGGAAAAATCCCAAAAGAGACCTGTTCAAAAAGAAAAATGGAGGAGAAACATAGAAAAATTAGCAAGGTAAGCCTGGTTTTTGGTCTGTTCGCTATTGTTCACTATAAAAAGAAATATTTTAGACATCAATCAACACAATTGCCGAATTATCCCAAATATCTATGCATGCGGTGAAAATCAAACAAGATGTTCTTATTTTAAAGTATTGTGTTGGAAGTAAACCCAAAAGAAATAAAGCTACCTACACATTATTCTGTTAGTATTAAGTATCATATTTCTATTGAAAATGGAAGTTTAGTTGGAGTATGCAACAAACCTTTTTTGGGTATAACTACCTTAACAGCTAAGCGAATTGAAAGAGTAGTGAGAAATGTTAATGTTACTTCTTTAACGCCGCAAGAGATGATGGGTTGTGGCCCCATACTAATTAAAAATGATAGTCGAAAACAAGAAATCAAAAAATTCATAGCTTAGATTGTGTTGAAAGTCATTATTGTAGTAGCAAGAGCTCCACAAAAATGTATCCCCGGGTTCTCTCAATTTTACAAGACTGCATACAATTTATTCCGAACAATGTCCTAATGAACCTGTGAAACTCACTTACTTTAGAAATTATAACGAGCCATCGAAAAAATTCGTTTGGTAGAAGCTCGAAATTATGTGTTATTTTGGGGTTTTACCATTCAAAGTTGGTAAATTCTAAATCCCTTACAAACTGGCGGAGGTAAAAGTCCGCTTTTCAGGATGTATTTATCACCTTAATATTTCGGCAGCGCATGAGTAAACGGGCATGAGTAACACGCATGCGTTAAGCTTAGAGCAAACATGGCATCTTTTTGTTATTAATGAGTGGTTGTGATTAGTACATGTGCGAACTAATTAGTGCACCGTGGTATCGTCAGAACGGTTTCATCCATTAATGGATGAACTTATTACTAAGAAAAATCAGAATAATAATTTTTATATCACCAAAGAAAATGGCACTAAATACATTCGGAAAGTGAAGGAAGCTAAAGCGATGAATCACAAAAAATCAATACGTTACCGAAGACTAAACAGATTCGATATTCTTACCGTTGGTGGCGAGGACAAGCTTATTACTCGAGTTCGTGCAGGCTCACAAGGTATTCATTATTACGTATGTTACGAGGAATTGTTTACAATAATACATGAGGATCATCTTGCAACTGGTCATGGCGGCAATACTAGGGTACTGAAAGAGGTTAACCGCAATACAAAAATGTAACTGTGCAATCTCTCGTGCAGTATTTGTTCTTATGCGACCCTTACTAAAAGAACACAGCATACCCAAAAAGGGCCCTGTAGTAAAGCCGGTTTTACATAGTGAAATGAAGTCCAGATGCCACATTGACCCAATAGATATGTAGTCCAACTCCGATAAAAATTTTAAATTTATTATCATATATAAAAAACATCTTACCGAATTTGTAATTCTACGCCGTCTTCATACCAAAGCTTCAGAAATAGCTTATCAACTAGTTGACATATTCGCTCTATTTGGAGCACCTAAAATACTACATTCTGGTACCGGGAGCATTCTGTTACCGCAAAGCATTGTTCTATGTGGAGTGATATTAAAATTATCCATGGCAAACCTCGGCATAGCCAGTCCCAAGGTTCAGTGGAACGTGTTAACCAAGACATTCAAAACATTATTACAACTTGGATGGAAACCAATAAGAGCAGTCACTGATCCCTGATATTTATTCAAGCAATGAAAAACAGAGCTTAACATGACGGCATAAAATGTTCACCATACGAGGTAGTATTTGAATGTCCAATGAAAATGGGTCTAGATGGTTCAAAACTACCATCCAATATAATCAAAAGTTTGGAAAGTGAAGAAGATCTGGTGCATACCATCAAACAGTGATGCGCCAGAAAATCAAATCTCCAGTTCACAGTGCGAACAACCGTTAATAGCCGGTAACGTTGGATCTTCTGCACATTCTCAGCTTTATCCAGGACCGTCAACTTCTACGATTACGTCCGCCTTTGAAGAAAGCAGCTCTGAAGTTTAACAGCATCCCAACTTCTACCAGATGCCGTTACTGATAACTCAGTGTTTCTCGAAGGCGAAAATGGAAGCAGTGCAGGTATAATGACGGCGCTGTAAATAGTGAAACTAATACTGGAAAGTGTGAGGATGGTATTAGCTTATCTACCAGTACATAGATTAAATATTATAGACGATACTCTCGTCGAGCTTTAGAACAATAGGCGAAAAAAATTAAATTGACTTCCAGTAAAAGGTTTCCACCATCTGTAATCGGTCAAACCGTTAAAACTAAAATTCCTGATGTTGACCGCTTTAAAACAGACCCAAGCACTTTATTAGCTGTTGTTTTGGATATTAAAGATGAAGAATTTTATAGTCTTGGTACAATAGCAGAACGACTTGCGCAGCTGTTTACTAGAAATCAGTTTAGTATATGTACAGGAAAATTTATTTCATCAGCAGATGTACCAACCAAAGAAGTTAGTTTATGAGGAGCTGTGAGATGATTATCTCTCTCTGGAGGACTAGGCTATCAAAAATGTAATTATACGCAGAAATGCACAACTAAGAGGTGCTTGTGTCGGGCATCAGGTAGGCTTTGCAATTTGAAATGCCACGACAGCTTGTCTTGTACTAATAAGTGATAATTACATTTTAATGTTCTAATTTAAATATTTTGCGATAGTTTACTTATGTTTTTATTATAAATATTTACTTTTTCTTAGATGTTTAGCATAAATATTGCTGTCTTAAGTTTGAATTTTCAGATTTTCATTTAAATATTTTACAGTTGTTTGTAACTCAAATAAATGTTATTAAAATAAAAAAATATTGTTATTCTTTTTGTACAGGACATAAGTTCAATAATAAACTTTTCTTGGTGTATATTTGACGGCAAAATTAAATAAATTACAAGTACCCTGGATTTGTTTGTGTTTTTCTCGTATCTCCATTAAGGCACCAGAAAATTGGACTCCTACCAATACGGATTGGGATATTCTAGGATTTAAAAATTTCGAATAGTAGAGCGCCGAAATAAATCAGGACTTCATAAAATTTCAGGCTTTTACCTGCCCAAATTAGTATATGCCAAGATTTACGCGTAAAACCTAGTATTTATCGGTTTTCGGGGTTTTACAGTAACATGTATATTTATTCGATCCTAATATCATCCATTTTGGGTCATTTAGGACTGGATTTTTCATGTTCTTTCTGATAGATTTATTTTATTAAATCCTTGTGCGTTTTCCAAATTATCTTCTACTAAAACAATATCGTCAACAAAATAGAGGCGGTTCATTCTTTGCCATAACAATGTTCGACATTTTTCTGACAAAATTTTATGTGGTTGAGCAGCTATACAAACTTTAGACATTGGCTTCCTTATACATGAAATTATATTTATTGTAGTCTCCATAAGTTTAATAAAAATTAATAATTAGCTTACCCAAAGCTTTTTTATAAACATCTTTTTCTATTTCGAATCGATACTTATTTTTTTTTTGCTTTAATCTTGGCAACGACTTCCAAAAAAGCTTTATTTGTCCGTTCTATGTAATAAATAAAGGAATAAAAAAAAATTATTGTTATAACAAAATTTTTTATCTACTATAAAAAGTTCTACTGAACAGTAAATACTTTTGCTATAAACGAGTTCATTATAATTACACGATATTTCATAATCTAAATCATTTTGATTCGTTATCACCGACTGTTCGTTATATCTGGGGAATGTTATATCAGAGCTCAACTATAATGTATAATATTAACATAAAGTATTGTAAAAAGTATACATATGTGATAGAAATAAGCTCTTCGGTATCTCATTATATAATATTGTATAGAGTTGATATATTTTTGTATTGCATTCATGAAATTTGTCAAATAAGGCAATTACAATACTTTAAGAAACGTAAACGTAATTTTCAACATGCCACGTTGGAAATAAAAGTCATACCCAAAACTACCATAAAGGAAGAAAAACTAAAATATTAAAATTGTGATAGAGAAACAAGTAAAGAAAAAAAATGCAGGACAAATTTATAAGAAACGTGCGTATTTTCTAAAAATGAAAACAAAATTGTTCTTAATTACTTAATGTTAAACATAAAATCTTTTGAATATATATCCAATATATATTCAATAATATACATAACTTCAATTTGAAATATTACGAGAGTGAAGGTTAAAATACTTTGTATAACAGACCTGTCATACGAGAGTACCACTATCGCATGTCCTATCGACAGCTTCATCACGGTATCAGCAGCACAAAAGCGAAGGAACAGAGCTGGACGTGCGTTCGTAACGCTGACCCTTCTTATTGTGATGAGTTACGCGATTGTTTTGTGTGGTCTCCATCGAGAGCAATTAAAAATCTAGAATTCTTACGGATACTTAGATTGGACGATAATCATAAATCCATGTCTAGAAATTTGTCTTTGTTTTCAGTTCTGATAATCGTTGTATGTCTCCGGGAGATTTAATTCATATAGTTAAAAGCATTCAAAAATCTGATGTATCTTTAGATAACATTGGTTCATACATTAATATCATGTACATATAAAATATTTTCCACAGTACATTTTATTAAAAGTAAAATAAAATAAGGAGATGCATGATTATCTTAGAAAATACGCATTACAGTATAGATTACATTAAGCTAGCACTAATTTTAATTTCAAGAGAAAAAAATATTATTTTTTAAGCCAAACAATATGCTAATATGGAATGAAACTATTTTTGGATGAACTACATATATTTCTGGATAATTTGAGTTCAGTTCGTAGCTAGATTTTGCTAAACCAAGCATGCCAGAAATGCCACAGACTAGATTTCTGCTTCTTGAAAGTCAGTTTGCGAAATAAATTAAATTAAAATTCCTCATATCTGTATAAAAACACAAGATCACAAATTTACGTTTGTTTTTAATGCTAGATGTAAAATCATCTGTATTTAGTGTATCTTGTGATGCTTAATTCTAATCTGCCGTTAGAAAAATTCTAGCACGTCTAGTTTTATAGTTACAGCAAGGTGGCGCCATTGAGGTCTAGTTATGATTCAGAGTTTCCCATTATTGTTTATTTATGAAAGCATCATGCAGACATGTTGATTTCATTCATAATATCGCATAAAAATGTCGAGCCGAATGTGTAACAGTCGTACGGACAATTTTTGCTATTTACGTGGGCAATATATTTTTGGGAAAAATAGATGCGGAATTGCAGACTCTTCTATTCGCTTATTTACATTATTTTGGTTGCCCGGTCGGTAACCAGGTTAAACAATGGGCACCGCACTTGTTTTGCAATAGTTGCAGAATCATTTTACACAGATAGGCAAATGAAGAAAAAGTTTATTTGGCTTATAGTATACCAATGCTTTGAATGGAGCCTGCAAATCACGAGGACGATTCTTATTTTTACGTGACAAATGTCAATGGAATTAATGCAAAACACGAATGTTTCATAAAATTCGCTGATGTATTGATAACAAAACGAATTATTCGATCAGATGATGAACGATTGCCAACTTGCCCGGGTTACGTGGGTAGTACTTCTGAATCGGAACTATCGACCAACGAGCGATCTGAGACTAGTGACAGTAAATACATGGCCGATACAAATGGACATTTAGTATCTCAGGCAGAGTTAATAAGTGATTTAATCTGAAATTTGAATCTACCAAAACAACATGCAGAGCTTTTAGCGTCGCGCCTACAGCAGTGGAACCGTCAAGTGAAGGGAACAAAAGTGACCAGTTATAGAAACATGAGTAAGCCATTTGCTAAGTATCTTGAAAAAAGTGTATCTATTTGTCTTTGTAAAGACATCTCGGGTTTATTTGGTGAAACGAAGGCAACCGTATGATGTAAATGAGCGGCGCTTGTTCATTGAGAGTAGCAAATACAGCATGAAGCCTGTTCGCCTCTATATTGGAAATGAAAAGCCGTCGATTCCGATTTGTCATGCTGTCACCGTAAAAGAAACATATATTTCGATAAGTGCATTGCTTAAAGTTATCAGCTATGACCAGCACAAGTGGAAGGTGTGCGGTGATCTGAAGGAGATTCGTTTATTAACTGGTTTACAAAGTGGTTTCACTAAAATTTGTTTTTTTTGCCTGTGGGACAGTCGTGCGACTACATAAGGGAAATGTGGCCTTGTATAGAAAACGTTAACAATCAACCGTTAATAGATTCCAAAAGTGTGTTCCTTCCACCTCTTCATATCAAGCTTGGCCTTACGAAAAAAGTCTTGGTTGTAAATGGTTTTGCATTTAAACAATTGACGACCACATTTCTACAAGTTTCGTATGCGAAAATTAAAGAAGGCATATCTGTGGGCCCTCAAATTAGAAAACTACATAATGACAGAAAGTTTGACAAGTGGCTATTACCAATAGAAGCTGCAGCATGGTCATCATTTCGACGTATTGTTGAAGGTTTTCTAGGTAACAAAAAAAGTGACAATTTTAAGGAAATTGTTGCGGAATAGCTGAAAATGTATAAAATACTGAGTTTACGTATGTTCCTAAAAATCCACTTCTTACATTCTCACCTTGACTTCTTTTCAGAGAACTTGGGCGCAACAAGCGACGAGCAGCGTGAACACTTTCATCAAGATTTACTGAAAATTGAGAAGCGGTACCAAGGATATTGGGATGAAAATATGCTCGGGGCCTATTGCTGGACATTAATACGTGAAACCGACCCAAGGTCATATAAAAAACAAAAGTTCAACGCTCAGCATTTCTCAATTTTATTTAATATATTCAATAAAACACGTGTAATAGAGTGACAAGTGTATTTTAGTCAATTTCATTTATCTGACGTGATACAAACTTTTCAATGGCAGATTCTTGTTCAGCATTTAAAATTACATCAATAACAGAGCTCAAATACTTTTGCGCAAAATCTTGTTAACTAGTGTATAATTATATCGTGGAAAGCCGTTCATGCAATCTAATAATATATTCATAGACAAAAACATATTTGATAAATTTTATTAAAAGTCGGGTATGAAGAAACCAATACAAGTTCATATTTGTGTGAAAATATCTTTCCAGACTGCTACTGAGATACCTTCACCATTTACTATGTTAGACATTATAATTTTTGGAATATATTGACCGATACTAGAAAAAAGGGGTATCCAGAAAGAATTCGATAAAATTAAATCGTTATATATTTTAAATATTTTATTATTATGGAATAAAATATTTACATTTTATGTATGGTCGCGAATTATTGAAGTTGAGTTATTTCCTAAAAACGTTTCGTAGCTTTCAGATCTTGTATTCTATTTTTGAATGTTAATTTAACAGCTCCCACATACATTCATTAAGCGACAAAACAATTTGTACCATTGCAATTGAAATGAGTGTATGATTAAAAAAAAAGTTTTTATTAAGTTTATTATATTTCAATATAACAAGGACCCAGTATCTAGTAAACTAACGAAAAATAAATAAATAGTTATCTGAATTAAACACAAACACAAATATAAGAAAAATACCGTCAAAATTATTTCCACTACATACTTGTTTAACTAAATTGAACTGAAAAGTACTTAATGGTTTTTGTTTCTTAATATTTCGTATAATATTTCTGTAGATTTATTACTGCTTGAAGTCATTGCAGAACACTTTCAACCAATTTTCTTAATAGTTCATATGGAATGTTAATCCAAGCGTCCGGAAGTGCTTTTCTAAGCTTTTCTTACACCATATTCCGACCTATCAATTTTTCCATTGGATTAACTTCCGGATATTGAGCCGACTATCTCAACACTTCTATGAGGTTTTAATTAAAGTAATTCTTTTGCTGAAGTGCTTGGGATCATTATCCTATTGAAAAATAAAATGATCTGCAAGAAGCTTGAGTTTTTTTGGCACACCTATCAAAATTATCTTGAAGAATGTTAATATATTTAGCTCTTGTTAATTTTCATCATTTGTAACTAAATAACCAACCAACAAAAACATCTCAAACGTTTCATCTAACACAGCAGAGAGTCTAGCATAGGTATACCGCCATTACTCAATATAAACTACGGCCGTGGGAAATACGTTGCTGATCCCATCCACTGACAGACCATAACATTCACTCCATTTGCTGGTGATCGTTTGTCTCTTTATTTGGAAATTTACAAGGATATTTCCATACTCTTTCTCTTTTTTTAGTTTAACAATTCAAAATTATTTCTCGAAATTATTACTTTTACTGTTACTGATCGATTTAAATTGCTTACGTTTGAAATTTATTTACATTTATTGTAGTCATGTGCTTAGATTGTTACCCATCCACCAACTCACTAGTTCCGTTTGATTATTGAAAAAAGAAAACACAACCCGGAGAGGTTTTTATTTTATTCAACATAAAGCTACTACTTTCAGTTATTTTTCTACATAGTTCCCATTAATATTGAGACATTTGTCATAGTGACGAATCAGCTTTTTAGTGATTTCTTTATAGAATTCTGTCTCCTGTGAATTAAACCATGCTGTAACATTTTCCTGCAACTCTTCATCTCTCAAACCGTTGGCTCCCAAGCTTCTTGTCCTAAAAGATAGTGACCATTACTTTTCGTCTCAGCGTTGAGATAGGCGACCAAAATCTCCTCACCTGTTACGATATGCTTCAGGAAATCTTCGCCTCATCGAGATACGGCACCATCTTATAACCATACTCACTCGTCACTCGTGATATTTTCACAATAAACGGAACAAAGTTCACGATGAATCTCGGCAGCTTAAATGTTCTTTGCGTATAGAAATCAGATAACAGCTCGCAATTAACTGTCGACGGGGTTTCGACTGCTGCAGCCATTTCAAACGACAAAATAACACGAAAGTATGTCTGAACGGTTCTTTCCCTAGCACCGCGGAACTCACATTGAACCAGACCACACCGCAACGCTGCGATAGTGCCGATATCCCCACTTCTCTGCTTATTAGTTCGAAACGGAACTTATTTTACGAATCGCCTTCGTATATTTGTCACTAGAATTAGTTGTTATTTATACACGTTGTTTCCAAAAAATATAGAATTCCACTTGACTATTTGTTTATTTGGATCTTCCGATATTTAATAATGTATTTATTGTTTTTATAATAATCGCAAAATTGAAGATTATAGCAATTTAGAACATTAAATACTGAAGTTGTACCCTTCTTATCAATGTTTACGATGAAAGGGATGAATATAGATAGAAGATTAATATAAATTCATTCACGAATTACTATAATTATATCATTACTATTCATTGATCGTGAAGAATTAAAACTGTAGTCTCCAAGTCAGCTATAAATTATCGTGTTAACAATATTGAAATATAGAGTTTGGAAAATTCAAATGTGTTGTTTTTGTTTCTCTTTTAGCGATGGAACACTTCTTCTTCTGTTGTTCTGTTGCATTTTACTAAACTCTTCGGTTTTACTGTGGCATTATATTATTAGATCTAACACACTAACAGTGGATGTTTCTATTGAATGGATGTACCTAATAATGTCTATTATGAAATTTACTTTTATTTGTGCAATTCGCTGTATATACCTACAACGTTTAAAATAGAAAGTACCTACTAGTTACTTAATTCTACTCCAAAATCTAAATTCATACAACAGTTGACGAGAAATAGTCTTCTGATGTTCTGTCGGATCGTTTTTACTTCATTATTCATATTCGCATACTCATCAGATGCGCCATTGCTTGGTAGGTCTGGTCGACATCAATGACAGGGTTAGTTAGGCAAATGACATGAGTGACAGCTGGAATGGCCGCCGGTATTGGATTACGGTCGTAGGCGATTACTTGCAGATATTCACCGTGTGCCACGAGGGCTCATAGGCCTATAATACACAGAACAACAAGTTGCCCTGAAATTCGTGAATGAGGGAAAGGAATTAGGTACTCTCTGCTTTTTGTCATACTATCGCACCACATGTTGTATTACATGTGATTCTCAAAGTGATATCTGAGTGTGTTAGGAATACATCACAAAAGATTAGATTTATAAGCATATCATATACAAAACAAATGCATTTTACAAAGAACTAAGTAACTTGATATTTAACATTTTTTTTAAATTCTTAACAATTCCATATATTTGTAAATATTTAAAAAAGTTTCTAAATTAATACATGCTATCAAAGAATATTCGTTATTAAATCATTTATATACTCGGTGACATATTTATAGTTCCATACGATGTAGTAATTCCTCTTGAAATATTTCCTGATTATATTTCTGGATATAATATAAACCTAAATATATGTGAAATACTTACGAAACAAACATCAAACATATTAGAAGTCGGATATTATATTTCAGCTCGTATTGTTTTACAGATATTTAATAATAATAATATTTATTGCCCAACACTCAACACCAAATACAGGACAATAATAAATAATTTATAATGAATATATAGATAATATATAAGGCCTCTAGATGCAAAACTTTGTATATGACGTCCAACATTCAGAGATAATTGCAAGAAACTGTTTTCGAGTATAATAAATAGAATTCTGCAAGAGCCTTTTTATTAATAGATAGAGCTGCTTGCTCCGAACCAAAAGGTGGCATAATGTCAAAATTTATGAAGTAAAAAGGAACTAATTTCAGTTTAAAAATAACATATACAAAGTTTTGCAGTCAACATTACGTTTTTATATAAGTAATATGATTAAAAAATCAACATAATTCAGTTACTAAACATCCTATTATACATTCATAGCAGGTAGAACAAAAATATGGTAAGTAAGACTTTAAATGCATAAGTTTATGTCATTGTCACACTCAAAGAAATCCTCCACCACTTCATTTTCTTCAAATGCTTCTTCAGTAATTGTTGCTGTACGTTGATCGATAATCTTATAAAATGTCAGCTTTGGATTTTGCCACCAATAATCTCCATAATGCTTCTTCAACATAGAGCCTATTGTGGATTTGTCTCCTTTATGTTTATTTTGAATAGGTAATAAGTGTTAGTTTGAACTGATCGAACTTTTTGTTCTTTTTCAAAATAACCTTTCTTTGACAAAGATCTGACTAGTAATGTACCTCACCGCTTACCGTAATCGAATCATTACTTTTAGTGAATATTAACCTTTTTGAAGGATTATATTTAAAATGCCATTGGCCTGGACTTTTTGCAAATTTCTTGGTCTTTTCTTTACAATCGAAAATGTTCCAATCTTCTCCCACTTTCTTAATTGTCAAATAATTTCTGATAATGGCTTCGTATTCTTCTTTGCTGATAATTATATTAATTTTTCTTATCTGCTTTTCGATGAGTCCAAAAACTCGATCCGATGGTAAAAAAGAATGTCCCATTATCGGGAAGATAATTTGCACAGTTTTGATATTTTTAGGTACCTCCTTAGCTAACCAATACCCTAGCATAGACATCATCACCAAATTTTTGTTTTGCCCTCCACAACAGTCTGCAAGCAGTCGTATTTCTTCTATAGTTTCTGAGAAGGTACAATTTTTTAAAAGGTTATGGATAGCAGAGGCAATCGAATTTGAATTTTTGGAGAATCTGTTTCCGCCCAGGGTTACTAAAATACATTATTCGGGGTAAGGGTGGTTTTGGAGTTTCCTTTTACCACTGTTAAATTGAAGTAGTTTATTAGTTGGCTAAAATATGCTGGTTGATAGGGAATCTTTGGTAGACTCAATTTTTTTTTACAATCAAAAGAAAACGTTTTGTATAGTGTCATCTTCGCTTTCCAGAAGCTCATAAAAAGTTTTAGCCTTGAGTGTATGGACCTTCTGCTCTATTATAATATGAGTCGTTGTTGTTCTGTTGTTGTAGTTGTTGATTTCTGAGTCAGTTCTATTGCCCAAAGACATGTGGAGCATACGTCGGTCTTGGGTGTTTGAAAAGCAATATTATAATTGGAATTAATAACGAGCCATCGAAAAAATTCATAATTGGAGTAGACTGTGAAATTGTGTTGGTACTTTAGCCACTTCTACATAATGACATTTATTATTTGACATTGAAACTATAAGTTTGTGTCAAATTTTTCAAAACTCTTATTAAGAAAATTAAATTTGTTTAGATGTAAATGGACAACATTTTCAACAACTTCTGTAGCTATATGTAAATTTTGATTGTGATTTCGATATTAAATAAATTATTTGTTTTCTTTTTTGTTGTAGTATCATTTCAATGCCATAACCTTTTTTTACAATGAAACCAATTGAAACTGTCAAGCATCAAGTAATGTGTCATTATGTGGAAGTGGCTAAAGTACCAACCCAATTTCACAGTCTACTCCAATTATTAAATTGGTGAGATATGCATTCGTCGCCATAAAAATATTGCAATACTCATGGACAACGAAACATATTAAATTTTCTCTAGCCCCAAAGAAAAAATTAAATATAGTAATAATAGGGAGTAATTAATATTTGTCACTTTATAAATTTAAAAATAATGTAGCTGTGTAGAAATAAACAAACCTATTTACAGCAGAATACAAAATTAAAACTAAAAGACTTATTCGTAAACTAGTTTATAAGTCATATAAGCATAACCTATGTATAATCATTTTTGCTGAAGGAGACAATAAAATATCGAAACGTTAAAATCAGGGCATTTATTTAAAAAATATTCTGCAAAGCCGAATTCCAGAAAAGCATTAACCTTTTATAGATACAGTATGAAAGGTATCACTTGACGAGCGGTATGTTTTGAGTTAATTTATAAATTGTTCTCATTAACTGCATTATAATAGCTTTATTTGTATGTACTTAAATTTTGTTTAATCATAAAATCTACTGAGTTACTTCCTCTGTGAGGAAACGCAACCTTTTCAAATCTGTCCATTTATTGAGTTTTCCTTTTCAACAAATAAATGTATTGCTGCTAAATATGATTACAATTTTTAAATGCAAAAGATCTTCTCTCTTAATAAATTTGAACTCAAAACCATGAAAGCGCAAAGATTGGTTGTTAGTCTGTAGTGATGTCGAAAAAGTAACTACCTATTCGATACACGCACGGGCCCGAAGTAACGATTGCCTATTTGAAAATGTAATCATTACATTCGCATTTGATTACTTTTGGTACATATCTTTACACTTGTATTTGATTACTTTTGCACATATCGTTACATATGTATTATATGTATCTAGTATAAATCTACGGGTACAAAATATCATATTAATTGATTATTTATACTCTTTAGCATACTTCTCAAATACAGACATGTCAAATATAAACAGTGAATTTTGCAATCCAAATTACTTGCGCATTTATAAAATTCAGATTTACGGAATGTGCAGATAATTTAATTTATTATAAGTAAATAAATGTCAAATAAGCCAATTATGTTTACCAGTGATTATTTTTTACATTACATAAATTAATTATATATTTGCAAATAAATACACAACTGTAATATAGTAGTAGTATATGTTGAGCACTTGTGAAATTATTACACTATTAAACTTAAATAAAACACCTTATATTTTCACAAAACAATAGTATATTTAACTATATGTACATGTCATGTGCACTGCACACATCATCAGTAGTTACTACTGATGATGTGTGCAGTGCACATGAAATGTACAGATAGTTAAATGTACTATTGTTTTGTGAAAATATAAGGTGTTTTATTTAAGTTTAACACATCATCAGTAGTAACTACTGATGATGTGTGTAGTGCACATGACATGTACATATAGTTAAATATACTATTGTTTTGTGAAAATATAAGGTGTTTTATTTAAGTTTAAAACTGTAATATAGACAAATACGATACACAATTGAAATTTCAAACATAATTTGATTTGATAAGATCAGGAACTTAGATTAGAACTCCTTTACTCCTTTAATTGTTTATTTGTAGCCAATATCTAACCACTCAATTGATGTTCTTCATCAGAGTATAGTAACAGTAATTAAATTGTACCTAATAACTTATTACATAATTTCTGTACAATAAAAATATACTTACAAATTCAACTAATGTGAGGAAAGATTTTACGATAGCATATATATAAAAAAGTAAAGTGCTAACAAATACAATGATATGAAAATAAAAAGATGAAAATGTGTAACATGTTTTTTTCTCTGTCAACATCATTTTATTAGCTTACACTTTACTTGTTGTTACATACTGTGGAGAAACGTTTATATGTAATATATTAAAGTTCATTTTCTTGTTTACCTATATATTTTTAATATTTCTTCAATTCGATCAAATTTATGCAATTTGTTTTAATAAACTACTCAAAAATGAATAAGGAATTTTTACTTTTTTGTATTTTCTAGATAGTATGGGTAAATATTTGTAGTGTATTATATTAGATACATAATTGTACACAATAATTTAAAATTTTCAAGTATATTTATTCAGAAAAATCGTTAGATTACTAAGAAATGATCAAAAATGAAATAAGCAACATTTTTAACAATAGCTAAAATAAACATTTTTCTGTAACAATTAATCCTAAAATCGTGTATAATGGCCACGGACATCTCTCACAGCTGTACATCTTCGGGGCATACTCATAATGCAATTATTAATGTGTTCTTGTGACACTCTTCTCCAACACAGCGGTAAAATTTCCCGCAAGTGGTGCACGATAACTGGGGGTGGATTATGTTCGTTGAGCTGTTCTTGAAGTCTGTCCCAAATGTGCTCAATTGGATTCAAGTCGGGAGACGTTGGTGGTAAAGGTAGATTGTTAATATGGAGGTCATTTATTGCTTGCATTACAATTTGTGCACGATGAGGTCTTGCATTATCATCAATAAAAACCATGTTTTCATGCACAGCCTCACGAAAGTCGGCCACATATTGCTGAATAAGGTCATCTTTGTATATGTGTCCATTGACATTGTTTTCAAAGAGATGGAGGTTCGTACGTCCATTCAAGCTAATGCCCGCCCACCACCATGATACCACCGCCGCCAAAAGGCACCACAGCTTTTGTAAACTCGCGTCTATAACGGTCTCCTCGAGTTCTCCAGACCCTTACTCTACGATTATTACTAAATAAGCAGAATCTGGATTCATCGGTGTATAAACCATGCTCCCATTGAAAATGTACTGCTAGTCGTTGGTTAACCCAAGTTCTTCTAGCCATTCTATTGGCATTAGTTAATTTTGGGCGTCTCACAGGCCTGCAGCTATGAAGATCCATTTCCCTCAGACGGTTTCTGATGGTTTGATCCGAAAATCTAACTCCAGTGGCGGCACGTAACTGTGTTTGCAACCATACAGCACTTCTAAACGGATTCATCTTTGTCTGAATTCGTATGTAGCGGTCTTGTCTCTGATTTGTTTCCCTCTCAGATCCACTACCGGGTCTTCTCCTTGCAGATCCTAACTGCTGGAATCTTGTTAGAGCCCTACTAACAACACTTGGAGACACATTAAAAATTGCGGCAATTTCTGCTCCAGATTGCCCTCGCTGATGCAATAACGCAATTAAACCAAAAGTTTCTTTATTTAGATGACGTCTTGGCATCGTGAAAATGTGAAATGACGTTTAAAATGAATAATACTTGTCAAAAAATGCGATTTTTATAATTTTGTATTCTAAATTAATTTAAGGTTAAAATACATGATTCAATATTTTATCACACAGAAAAGGCATTTACCAAATAAAATGTCCACAAAGGACTGTGGGCCTTCTAATTTATCTATAGTTTGAGAAAATACGTGAAATTTATTCGAATTAACTAGATCTGTTAAAAAAGGTCTAATTCCCTATTCATTTTTGAGTAGTTTATTTCCGCGAATTTAGTGAAAAGCAGCTGCTTATACCGTTACTAATTCTGCGAGTTAAATAATACCGATTACTGATGCAATATGTAAATATGTAAAATGAATATGTATATTAATTAAAGTATTAAAGTAATCAAAATAATCAAGATAATGAAAGTAATCAAAGTATCGAATGCTTCAACGGTTACTCAAGGTTTGGGCAACAAACAGTAAGGAGTGACTTACTCTTATAGAGTAAGTTATTTTCATATCAGACTATTCCTTATTAGTCTGATATGAAAATATTGCAAACCGGTGCTGTGTAATTTAAATCAAGATCGTTCGTATTTATGTAGCTAAATAAGTAGTGAACATAAAAATAATTAAAGGAGCAATGAACATCTTAAAAATACGATTACTCTGATACGGACGTATGCATGGACTCGTAGGAAAGACTTAAACGTATTTCCTTATTTCTAAAAGGTTTTATGGGAAAACAATCTCCGTGAAATTGGTACATTCCTGGCTTGAAGCAGTATATGTATACAACGAACCGACCCCTAAAATTCTTGTGAATTAGATTCAAAACGCGTTGAACAGAACGCAACCTACATAAGTTTGTCAGAGTGCAACGAGGCCGCTCTGACCATCCCCATGACGTCCTATGTGTAGAAGAATAACACGCACACCCCCGCAATTTCACTGGTCAATGTAAGGATGAAAAGAATTGCCGATGTTTGAGTAACAGCTGCACATTTGTTTCGATATATACAAGCAGCAAATTGAAATAGTTCATAGAAATTGTCACGTATCTTTTCGGTCATTTCAATAGAAAAAGTATAATTTTTTAAATGTTCCCATTGTAATTGTTATATTTTAAGTTTCCTTGTGACGAAAATATTCTGGTATAATTCTAATTTTTAAATTCACTTCAAATTCAACTCTAGGTGAATGCATATTTCTAATGTTCGGTAATTCAATGAAAACATCGAGTTATAGTCTTTTCTACGATATAGCGTATAGCGTTTCGACTAAAGGATTAGAACCGTAAAGTTTATTACGGGATTACTGCTGCTATATCGTACACAAAAGGAATAGATACCCAAGCAGGATTATATTAAAACAAAATTATACAATGTCCATGTATTATATATTTATACAAAAATATAAAACAAAATATTTATATACAAATAAAATGAATATACTTAAAAGTGTCCGAAGTTATCAGTATCGTCATAGTCAGTGCTATCAGTTTCATTTTCACTAAGGCGTATTATAAATTCTATAGTTAAAAATAGATACTGTAAATAGTCATTTTCGAAACCAATAACATGTGTAATATATTTTTTCCAATTTTCTGGTGAAATGTGAGATATTCCCTCATAAATTTTCCCAATAGTTGCTTCGCTATAATATTGGGCTACTGTCATTTCATCGTAAAAATTTCTTTAATTGACAACAAATTAATTAAACAGGATTGTAGGGAGGTAGTCGTAAAATGTTATGCCTAACAGCAGCTGCGAGATTGTCAATGTAATATTATTTTGAAAAAGTTTTTGTATGTAAAACTTCCAGAAGTTGTTTCTTTGTGTGGCTTTCTTCAAGATACAATTCATTTTCTTCCAGTAATGTCAACATTTCTAACTTTGTACTAGATTTATTTGCAAATTATAAATCTACCGTGAATAATAGCTGGCGTTGTCCATTACAATAGCACTTGCTGGAGGTAAAGAAGGCAGCAGTTTATTGGTAAACCAAACAGGTCCGTAGTCATATCTTCGTGATAATCGACACAAGAAGATTTCATGTTTTTTGCTGAAAGTAGTGATTCACCAATCCAACCACTTTCAGATCCCGCATGTGCAATAAGGATGCGTTTGCCTCTGGAAACAGGAACATCGATTTGACACATATCAGACTCATCGTTCCAACCTTTCTTAACAATGTCATGGCTATCGTACCAAGTAACTAGCAATAGTTTTCTTCTCCGAACGTCTTTAGTTTCGTTAAATATTCGTTCCTAAGTAGCTGTGTTCTTGAAGACTCCAAAATCCGTCTTCGTTTGTCAATAGTTTGGAATTTAAAACCATTTTGCTTTAGAAGTTGCGACAATGTACCTACCAACTCTACCCTGTGTTCCTTGTTCTTAAGCGCAGGAACTTCATTTTTTCTATAAAAATCGTATATATATTTCGTCTAATTCTGTCAAATCCGTAAATATTCACCACCGTCGATTTTTCTTTGTCGTTTCTGGTCTTTCTATGGACAAGTTCTTCAACAGCAATTTTATGTACAGTTCCATAAGATACTCCTGTTAATTTTGATGTCCTTTCAATAACTTTCTTTTTATTCCAAAAATGTTCACTATTTAAATTTTTAATAAATTTAATAAATTATTATATACATTTAGAACTATTTGCTGTGCTTGCAGGTTTAAATGAGTTCTCATCGACTTAATATTTTCTTCGGCGATACTATCTTCAATTGGCTCAAGGTTTTCGTTCGATGCCGTATTATCTTCGCATTCTTCGTTCGCCTCCTACGGCTCCACATTTTTACACAGATCACACATAATCACACAGGTATACACAGATTTACTCCAAATGAGAAGTGAGAAGAAATATATCAACTCTCAACTAAATCACTCTATACCATTTTTCTATATATAATAGAATTGCATCGGTTACCTTTAGTAAGTAATCCTAAAAGTAACCGAAACTTTGTAAATCTAAATGTTGTAGTTCTATTAATAACCAATTAATACCTCGGATTTAGAAACACACTGATATTTACTTAGTTATATGTAAGTACTTCTCTCAATTTAAATTTGGTTACTAATATTAAATAGTTTCTTCAAATGAAGTTAAATATGTGGAATTATCCATTTATCAAAAAATTTTATTTTATTTTGATACAATAGCACCAAAGTCAACTATGCTGAAAGCAGATTAAGTTCGGTCCATTTGCATTTCGACATACCTCCCCCTGTGCTCAGGTACTTGTCCGTAATGGATTTTACGGCATTTCTGGTAGCTATATCATAGAAAAGACTATACAGTTATTGTTTTAGATATACCCATAAATAGTCTACACCCTGGTCTACTATTTTATGGTTTAATTTTCATTTTTGTTTTGTTTATTGTTTTTTTTTTCTTTAGTTCACGGACAAATTTAAGTAAGGTCGTTCAAAACTGATGGTTATGCCAGAAAACATCGAGAGGCTTTAAGCGAACTGATAATGAAAGATCATCATGGGACATACCGTAAGATGGAGAGCATACATAAGACATTGCAAGAACATTTAACTGTGATAAAGATTTGTTCGCATTGGATCCTGCATGCTTGTCAATGACTCAAAATAGAACGTGTCGATTGGTGCGAACTAATGCTCAAAAAAAAATAACATCGTTGTGCGTCAAAAGTCGTGTGTAACATATATATACAGGGAACGAATCTTGGATTTACGCCCATGAACCTTAGTCTGCTATTTTATGCTTTAATTCCTTTTTTTTGTAATATGAAAGATTTATTCACATTTAAAATGTTTTTTGCTGAAACGTCTTTAAAGGATGTTTTCCGGTTGAATCCCTGAGTCTTTGTATCTTTTTGTAAATATGCTCTCTTCGCTTATTTCAGCGGGCATATATTATTTGTATTTTTAATTTGCCTGGCAAAACTTCTACGACTTCATTTTAGGTTACGAGATAAGGCAATTATATATCGGTGTTGCGCATCTCATATAACGCAGTCGTAGTGGATGAGGTTTGTATTGGAATGTAGTTGGCTTTAAACGTTCACGACTATCCACCGTTCGTTCCGTCGTCCTTAGTTCGCTTTTGAGTTTTGGTTTAAGCGGACGTAGTAGTGCCGCGATCATGGTGAACTTACAAATGAAGCAGCGCATTAATTTCAGATCCCTTGTGAAATTAGAAAATCACCAACGGAATGCTGTCAATTATTAAAGCAGATGTGTGGTGATAATGCTATATCACGTACGCGAGTTTTTGAATGGCACAAACGGTTTTCAGAAGGCCGGGAAGAGGTTGAAGATGATGAACTTCCCGGTTGATCTGTGAGTTCAATAGGTTATGGAAACGTGCAGAAAATTAAGGAAATTGTGCTTAAAACCGACCTTTGAGAATTCAGATTATCGCAGCATGATAAACATTAATAAGGAGACAGTAAGACAAATTTTGCATAATGAATTAAACATGTCAAGGGTTTGTGTAAAAATGGTCCCAAAAAACCTCTCACAGGAACAAAGAGACAGTCGGAAGAATATTTGCTTTGACATCATAAAACGTCTCACAGAAGAACCAGACCTGCTCACACGTGTGATGAAATATGGATCTTCTAGTACGACCCTCAAGCAAAGCGTCAATCGATGCATTGGAAGACCCCCACATCGCCCAGAATGAAAAAAGCCCGAATGACCAAGTCAAAATTCAAGGCAATGTTGATCGTTTTCTTCGATATCAGGGGTGTTATCATGACTGAATGGATCCCTAAGGGTGAAACCCGTAATCAGGAATATTACGAACAAGTCCTAGCTGAGAGAAATAATAAGGAACAAAAGACTAGATTTGTGGAACAACGCATGGATTCTGCATCACAATGCACTACCTGTGAACTAGTTTTTAGTTGGCAAGCGCATACCTTGCTTGATTATCCTTCGTATTCCCCAGATCTGGCTCTCTGTGACTTCTACCTCTTCCCAAAAGTGAAGAGTGCATTGAAGGGAACACATTTTCAGTCTGTAGAAGAGGTAAAAGCCAAAACGGCAGAACTTCTGGACAGGGTGACATTCGATGAATTACAGCATTGCTTTAAACAACGGAAGGCACGAACGCAGCGGTGTATAGATAGGAGAGGGGAGTACATTGAAGGAGGTAAAAGTTTGTTGTGACTTTTTTTACAATAAATCACATTTCTGACACCAATCCAGTTATTTAATTGCCACACCTCGCATATTCATGAAATGTTATATTATCACGCTAAGAAATAAGTAATTAAACTTCTAGTTTCAAAAATTCTTTTATTGTAAATACCACTACAATATTGTTTCGCCATACAATGGCTTCATCAGGTGGATGAAATACTGAAACAATATTGTAGAGGTATTTACAATAAAAGAATTTTTGAAACTAGAAGTTTAATTACTTATTTCTTAGCGTTATAATGAAGTTTCAACAAGTATCTCCTTCGTCTATTAATTGTTATATTATCCTTTAGTCTACTCACAACAACACGTTGATCATGGTATTTCCAAAGTGAATGCATCGATAATCACAGAGAACATTTAGAAGAGCAATAAAACCATTTGCAATGATAAATATTTGATTTTGTTTATTATTCCGGATACATAAATATCATCCATCGTAAAATTGATTTTTTATTTAAGCACAAAATGGGATCTAAAATAACGAGGATTGCAACTTAAACAACACATTTATTAAAACTATTATGACAGCAATAGAAGTTTTTGCTAAATCCGACGTCTACCATCGTTCATCGCTTGAAGCATATTGGAAAGATCAAAAAATTTAAGAAATTGATTGCTCATTAGCTAACTGAAAATTGAAAAAGTCATCATTTTGAAGTACCTCTTCTTATTGTACAATAGCATCGAACTACATTTCAACTAGATTGTTTAATATAATAACCAGCAAAGATCACGTTAAGTGGTTGGATTAAGAACAAATTCCAAAGCGCTTACCAAAACCAAACTTACAAGAATAGAAAGCCATAGTTGCTTTTGATAGTCTCTGATATACAACCTTCCCAATCTCGACAAAATTGTTACATCTAAGAAGTATGTTGAGAAAATCGATGATTGCCAATTATTTTCGACGCCAAAAGAAGCGGTTGATTGATTTGAAATGCACGTTTCGGAAATACCTCAATCGGAATGGAAAAGGGTGTGTGGCAATTGGTTCGAACGTATGCAAGAGTGCATCGACCATTACGGAATATATTTTTAAAAACAATAAAATTATTTTCGATGATAAATTATTATTTATTTTTGTTTGTTATTCCGGATACGTAAATAACAGCTCTCGTATAAATCGATGCTGTTCACCAGTTTAGTAAATAATTTTGAACAATGAATAAATATCATACATAACCCGTATTAATATATAAAAAGATGAGAATGTGTTTATAAGTAACTAGAGAAAGCAAAAAAGTCTCAAAAAGCTAGTCTAATCAAAGACTATGTCAAAGAAAAGCGAAAGTCTAGCTAGATGACAATTTAAATAATAAGCATTTCCGAACATATGAGAGCGATTCGTAAAGTAAGTTCAATTTGGGTATTCAAAACAAAACCCAATACATGAAGAGGTTTTTATTATATACAACTTAAAGATTCAATTTCAGCTATTTTTTACATACTTACCACTGAGATTGAGACTTTTGTCATAGCGATGAACCAGCCTTTAAATGCCCTCTTCATAGAACTCTGCCGTCTGAGAATTAAGCCATGCTATAACACTGTCCTTTAGTGTTTATTGTGGTCCCTCGTTCCCTTAAAGTCAACAAAAAGGACGCCTTTTTGTCCCAAAAGACAGCGACCATGACTTTTCTCGCAGAAAATGTTTGACGGCACATTAAAGATTTCGTCGTAGGCGAGCTAAAGCGATCCCACTGTATTGACTGTCTTTTCCTCTCAACGTTGACTTAGGCGGCCCAAACCTCATCACCTGTTACGATATGCCTTAAGAAATTTCACCTTTAATATCTTTACGTGTCAGAAAAGTTAGCGCCAATCCCATTTTCTTTGTTTGATGGTCTTCGGAAAGTTCAGACACACATCGTGAACAAAATTTGTGGTAATCTAAATGTTGAGTAACCTCGTACAGAACTTTATGAAATTTCAGAAAAAAAGGCACTCCGTTTTGTCATTGTAAATTGCCGATTTTCACGAATTTTTTCTTCGACGTTACCCACAATTTCGTTTGTCACAACAGTTATTCTTCCACTCCGTGCTTCATCATGGACATTAGTTCCTCTTTCTCGAAAGATACGGCACTATATTCTAACCATGCTGTGACTCATGACATTTTCATCATAAGCAGAACAAAGGTCACGATAAATCTCAGCAGCCTTGTTCTTTTTACACATAAATCGGATAACAACACTCAATTCACAGCTGGCGGGATCATCAATTGCTTCAGCCATTTTGAACGACCAAAATAACACGAAAGAATGTTCAAGCGATTCTCTCAATAGCACTGCCAGACTCTCACTTAACCAGACTACACCGCAAAGCTGCGGTCGCGCCGATATCCCCACTAGACGGAAACGACATTTACTTTACGAATCGCTCTCGCATATATTTACGAATAATTATTTTATTGCCAAATTGAACAATGAACAGGATATGTCAACGAATAATAATTTTTTTGCTTTTTTGTTAAAAGATGTGGTGAATGAGCAATGGTATTTCCAAAATATTTTAATTACTTTATTTACTTCCACTCCTATTTACTGTTAGTTTACAATTAATCTAATTAATAAGAGAATTTAATTTACACACCGCAAAAACTGTTTATTACTTAAAAAAATAAAAATAATAAATAGAATTGCAAGATCATGCAAAAGGGATGAAGAAAATGTACAGGCTGGCCCAAAATGACCGAAGGGGTTTGAGTTCATTATAACTTCTTATTTAAGACATAATTATTAATTTTTTTTTATTTTAAATACGATATATTAATGGAGAATATTTTTAATTTAATTATGAAAAATTATATCTCGCAAGTGGTGGCCATTTTCTGCTTCGCATATTCGTGCTCTTTCCAAAACAATTTCCATAACCTTTCGCAAAACTTCAGGTGTTATGTTATTGATTTCGTCGCGTATATTATTTTTTAATTGCTGTATGGTTCGTGGCTTATTAATATAGACTTTTCCTTTCAAATAACCCCAAAGCAAACAGTCTGAAGCGGTTAAATCCGGTGAACGCGGAGGCCAATTAAAATCGCTTGTACGGGAAATAATTCGTTCACCAAAGATGTCGCGTAAAAGAGCCATTGTGTCCCTCGCAGTGTGCGCTGTGGCTCCATCCTGTTGGAACCATACTTGCGGATGGTTTTCCACGGCTGGCCTTAAAAAATTTTCCAACATTGTCCGATATCTAACACCAGTGATGGAAACGGCAACACCTTGTTTATTTTCAAAAAAATATGGGCCAATTATTCTTTCCGACTGTAATTCTCGCTGTTGAACTACTCTTGGATTTTCCGTAGCCCATATCCTGCAGTTTTGCCTATTACCGAACCCATTTAATTGGAAATGGGCTTCGTCGCTCATAATTAAATTATGAATAAAATCATGATTTTCTTCTGCTTTTTGACGAAAATAAATTGCATAATCAAGTCGTTGCTGGTAATCTGTCGGTTTCGATTGTTGGACAAGCTGAATTTTGTATGGAAACATTCTTATTGTATGCAAAATCCTCTGCAGCGACCTTCTTGAGAGGCCAAGTTGTGTCGAACGTCTCCTGGTTGATGTTTCTCCATCTTCCCGAATACTCTCCTATACCCGTTCAATATTGTCATCCGTTCGTGGTCTGCCGGCACCAGGAAGGTTCCGTACTGCCCCTTGTTCTCGAAAATTTGCAATCAGACGGTTTATTGTTGACTCTGAGGGTCCAACCCGCACATTAAAATAACGACGATATGCACGCTGAGTCAAAACAATGGATCGTTGATTTGAGAAATAAAGTTCAACGATTTTGGCAGGTTGTTCAATTGTGTACTGTTCCATTTTAAATTCCCCAAGTCTTCTTTACAAAATTATGAAAACAAAAAAAATATAATAAAAAAGTTATAAGGAATTAAAACCCCTTCGGTCATTTTGGGCCACCCTGTATATGCCAAGTAGCAAGAAATTTTATTTACGTTTTCCTAGAAATTGTGGCGTACGAACAACTCGAGTCCTTTTCGAGAACTACTTTATTGCATTATATCACATTATTGCCATAATAAAGCCTCACCATACCGCTTCGTATTTATTCAAACAAGTCGACATCTTCGACTATTATATTAGAAATAGTAAAAGTGGAAACTTTCTCCGTTGCTTCTCTTATTCAGAAGTTACCCCTACAACTTTCAATTTCTGTTATTTATTACTTGCAACCGAAGTACGGTATGTAACTGAAGATTTCCATAGCGGGAATCTGTTTCACTTTTGCGGCTCCTTAGCTTACAACAGAACTAGGTCAAAATTTTATAACAGGTAAACAAGTGGTCAGATTGTGTCTACCTAACGACAAATGTGTTGGGAAACTTTTACAAAAATTAATACCAGAGTCGTCTCTTTGTCACAATTTGTTAACTTATTGCCTACAGCGTTTACTTAAAATACTTCTAAGTATTATAATAATTTTAATATATGCAAAATGAGTGTTTAATCTGGTAAAAATGGTTGCTGTAACAAAAAATGAAGAATAAGTTTTAAAGTTTTTCGTGAACCCAAATTTTAAAATAGTTCAATGGGTTCTTCAATTGAATTTTGGTAATTGTAAATTTAAGTTATATAATTTAAGAGTTTATAGATTACTATATAATAGATTATAATATAGATTATAAGATATTTTGAATCCGTTAGTTCTATATATTAAATTTTTAAGGAATAAATAACTTCAACATAATTATAGCAATTAAAATGAACTCCTGGCTTTCCGTTTTCAAAGAAGGCAAAAATATATTCGTAGATCAGAATGTTCTTGAATTATATTTTTCGCGGTAAGGAAGCGCGAGTTCAAATAGAATATTTCTAAATATTTACTATATTGACGATTTATCAGATGCATGATACATAAGTTTTTAGCGGATCTGGTTTCTAAGTTGGGCGTGATTTCAAAAAAAAAAAAATGTTAGGCATATGTCAAGACAACAACGTTAGAGGATCTTAGGGACAATATAAAAGGCGAAATTGTCAACGTTCCGACCGACAAGTGCGAAAGAGTGGTAGAAAATTGACTCCAACGAATAGATCGCTACAAACGTGCATATGAGCGACATCGAATTCCATACTTAAATTTAACATGTGTACACTTGGAATAAATTTCGGCCCGATGTCTCAATTATTCTGTTTTATTTAAATACAAAATTTTTATGTCCCTCGCTGTATTGGTCGTGTTGAGAAATATATAAAATAAATTAAAAAATGTGCATTTTCCCTTTCGCGGATACTTTTCGTATCGACCTCGTATATTAGATATCTTTACTAGTTATAATTTCTTGATATATTTTTTTTACAGTGCAATATAGTAATTAGTATGAGACAAGCATATTACTTGTAATTTGGTGGTAATACAATTTTACATATTTTATTAGCTTTTTTTTTAATTATGGTAATGTTTATTAATTGAATATCAACCTTGACAGTAAACGTGTAATAACACAGGAGATCAGGAGATTCGCTGCATATGAATATATTGTACTACTGAATTGAGTTATGGTAAATTAACTCAATTCAGCACTACAATTACTTGGCCCTCGAGTTATGATCGGAATTCGCATTCAGGAATGATGTAATAAATATCGTAGTGTAATAAATATTGGAAGGAGGTTAATGACCCGTAGCCAAAAATGATCACAAAATTATCTGCATTCTGAATTATTGTTAATGTATTTTTATTATAGATTGCGAGAAGAATATATAATATAAAGAATATGAGTGGGTGAGAAAAATAATATGATACTGATGTGGTCTTTTAGTAGTCTTTTCATGCGTATGTTAATTTCTAGAGTATAATAAATATAATGTAGTAAAATTTCCGATATTGTTACTTAATATTTTATATAGTCTAAAAGTTGTTCACGTGAGAAGAGAATATATCTCGAATTTGAAATAATAGAGTTTTGAAGAACAGGAATTAATTAGTAGTATATATGTTGAGCACTTGTGAAATTATTACACTATTAAACTTAAATAAAACACCTTATATTTCACAAACAATAGTATATTGACTATATGTACATTTCATGTGCACTGCACACATCATCAGTAGTTACTAAATTTAAAAGTATTATTATTATTATTTTTTTTTTAAGTACATGTATAGTAAAAAATATCTATTTTTTGGTTAGGGGTGTAAAAATTACAATTATAAATGGTCAACAAATGGTCAAAAAACATGCATATAAAAATATAAAAATAAAAAATTATGGTCGTATATTGTAATTTCAATAGATTTTAACAGGCACTATTACAATATACGACCATAATTTTTTATTTTTATATTTTTATATGCATGTTTTTTTGACCATTTGTTGACCATTTATAATTGTAATTTTTACACCCCTAACCAAAAAAATAGATATTTTTTACTATACATGTACTTAAAAAAAAAAAAAATAATAATACTTTTAAATTTAGTAACTACTGATGATGTGTGCAGTGCACATGAAATGTACATATAGTCAATATACAATTGTTTGTGAAATATAAGGTGTTTTATTTAAGTTTAATAGGAATTAATTAATTGGTGTAATAGTTAACTCGTAATTTTCGTACCAGGGTTTTGTACAAGGGTTCGATACCTTGCCATAGAAAACTTATACATATAGTTTTTTATAAACATAAACATCGCAGCGTTTGTTTACAATAGCGGTCTTTTTATACCTATATTATTTTATTTCTTACTTCTCGTAATAAAAAAAACATTCACTAAAAAGAAACTGTGGACTTTTAGAACTGACATAATATCATGTGAATGTATAAAATGCTGACTTTGTACGAGGTAGACCTTAGCATACAGTTTTTATAACATCGACATTTGTTACCTATCTAAACATACGCTGTAGCACGCGCGTGTGTGTGTAACTTATTTTTAAATCATAGACAGAACATTATACAATTTTCTGTGGGTTTTTAATTTTGGGGTTTACGTCGTAATTGAAAATATTCTGGATTCATATTCTATATAATTACATCTTTCCATTTTTCATACGTTATCTTTTGATTTCAAGGACACCTGTATACATATTTTTTAGTTTAAATTTAGTTCTATTGTGTTTTGAACTAATGTATGCTATAAAAAAATGTTTTACTTGAATCAAGTAATATTAAATAAAAATGTTAGATTATTTTATTTTATTTTACTGACAAAGCAAACATAGTGACAAATATAAATAAAATTACAATATCATTAGTCTATATAATTTTTGCAGAAAATGTTAACAAATCAACCCATTACATGCTTGGCTTTTCCACACACAATCTTTACGTCGATGTTTTTTACTAATTTTTTTATTACCACTAGTTCCAGCTACGGTATGTATTTTTATTTTTATTTTTTCTGCAATATTGGTCGAGCATTTTGACACTTTTCAGTTAAATTATATTAGAACTGTTTTAGAAGAAAAAGGTACATTTTATGTCGCTACCTGCATTGTATTTGAATTTATATGTACATACATTACATATGCCTTAGTTGCTGCAAGATCCAATAAGTTACACAACAAACAAACAGGACTTCTTCTTGTGCCTTTCTTGCAGGTTTAAACTCAAGCCAATTATGTTCTTCTGGAGAAACTTTAGCTACGGTATGCATTGATGACAAGAGTAAGGCAGATTTATTTTTCTTAGGGGTATATGATACTTAGGTCGTATTATGTTGAAAACTAAAAATAGATCAAAAAACTTCTTTATTTCTACAACGCTGAAATTCAGCAGGAATCAAAATTTTACTCCCACGCAATGTACGTAAGCTTACGTTTTAGCAATTCAGTTGCTAAATGTGAGTCAGTAAAAAAAATTGCAATTGATTTCTTATTTTTACTTCATGTTATTTTGATTTGAAATCTGGTGTGCCTGTTTTTGATGATATTGGAGAATACACAAAATCTAGATGTAAATAGAATTATTTAGAGTTTATACTATGTATTGTTTATTTTGCTGCATCATTTCCTCTTATAGATAAAAGTTAGAAAGGAGGAAATTTTGTATGTATTTTTGTCTAGTGTTAAATTAAAATATTTCATAATTTTTATCTATTTAATTTGTAATACAAAAGCTGTTTCTTGCTGGCCTCGTTAGGTGGATATAGATATTGTAGTTGCCAATTTAAATATCGTACAATTTATATTAAATGAATATCTAAAGTTCCTTGATGCAATCTAGGCCTTTTTGGGGATTGATTATTGAAATGATCATCAAATTATTTACACAAAAATCATATTATAAAATATCAGCCTCAACGATTTCAGTCCAAAGTGCTGCGAATAATTATAGACGCCCATGGTTTGTGCAAAACGATGTTATCAGCAACGATTTCAGCGTTGCAAATGTAAAACAGACAAAAAGTGTAATGCGAACTAGTTACAGAGATTAAGTTGAGTACCCATCAAAACAGTTCGGTGGCCTAATTCCATAGACTTATTCTTAAGCGATATGATGCCAAAGGCCTACCAACTAGATTTTAAATGATTTTAAGTCAGTATTAAGTACAGACCCAGTAGTTGGACATTAATCAAGTGATTCAATCTTCAGAAACGAGTAAGACAATGGGCTACCTCCTACATCTCATCTATTAATTACTGAATATCTCATTGTGATAAATTGTAATAAACTAAAAAAGTAAATAAAAAAATAAAAATTAATTATTATATTAACATTCTAATTCTAACATTTCGTTCAGATTCGTTAAGAAAAGAAATTAAATTAAAGCTTACATCAGTTAATATTAGGTCTAATCCTAATATAATAATTAAAAACTGCACAGAAATCGACTTCAAATAAATGACTAATGATGTTATGACAGTTCACTGCTGAAATGTGTATAATTTTCTTAACCAAAAGAATTATTAATGATGTTTGGGCCAACCAAATACAATGGTTGCACATATGCACACTAATAATTTATGTATATACCTATATACTAACAATAAACCAACTGTATTGGTAAAGCAATACTATCTTGTTACGTGTTCCGCCTCGTAAAAAATAAGTCCATAACAATTTATAATGTTAAATCCCGCAGCGGTCATGTGGCAGTGAAGAAACAAGAATAAATCAAATTAACAACATTAATTAGCTAATACACGCCCGACTTACGTAATGTTGTTACCTTTTCACTAAGGAACGATGGCATGCCGCCTGGTATAATGTATGGGAATCGTTAAAAGAAACGACTTCTCAATCAAGTACTTTGGCAGGTGATTAAAAAGATGTTGGCAATTTGCGACTCATAATATATTTCTGGTATATTTGAAAAATGAAACCCGGCTTGCAAGACAAAACTCAAAATTACGCATCTAAACATGATAAAGATCATTAACCAAAATTAGATGCGATAGTTAATTTATTCTATTAGAGAATTGTTTTTCGTAATAAATCTGCTTAGACAATTTCATGTTATAGAGGGATTTTCCAAAGTATTAGAAAAAATTTTTTATTAGATTTGTCTTATACTAAATGCCATTTGATATCGGAATACATTATTAAATAAATGTGATTTGGTTATATATCATTTTAATGCACATTTCTCGCTTTATATTTCGTTGCTTTGACTTATCTTTAGCCGACTGTTATTTATTTGTTTAAACTATTTAACGTTTTTTTTCTATACGACGGTAGCTGTTTATGTATCCGGAACTGGTAACAAGCGGCCACCTGAAATATCCACTGTATAGTTTGACATTTTTTATGGTAATGTATTCAGAACGTTTTACCATACGGCCGCAATTTGTGTTGTATACAGTGACTATAAATTACATCTCAATAAAAAAATTGAATCAAACCTTCGATGTGAATTATCACAACAGTGCATCAACAAACTCACTTCGACCTTTAGCTATTTTTGGTGAAGGACCATCTAAAACCACTATGTATCATCAGTTTAGCAAAATCATGCCACCGTCCCTCAACAGACGAAGTTAAAGTAGGTTGCCCATAATTAGTTGTTGTGCCAGAAAATATTGGTGCTGTGCGCGACCTGATAATGACAGATCATCATGTTACATGCACCATGATATTGAGGCATTCCTTGGCATTAGAATGACAAGAATACATAAAATATTGGAAGAACATTTAGTCATGAAGAAATTTGTTCACGTTAGATTTCAGTTAATTTGACAATCGCTCAAAAAAAAGGCTTGTGTAGATTGGTGCAAAACAATTTGCAAAAATACGCAATCGTGGTGCATCAAAAGCCGTCTATAACATCTACACCGGTAACATATTTTGGATCTAGGCTTGATGAGTCTGAAAGCAGGCAGCAGTCGACGATGTAGGTGACCCAAGATCAGCAAAACTCAACAAATGTTGTTATTTAGAAGCAAATGGTCTTGTTTTCTTTTCTTTTTTGTGAGGGTGTAGGGGAGGATGATGAACATATGGATACAATGCCACTAGACGAGTGTAGAACGTTCAATTCTGTATGATACATAACCATTTGTTTCCCAAAAGTCTTTGGACAAATGAGAAGAAACAACCAGCGACGCAGGATCATCCTTCAGCATAACGGTGCGAGTCTCACACATCGGCAGAAGTAACTCAATATTTGATCGGTCAAAACAGCAACCTGATGAGTTATCCACCGTAAAAGAAATACACAAAAATTAGTTAACTGATAACAGCACTCGACTGGTTAATAAATTTTAGGAGGGTGCTTAGATGTCAACAGTTTGAGCCGCTAGAAGTTATCTGAAGGTAGATTCAGAATCACTGACGTAGCCGTTAACAAACAACCCTTCGGAAATGTCATGCAACAAAAAAATCTGGTTTTGTTATGAGGTGTAATTATATGGCAAGTTTAAAGAAATGGGATTAATCTACAATTTCTAAAAATGTAATAGATATATTGAGAATAAGGTTATTGCATAATATAGGTATTGAAATCCTGAATACTAACTGTTTCAAGAAATAATATGTAATTATGATAATCCATCTTTCAAAATTCTAGAAACTATAACATGAGTTTTTGAATTTGTCATTTATATTATCTATCAAGATAGTAGTATTAATTTAGTAAAAAGTTAAGTGATTTTATGTGACTATTTACCACAATTCCTTTCCTGCTCACATAATAAATTATTACTGTCAAATAGAGTTTAATTTTAACATGCTATTTAATTCAAAATCAATTTCTTGGTAATTGATATTATCAAATATCCAATTACAGTTTATCGTAACCTCAATTTTCTGCATATTAAATTTAAATTATACAAACACATAAACAAAGGGAAATCTATGGTGAAATCCATGAAACATTCCATTAACGCTTTGGCTAATGAAGGTCCTTCTCCGTATATCTATGTCTATATGCGAATGTATGTGATGGTAAGCCACCCTCGGTAAGCGTGAACGCCAACAATAGATGATTGGGGCCGATACTGATTGGTTCCCGTTCAACTTATATCGGCTACTGAATCTCATTATGTTCAATACACACACGCATCTCTATTGTGGCTGCTCGGAATAGGGGAACGCTTACACAGATCGAACAATGATGCTTTAGTACCCTCAGACTGTGACCATATTGTTGCAATTTTAAAACATATACAACTACAAGTAATGATCTTTTGAATTTTGTTATTAAATAAAAATCGAAGAAAAAGAGCTTCAGGATCCTGTAAAGAACACAAAAACTTCTAGCGATCTTCTAAGATTTCTAATACTTTTGCAAATATTTTGCATTATTTTATCACAATTACTTTACAATAAAAATTATACAAGACTATATATCATATCATCGAAATCTTTTATACTCTAGAAACTCATGAAATTATTTCCTCAAAAATATTATATTAACAGGGATAAATAACATAAATATTGTGTGCATTTTGTTGACTTATTATTACAAAAGATTTCACAATAAATCATAAATTTTTCATTATGGAGAATAATCATACCCTCGACTGCCATGCATGGAAGAATTTCGGACAGAATTTCGGTAACATATATCAGTTTGCGACAAATGATTGAACAATCTATTGAAAAATTCCATGAAACAGGACCTTGTAACTCGAAAACCAGATAACAGACCAACAAAACGAATAGCTGAAAGTATCATGAACAAATTTTATATGGAATATGATAGCTAGTTCTAAAAGAAAATTATATATTTCCATATTAAGTTGTCTGCAGAGTCTCCTACCCACTGACCCTCAAATTAAACGGCTTAATTACTGTAAAAGGTTTCTGCATCAGATAACTAATCAAGGCATTCTTGATAAACGCTTCTTGGATAAAGCATGTACTCACGTATTTGAATATATCAATAATCAACATAAATTTATTGAAACCTCTGAATTTCAAAAAAAATAGGTATTTGATTTGTTTCTCGTCATGGATTTTGGGTCCAATATTCAATCTTATAATAAATATGTTGAGAATAATCAAGAATTACATAACTAGACTATGAATTAAAAGATTCTTCTAAATTCTAATGTTTAAGATCTCTTAAAAATTCATAGAGTAACGTTTTAAAGATATTTGGATTGCGTATCTGCTTTAGTGCTACAGGTAAGTTATAAAACTTCAAATGAAAGCCGTCAGCGGCGAGCAGTAATTGGTGTTTTGGCTAACAGTAATTGGTTTTATGCCGAATGTAGTAGGTATCTAGAAAGGTATTATATCCAAGTAGGTGCCTGTGTTTAAATGAAAATATTAAAGTTTCAAAAATACAAATACCGATTATAGAATATTATTAGATCTAGATAAACCTCTGCATGATTAGTTATAACCAAGTTGTAGCATAACACAATTACTTTTGTGTGAAACAAAAATTGCAAAACATTATTGCCATTCCAAAAGATAATGCCGAATTTTAGGTACGGATAGCATACACCAAAATATGTTAATCTTAACATCTCGTTGCTAACTATCGTAGATAGTATGCATAGAGATATGCATAGAGACTTGAGATGCATCTAGAACCAACATCGACGATCATCTCAAATGTATCACCACTAATCATAAAATATGTATTATAAGCATAGTGCACTGTTAAGGAATTATTTTCATTTGAAGAACCTTGGACAGCATAGATATCATTAAAGTAGATCACAAAGAAAAGTGGCCCCAAAGTACTGCCCTGCGGCAACCACAGATTATAAGTTTACTTTGTGTATGCACAAGTACCATTGGAGGCGATGTTCAGAGTTTGCTGCCTACAGGACAAGTAAAATGAGAACCACTCTAAAGCGGCGTCTCGAATCCCGTAGAGTTAGAGTTCATAAATTTATTTGGAATGATCTATATTGCCAAATGCCTTCGGCAGATCAAGAAACACACTGCAAGGAATACATTTAGTTTCAAGAGCGTTAATAATAAAATTTAGAACATCAAATGATGTTGTTTCAATGATACTGTAAATACAGAAAGACATCGAAATAATTCAGTACAGGCATTCTAATCAATTACATGGCGATGAACTCCCTCCAGGATATTTCCAACAGGATAAAACCACAGCCCATAGAACAGGAGGAACAATGGAATTATTGCATGAATTCTGGACGAACCATAGATTATTTCATTTATCCACATTTGACATTTATTTCATTTATGTATAAAAAATTTAAAAATTGTCCTCATACAATAGTAGAACTTACGGAAACTATCTCAAATGTCTGGGAGGCACCGCATCCTAAAGTTTGCCATCGAAAGTGAAATTAAGAATGGCGTTCTATATTGAAAATGAAAGAGCTCAGTTTGAATATTTATTTCAACTGGTTTTTTTTTTTTGTTATTAAGCATGTTATTTTGTTATTAATTGTGTTTTTTTGTCAGAAAAACAATCATCATATTGTATTTATATGCCGTCTCGAGTCATTCAAAAAATTCGAATACTCGCTTTTAGGCATAAATAAAAATAATTATGTTTAGAATAGATCGCCCACTGAATGAACAATTAAGAACTACTTACAGTTTAAGTGGAGAATTTTACGACTTTAATATCTATTGAAATAGAACGAATGTTGTTACATTCTCAATTGTATTACAAATAAGCCAAGCACACCCAAAAAGCGATTTTTTCTTCTAACTCTTACTCTTATGTAAAAATTATTTATTAAAAAAAGTCGCAAAATCTAGTAAATGAACAGTAAAACCTAATAAATGAACAAAAGACAACAAGTAAATGAACAATATTTTATTTCTTACAAAACCTTATTTTATCAACAAGAAGACTACATTTGGATGTCATAAATGCGTCGATAATTTAAAGATTGTTGTTCAGGAATGGTCACTATTTCTTGTGTACCTAAATTAGGTCTGCACGCTTTGGCCATTTCCATTTTTTATTGGAAGTTTGCTCAATTACGCTTATTTCATATTGCTTTCAGTCAATAGCTTTTATTATTCCTGGATAGTGCTTACTCATCATATTCTACTATTACATGATCTCATACTTTCAGAACATCTTTTGTAGTTTCTCCTATTTCCGTAATCAAAGGTTTGTTTTCAAATTTATTCTTGGTCCTTATGATCTGTTTCTATTTTATTTTCATTATGTCATCTTCGAAACTATTACTGTTATTATCGATCTTTATCGTTTTATAGTCATCTTCTATTCTATCTGGCTTTCTTTTAATCACCATCTTGTTGACAGTTTGAGAGGTATTCCTTTTCTGTTCTCTTCTAAGTTTTCTGATAATCAGTGCTTATTCTTTTAGTTTTTTCACGTTCTCGTGTTGTTTCAAATTTTACCATTTAACCTTCTCGACGATGTTATTGCGAAGGGCATTTGTTTAGTAGTCTTGGGTTTCTAAACTTTTTAGACTTGATGTGGCTAATGTAAATATTTGCCCAAACTTCACCGTCTATGTTTCGCTTTTTTCTAATAGTAATATCTGGTATGCTCGATTTGGTATCATAGGTATAAATCACATTTGGGTCAGCCAAGGTCTTCTTTTCAACAGCCCCAAGGACGCAGTCTATAGTTGCTTCAATTATAACTTGACACATAAGTATCTTTTCTTCTAAATCTACATCACGCATTAATTGCCTAGTTTGATTGGCATTGTAAATTCTGAAGGGATCTTCCATCATAGCCAAAGGATCGTGTTCTATCAAATATGTTCTCATTTCCGAAAACCATCCTATAATTGCACTCTCGGTTACTGCTGCACGCAATTCGGAAATAATTTCCGTATTACGCTTGCCAACATCTGGATGTCCTTGTAAAAATAATTTGAGCCATTCTTCGCCAGCCCTGTTTTCTCTCTGGTTTCTATTCAAATGTTTTGAACAGCATCCTTAATTTTGGCTGGATTCATTGGAAATCCTAACATCGCTTTAGCCGTTATCCATTGTTCTATGCAATTTTCTTCCAATTCATTTAAAACTGGGGACCCATTTTCTTAATGTTGTTAGGCGTCTTCTGAGTAAGTTTGTTGTGGAGGGTCGCTTTGGGAATATTATATTTTTTTAAAGCCCCGTTTAAACTTCAACGCCATCTTTTATATTCTAAATAGCCTTGGCAAGAGTTTCCTCTTTGTGTCGAAGCCGACAACATTCTTTGACGAGATTCCGTTCAGACATCTTTAAGAAACAATTTAATTAATATTAAAGGGTGGCAAAATGTAAATTTCCAGTGAACGAACACAACCTGCCTAGTGATTGAACTATGTTGAAATGGAAAAAAGAACGGTGTTCATTTACGGTTAGCTATGCACAATAGCTTATGGCTGATTTTGGCTTGCTTTAGTTTTATTCTCAAATAACCCAGTAAATGAACGCCTGTTCATTCATAGAGTGCCATTCATTTTGCAGTGCCAGTTATCGAGCAAAGTATAATATTGTTAAATTCCTACAGAAATGTATCTATTACTGCAAAAATTGTTTCTTTATTCAATTTGTATTTCCTTGGTTATTCAAAAGTTCTAATATTTTTCAAATTTAGTGCTCAAGTATAGATTTGAGGAGAGGAATGCATATGACTTACCAAGGTAGGAGGACAAAATGGCCTCGAACCTTTCGACACTGAATCGCATTCTTATTTTAAGCAAAAATCGTACCGTTGTTCATTTACATGTTGGTGTTCATTCTCTGGGCGATCTACCCTATTATTTGTTAGTTTGGGCAACAAATTATAAATGTCAACAAAATGTTAAAACAAACATACATATACTTGGGGATGCTCTTAACGACACTCGAAGAAATCAAATTAATTAATTTTCAGGATCCTAATTTATAAAAGATTAGTACTTCACCATAACGTTCTACTTATAGATATGCAAAGCGTTGAAGGGATTAGAGTAGAGATTTCGAATACATTAGGGCACATTTTGATTAATATAATTAATTTTTCTTTCCTCCTAATCCTAAAGTATTTCTACTTTATGGGTCTAAAACTTTATTTTAATATATTTAATGAAACTCTTAGCGAAATAAAACAATTTTCATCATTTTCTAGACTCTCAATATTTGATTATTAGAGCCTCAATGTCTGTAACAAAAAAAGTAACAAACTACTTTAATAAACGTTAGTGCGGTAGTGAACGGAGAAAGTCGGTTTTAGTTCTATAAAGTAAAAAGCAAAGTAAGCAGCCATATGTTTCAAACAAAGAAATAATAATAATAATAATAATAATAATAATAATAATAATAATAATAATAATAATAATAATAATAATAATAATAATAATAATAATAATAATAATAATAATAATCGTGATAATAATAATACTTAAATACTTAAAATTCGCGAACACGGACTATGGGATGACGTTAATTATCAATGTACCTTTAACATTTATTAATGTTAATATTTTAATATTTTCTGAATTTTAGCAAATTCAAAAATGAAAAGTTAAACATATGAACTTTTTTAATATTATACAATTAAGAACGTATACCACAAAACACTTTGTAACATTTGTTTTCCGGCAGCAGTTATACATGCTTCAACATGCCTAGCTATTTCCTGAACGCCATTGCGTAACATTGGCGGTGTTGCTTATTGTGTGTCTTGAAGTACACCGTTTTCTAATTCATTAACAACGGCCACAAGTATTTGATAAGCTAACGATTTCAAAACACCCCACAAAAAGGTGTCACAAGGTGTCAGATTTAGCGATCGAGGTGGCCAAGGTATTGGGCCATATCTACCAATCCAACGATCATAGGAAAATATTGTCCAGGTAATATCCTACAATTCGTGAAAAGTGGGGACCTGTCCTGTAGATTATAAATACTATATTTTGACGTAGATTTAGAGGCACGTCATCCAAAAATTTTGGAAGCTATTGTAGAAAATCTAAATAATTTTGTCCATTCATGCGGTACGGCAAAATATGAAAAAACTAAAAATAATGAAAAAATATATAAATAAAAAATAATTAGTTTGGACTTAATTTTATCAGTCGTTCACCCAATAAACCACACCAATATTGACTATGGATATTGAAAGTACCATCTTGGATAAATAAACATTTATCTGTCCACAGAATGGAATTTTGGATGTGCAGATCGATATTTAAATACCATTCACAGAACACTTACTGAAGAGGACAGCCATTATCTGCCAACTTGCTGGACTCTTATAAAATTATGTAGATGCTGTTGGTCGCGTCTTAACTTACGCATACGCCAAATTGATTTGTTCTTAATTCCCTCGAAAGGCACCTAGTACTTCTAGAAAGATCGTTTGTTATCAAATCATCATCACATAAACGAGAACGGTCAGAATTTCTGCGGGATGTATTGTAATGCATCTGATGCAAAGAATTCTAGTCTTCTAAAGACATTTGGCAAACGATGCCTCGGAAATCGCGTAGCGCTGCTTGAGTCGCGTTATTATTTGCATGCACTAAGAGCTATATCGTAATACTCACGATTTGAATAGTTTTGATCCATAATTTAATTCGCTTAAATTCAACATACACACAGCAATATCTTTTTAATGACAATTGTAGAAATTTCAATTAGCTATTTACTCACCTTATTTATTTTATGTATTAATTGCAAAGCCTTCTTTGCTCATGTTTTTTCGTTGCCGGAAGAAAATTCTAAAAAATGTTATAAAGCGTTTCGAGTTCTACGTTTTTAATACAGGGTGGCCCAAAATGACCGAAGGGGTTTTAATTCCTTATAACTTTTTCATTATAATATTTTTTTTTTTTTTTCAGTATTTTGTAAAGAAGACTTGGGGAATTTAAAATGGAACAGTACACAATTAAACAACGTGCCAAAATCGTTGAACTTTATTTCTCAAATCAACGATCCATTGTTTTGACTCAGCGTGCATATCGTCGTTATTTTAATGTGCGGGTTGGACCCTCAGAGTCAACAATAAACCGTCTGGTTGCAAATTTTCGAGAACATGGGGCAGTAAGGAACCTTCCTGGTGCCGGCAGACGACGAACGGTGCACACGGATGACAATATTGAAAGGGTACAGGAGAGTATTCGGGAAGATGGAGAAACATTAACCAGGAGACGTTCGACACAACTTGGCCTCTCAAGAGGGTCGCTGCGGAGAATTTTGCATACAATAAGAATATTTCCATACAAAATTCAGCTTGTCCAACAATTGAAACCGACAGATTACCAGCAACGACTTGATTATGCAATTTATTTTCCTCAAAAAGCAGAAGAAAATCATGATTTGATTCATAATTTAATTATGAGCGACGAAGGCCATTTCCAATTAAATGGGTTCGTTAATAGGCAAAACTGCAGGATACGGGCTACGGAAAATCCAAGAGTAGTTCAACAGCGAGAATTACACCCACTTAAGTGTACCGTCTGGTGCGGTGTTTCGTCGGAAAGGATAATTGGCCCATATTTTTTTGAAAATGAACACGGTGTCGCCGTTTCCATCACTGGTGTTAGATTTCGGACAATGCTGGAAAATTTTTTAAGGCCAGCCGTGGAAAACCATCCCGAAGTATGGTTCCAACAGGATTGAGCCACAGCGCACACTGCGAGGGACACAATGGCTCTTTTACACGACATCTTTGGTGAAGGAATTATTTCCCGTACAAGCGATTTTAATTGACCTCCGCGTTCACCGGATTTAACCGCTTCAGACTGTTTCCTTTGGGGTTATTTGAAAGGAAAGGTCTATATTAATAAGCCTCGAACCATACAGCAATTAAAAAATAATATACGCGACGAAATCAACAACATAACACCTGAAGTTTTGCGAAAGGTTATGGAAAATGTTTTGGAAGGAGCACGAATATGCGAAGCAGAAAATGGCCACCACTTGCGAGATATAATTTTTCATAATTAAATTAAAAATATTCTCCATTAATATACTGTATTTAAAATTAAAAAAATGTAATAATTATGTCTTAAATAAGAAGTTATAATGAACTCAAACCCCTTCGGTCATTTTGGGTCACCCTGTATAAAAAAAGTTTACTTGTTAAATTTTTCATTCTTAAATTTGTAAAATTCAGAAATTTTCAGTCAAGTTTTAAAATGGTAAAGGAACATTCGTTTCAGTTCCTGATGGTTATATGTCTTTCCATAGGCTGTGTTTGCAAATTTTGTAACGCCCTGCATAACATAAATTGAATATACAATATTTACACAAACATTTACCAATTGTATAGGAGTATTTTAGAGTTTACGTTATTTTTGTTACATATTAAAACAGTCAAAAAGTAATAAGAGAGTAGTTTCATTCTATTCGCTTAGAAAGCGTTATTAAAATTAAATTAAATTAAAAACAAGCAAACTAATCACTTGCCATAAAATTCGTCGATGTCGTAAAATGTGCTCTCAAATATAAGAAAGTCTTTTTAATTTATAGGTGATTTTTGTAATTGACAGGTGAGTTATTAAAAATTGTTAAACATCTGCACAAACCACTTTTTTGCACTTTAGATAAGTGAATTTACAGGGGAAGCAGATGATGGTGTAGTATACTTCTAGTGTAATAATATTATGTCTTAATTGATCTTTCAAAAAGAGACTAATGTTTTGACACTGAGTAAGTTGCTCACCTTTATGTTTTAATTAAGTTTTTCTTTTCTTTCATTCATAAGAAGTAACTTAATTTTGTTTGTGTTCAATTTAAGATTATTGATACACCATCTATTAAAAACTGCTAAACACTCTTCGACCTTCTAAACTAATTCTTCTGCCGATCGGTCCTGTGCTACAGAAGACGAATCGTCTGCGAAAATTACATTTGTTAAAATACACTGTTGAACAAGTATAACTCAATCCATGTAAGCGCCAACTCAACATCCCAAATTTTCAATTTTAATGCACAGTAATTTGTGGTGCACACAGTCGAACACTTTTGAAAAATCGGTAAATAACTTTTTCTATTTTGCGTTCGAAATGAACTCATTATGAAACCCAAAACAGTATCGAAATGAGCTTCATTTCGATACGCTTTTTTTCATTTTTCAATGTTGGCGTTGTTCGAATACAGAAATAAATATCATTGCTGTCATTTGATTTTAAGAATTTATGTACATTTGACAGATATGATATATGTCCGTATTTTACACAAACAACGTATGTTGTATACAATTGACGACAACATATATATGTTTCTATGTCACTCATGTTTATATTTTTAAATGAAATATCAAGTAATGTTAACGAAAATTAATAAATAATATGTAATATAATATACTTCGCGGATAGCAAGATTTAAATTTGAAAATGTCAAGTATCAATGTGACCAACTGCATGCTTTATATAAAAATTAAACTCTGAACTTTCAAATTAAATAATTCCAATTTAAGCAATTTATTAATGTAAAAAACGCAAAATAGAGAAAATAGTATAAAAAACTCGTTTCATAAGGCCTTTTGCCGCACTCACTCTTTAGAAAACTCGCCGCAAGCGGCTTGTTTTCTAAACTGATCTCGTGCGGCAAAATGGTGCCTTATGAAACTCGTTTTTTAATATACTATTTTCTATTTTGCGTTCGAAATGAACTCATTATGAAACCCAAAACAGTATCGAAATGAGCTTCATTTCGATACGCTTTTTTTCATTTTTCAATGTTGGCGTTGTTCGAACACAGAAATAAATATCATTGCTGTCATTTGATTTTAAGAATTTATCTACATTTGACAGATATGATATATGTCCGTATTTTACACAAACAACGTATGTTGTATACAATTGACAACAACATATATATGTTTCTATGTCCCTCATGTTTTATTTTTAAATGAAGTATCAAGTAATGTTAACGAAAATTAGTAAATAATATGTAATATAATATACTTCGCGGATAGCAAGATTTAAATTTGAAAATGTCAAGTATCAATGTGACCAACTGCATGCTTTATATAAAAATTAAACTCTGAACTTTCAAATTAAATAATTCCAATTTAAGCAATTTATTAATGTAAAAAACGCAAAATAGAAAAAATAGTATAAAAAACTCGTTTCATAAGGCCTTTTGCCGCACTCCCTCTTTAGAAAACTCGCCGCAAGCGGCTCGTTTTCTAAACTGATCTCGTGCGGCAAAATGGTGCCTTATGAAACTCGTTTTTTAATATACTATTTTCTATTTTGCGTTCGAAATGAACTCATTATGAAACCCAAAACAGTATCGAAATGAGCTTCATTTCGATACGCTTTTTTTCATTTTTCAATGTTGGCGTTGTTCGAACACAGAAATAAATATCATTGCTGTCATTTGATTTTAAGAATTTATCTACATTTGACAGATATGATATATGTCCGTATTTTACACAAACAACGTATGTTGTATACAATTGACAACAACATATATATTTCCATGTCACTCATTTTTATATTTTTAAATGAAGTATCAAGTAATTTTAACGAAAATTAGTAAATAATATGTAATATAATATACTTCGCGGATAGCAAGATTTAAATTTGAAAATGTCAAGTATCAATGTGACCAACTGCATGCTTTATATAAAAATTAAACTCTGAACTTTCAAATTAAATAATTCCAATTTAAGCAATTTATTAATGTAAAAAACGCAAAATAGAAAAAATAGTATAAAAAACTCGTTTCATAAGGCCTTTTGCCGCACCCGCTCTTTAGAAAACTCGCCGCTATCGCGGCTCGTTTTCTAAACTGATCTCGTGCGGCAAAATGGTGCCTTATGAAACTTGTTTTTTAATATACTATTTTCTATTTTGCGATCGAAATGAACTCATTATGACACCCAAAACAGTATCGAAATGAGCTTCATTTCGATACGCTTTCTTTCATTTTTCAGTGTTGGTGTTGTTCGAACACAGAAATAAATATCATTGCTGTCATTTGATTTTAAGAATTTAAGTACATTTGACAGATACGATATATGTACGCACTCTACACAAACAACGCATATTGTATACAATTGACAACACGATATATTAGTTTCTGTGTCACTCATGTTTATATTTTTGAATAAAATATCAAGTAATGTCAACGAAAATTAATAAATAATATGTAATATAATATATTTCGCGGATAGCAAAATTTAAATTTGAAAATGTCAAGTATCAATGTGACCAACTTTATATAAAAATAAAACTCTGAACTTTCAAATCAAATAATTCCAATTTATTAATGTAAAAAATGCAAAATAGAAAAAAATAGTATAAAAAACTCGTTTCATAAGGCCTTTTGCCGCACTCGCTCTTTAGAAAACTCGCCGCTATCGCGGCTCGTTTTCTAAACTGATCTCGTGCGGCAAAATGGTGCCTTATGAAACTTGTTTCTTAATATACTATTTTCATTCTTGTTTAAGCGTTTGATAATTTCTTCTAATAGTTGAAATACTGCTCAATTTGTCGTTCTTAATTTTACATATTTATTTCAGTTTTTATGTAGACTGTTTTGCGATTGTATGAAGTTTTGCATACTTATTTTACGTAACAATTTTAGAAACCAGAATTTACTAAGTTACAAGTTTCCATAAAGTGCTCATGCTTAAAGAATTTGAAATACCGTGTAATGAAAGAGACAATACCGCAAAAACAGGATTGCTTTAATTAAACCGAAATGATAAGTAATAAACATACTATTGTGATGGACTTTATAGACTAGTATATTGTATATTTAGATAAATTTAGTTCTTTCCAAGCAAAATGTCTCGCCATCCGAATTTCAGAAATGGAAATTTGATACTCAAGATTCCAACTTGAATATTTTATTAAAAAAATGTATTTTGTTAACACCACAACCTTATTTCCATGTATTTTAATAGACGTAAATATTAAAGTAGAAATTCCATAGAAGCAAATTCCTTAATATTCTTGTTATTTGATCACGCGTAAATAAAATAACACAATGTTCAAAACACAATTAAAGAACACTAAACATTCGAACACTATAAAATCTTTATTAATTTATCAAAACTCTGATCAAAAAGAATTTAGAAAATTCTTTAAAGAGGTATAAAAGAATAAAATTATCCGAAAGAAGTTCTAACAAAAATTATCAAAATTTCTTCCATAATTATAAAAATATAATCTGAAATATGTTGTTCATTATTACTCAGTTGGGCTAAAGATAAGGACCTTACAATGCACCGGAAATTGATAAAACTTTCAGAATCATTAAAGGACCTCAAAAGAACTAATTTACGATGTAAACTAATGGGGGGGGGGGGGTAACGTACCCTTAGGCCAAATTAAAAAAAAAAAAAAACTAACCTTACATTTTGTATAATTTTAATACGTCCAGAACACGTCAAAATACCGGATATTCGTGTTATTTTTGTGTGCTAATGTTTATCTCAAATATAACTTTTAACTATTTATGCTATACCAATCTTCGATTTGTTTAAATAATCTCGTAAAACGATGTTAAATATTGTTGTTTTTAGGGTCCATATTCGCATAGAAATTGACATTGTCATAACGTTTGAAAATCCAGGCTGCCAACTTAAACATTCACAAATAAATATTACTGTTATGATATCTATCTATATCAATTAATTTTTTCTCTTCGTCAATTGTAAAAAAAAACCTAGGGCCAGAGGCCACGAGTGAACCAAAGCGACGCCATGAACAGTAAACCCGCTTCCAAAACACCCAAACAGAGGGTGAAACAGTGACTTGTGATCGCTACACGATCGATGCTTTAAACAATTGACGTAGAGAAAAAAATAATTGATATAGATAGATATCATAACAGTAATATTTATTTGTAAATGGTTAAGTTGGCAGCCTGGATTTGCAAACGTTATTACAATGTAAATTTTTATGCGAAAATGGACCCTAAAAATAACAATATTTAACATCGTTTTAGGAGATAATTTAAACAAAACGAAGATTGGTATAGCATAAATAGTTAAAAGTTATATTTGAGATAAACATTAACACACAAAAATAACACGATTATCCGGTATTTTGACGTGTTCTGGACGTATTAAAATTATTCAAAATGTAAGGCTAGTTAATTTTTTTTTATTTTAATTTGGCCTAAGGGTAGGTACGTTACCCCCCATTAGTATACATCGTAAATTAGTTCTTTTTAGGTCCTTTAATGATTCTGAAAGTTTTATCAATTTCCGGTGCATTGTAAGGTCCTTATCTTTAGCCCTCAGTTGGGTTAAGGGTAGTTTAATAATAATAGAAGTTTATTTTGAATCTAAGAATTTTTGCGATGATTTCTATTAATGATGAATATTTGAATAGCATTATAATAAAAACAATCAATCTAGTAAGCAAGAAGAATAAGAAGCAATTTGGAAAAACGTAGTTATATTATTTCGTTTTATATTCCATTTCTCAGGTAGATAATTTAAATAAATGAAGTTTATTTTTCTACATAATCTCCTCTTAATTCGATGTACGAGTATTGTTCGAAAACTTCGTGCCCTAAAACAGAGATGGCGCGAATTCGGAGAATTCGTCTTTACCATTCTGTAGAATCATCCTTTAATAGGTTAAATATGACAGTACAGTGTGATTCGTTAATTAATCTGTTTTTGGCAGTACGTCAAAATAAACGTTTCGTGTGATTTCGTAATAATGGAAGAAACTGAGTTGGGAGTAGTGATAAAGTATCTTCATTTGAAAGACTTAACAGCAACTGAAATCAAAGCAGAGCTGGGTTCAAGAGTATTAGAATCCGCTCGCTCGTTTTCTATGGTTCAAAACTAGGTTGCCGAATTTAAGCGTGGTCATATGAGCACAAATGATAAACCCCGCAGTGGACGTCCAAAAGCTGTTACTGTTCCGAATATGATTCAAAAAGTCCATCGCATTATCTTGGATGACCGTCGAGTAAAAGTGCGCGAGATAGCAGACATTGTAGGTGTCTTAAATGAGAGCGTGCACAGAATTTTAACTGAAGAATTGGAAATTAAAAAATATTCGACGCGTAGGGTGCCGCGACTACTCACACCCGAGCAAAATCTAAATCGTTTAATGTTTCTCGCGACCTTTTCGCAAGTTTTCACCGCAATCGGTACGACTTATTACCGTCGATGAAACCTGTATTCCCGATTACAATCCCGAAACCAAAAAGCAAACCAAATAATGGACAAAAGAGGTTCTCCATCATCAAAGAAGAAGAAAACGGTTTTGTCAGCAGGAAACATTATGGCAACTGTTTTTGGGATGTTCAGAGAATTATCTTGGTCAACTACTTAGAAAAAGGGAAAACAATAAATGGGAAGATGCCAATTTGTTGAAACAATTAAGCGACTAATTCAATTAGAACACCTCATTTGGAAAAGAAGAAAGTGCTTTTCTGTATGGACAACGCACCTGCCCACAACTCTGCGATTGCAATGGGAAAAATTCATGAATTTGGATTTGAATTAGTGCTTCATTCATCCTACTCCACAGATATATCTCCCAGCGATTAGCATCTCTTTCCAAGCCTGAAAAAATGGGTAGGCGGTAAGAGATTTTCAGAATTACGATGTAATCGCTGCTGTAAATACCTATTTCGAGGACTCCATTCATCGATCTACAATTAAGGCATTACTAATTTGGAACATTGTTGGAATAAGTGTGTTGAGCGAGCAGGAGACTATATTGAAAAATAAAATGTTTTTGGTAAAAAAACTTGCGTTTTCTTTGTTAGGCCACGTAGTTTCCGAACCACCTTCGTATTTGGTCCATCTGTGTTCAAACTGCTTTATTTCCACTCGAAAGTGATATTATTCTAATCCTGAAAAATAATCGTCCGCTGTTGAAGTTTGTTCTTCATTTGTGCAGAATCTTTACCCCCTAGAAGATCTTTTAATTTAGTGAATAGATGAAAGTCAGATGGTTCTAGATCTGATGAATATGAGAGATGTACTAATTAGAATCTTAATTCTTCCATTTTTTTTGCAGCGATTGTTGTCTTCAAACGATATAGAAGATTTGCATACTATTTGCCGTTTATGATCTTGCCCTTTTGAAGATAGTCTATCGACAATATTCCTTTTGCAGCCCAAAATACCAATGCCATCAACTTTCACGCTGATAAAACTGTTTAGGCCTTCTTTGAAGTTCGTATATCAAGTTCTTTGTGAAAAATGTAAAGCACCCGTTCCTTTGACTGCTATTTCTAATGCTTTCAATCGCCGGGCACTTAGTAACAAATCATGGACTTTATCCACCATTTCTGGACTTTCGACCGGCTTCGGCCGTCCACTGCGGGGATCTTCTTCTAAGCTGCTCCTGCCATGCTTAAATTCATTTCCCCATTTTCTGACGGTTGTATACGAAGGACAGCCCTCACTCAGTGTATCTCGCATATCATCATGGAAAATTTAAAAAAAATGCATACGAAACACTCTTCGTCACAAATTGATCAAACAGTTGTCAAAATGCGACGTTCATTTTTTTTATTTCATGGCCTAATCTAGGCGATCGCTCGAATAAGTCAACCCGCCTCTTATATAAATGGATTAAATGAAAATGCAAAGTCCAGTATTTATGAATTACAATTGCTGTGTTTGTAAGGTTTATTTTATCCATATGAACAGCAGATAAATTCTAATTCGTCTTAGAATTATAAGTCTTACAAAAATCTTACAAAAGTCTTACAAAAATCCGGCCTCAAGTAGGGTTTAGACAAATAATTATATCCCCTAATTTAAGTCTATTGGTTTATTATAAATTTTAAATGTCAAATATAGTGTGTGAAAAATTGTCAGAATTAAAAGTAGCATTGTGCAGTTTTGCATTTTAAAATGGTATTTAATAACGTATGCAAAGCATTTATACTTGAATCGCATTTTCCAAACGATAAAAGGTCGAAAGGTCGGAAGTATTCTATTCAAGATTGTATAGAAGAATTACAAGACGAATTTCCTAACCTTGTCTTTTACATTAAAATCTTAATTTTCCATTCGTCAAGAAACGTAAATGAATTACTTAGCGATATCTTTTTTTTAAGGAATTAATTAATGAATTTATTTATGTATTGTTGTATTGTCACATAGAGTAAAAACTTTGTTGTCCTATTTGGATTAGTCTTTTGGGAAACACAAATTGTTATTATTATTATTATACTTTTCAGAAGACATTCAATAGAATTGCTGCAGTTTTTCGACAAACAGGAAGTGTAGAACAAGGAGGCAGTGAGCGACCAAATGTCCGGACAAAAGAAATTATTATTAATATTAGACAAATGAGTACTGATTCTTCAAGAACTTCGATGCGGGCTCTCGCCCGAAAAATTGGGTTGTGAGTTGGTCCTTATCATACAGTTTCAAAAGATTTACAGTAATATCCACGTCGTATAACTTACTTGCAAAAAATCCTCGATATTGATTAACTGCGACGAGTAGTATTTTGTGAATGGTTTTCAAATAATCTTAGTGATGATCTCCTAGACGAAACTTTCTTTCCGGACTAAGCATTGTTTCATGTTAGTAGATTCGTTAACTCACAAAACATAAGAATGTGGTGAAGTACAAAGTTATGATGAAGCTATTCTACAAACTTAGAAAATTGATGTTTGGTAGGCTATAAGTAGAAGACGATTATCCGTCCAATTCTTCTTAATGGTACTTTAAATGCAGAAAGATCCGAGCGACTGAAGTAGTAGATGTGATACGAGAACATGGTTTTCGCGATTTATTTCTATGGCCTTTCTAAAAATTCAATTCATCAAGTACCAGTTCAAAATGAGACAGATCTGCACAATAGAATTATACAGAAAATCAATGAAATTAGATATAGTTCCATACTGCAAAATATATTTGACAGCAATTCTTGGGGGAAAGTGGTGGATAATTTCAACATATTCTATAATTTATCGGGTTAATTTCAATTTTATAGATTAATTATTCTTACAATCCAGGATCATTACTATTTTAATGCCATAAATATGAGAAAGCAATATTACTTAATTTTCACTTTATTTACTAAATAAAGTGGAAATTGAGTAATATAGCTTTTTCATATTTATTTCATGAATTATGAATTTCCATCAAGTAAGCGCTACTTCGATTCAAAAAATTACATTAATATTTTATTAATTAATATGGCACTTTAATGAAATATAAAGCGATGTTACAATTATTTGAAAACGAAAAAATCATTTGACATAAACTGACATTAGCGTATATGATAACCTACAAAACTGTGTTAAGTAAATACAAGCAAATGTATCGTTCTATCGTACTTCAAATTTCCATGAATCTGGCGCCGAATTTTTCTGAACATCCAATATAATCATAAAATGATTTTAAATGCTCTCTACAACATTAAGATGAAAAATTGACTGAAAAATTAAAATTGTTTCTGTAATCAACGGAATACGTAGTGTTGGCATTAGTACGTTACCTACTATTAAACAAGTTAGTTCTTTCGAATTCAAAAAATGTATTAAAACAAGTTTTTAAACGTTGAATAACTATTAACTTAGAAATCACTTCGATTCATAGTTTGGTTTGTTGTAAACAAACTACTGTACTTTTTATTAAAATTGCTTGTCGTTCAATTAGAAAGCTTTATGTTGTTAGACCAAGTAGAATGAAACAGAACTTAATTGCGGATTCTTCCGAGAAGTGCGTGACCCATATTTTTTGCTCTCTTGAAACTCGAGGGTACCTGAATGTAAAATTTACCGTAAATTTTATAATGGCTTCGGCTCGAGAGCGTTGCACGTAGGGTTTATTTTTACATTACACAGAAACTGGGTAGAATAACTCTGACTGTAACTAATTTATTTACTGAAAACATGAATTGTTTAATAATATCCTCACTGTCAGAAAATATTTATGGTTGTATTATAAAAGTAAAAAAACTATTCATGTCAACATAAACAGATGAAGTAAAATTTAAGGAAGTAAAGGAAGTCCTAGCTTGTTACTAACACACAGAATATTTTGATGGACTACTATAGAAATGGAAAGTAAACATGTTAAAAACGTTTTTGTACTCGCTTATCAAAACCTGTCATTTCACGATTCGATTTGCGTGCGTAAAAAGTCACTTTAAACACGAGTGCGTAAAAGTAAAGTTGGTACTTCCTGGAACTTGATTAATTTAGTGACATTTTAAAATCATAAATCCCTAACCTTAATAATATGCTACCCAGTTCGTTGTTTTTCTATGAAAATAAAAAGAAATGAAATAGAAATTGTTATATTTAGAAGGTATGTAATTCAATGTCAGAACAGCAACAAATATTATATAAATTACCATTATTCATTCTTTTCAGAAATTGAAACGGAACAATTATTAAAAATTTTGATTGGGCAATTTTGACAACCAGAGATTGATACCCCAGGGATTAACTGGTTTGTTTGAATTGATCTTGGTTCCGAAGGTAGAGTAACGTTGATTGTATTATTACATATATCTTGTATTTCAGATATCGAACAAGTTGCAGGCGGAGTCGATATCTCTAACGGGGTCATTGTTTTAGCTAATTGAATTCTACTATGCAGAGAATTTTCGATATATCCTTCTGCAACCGTAGATGATTTCCATCCACCATGCCTTTTAATTGAAAGCAAGTCAAGGAGGTGACTTGCTTTGGCTGGTTTGCCAACAATGTCGCTGAACTCCTTCGAAAACAGTGACCTGTGAAGTTACTTGCGCTATCAAGCTGAAGGTACTCAGCTATTCGCATTGGAATTCTGGCAATTGTGTTAAGACCAACAGGTGAACAAACACACTTGCCATTGCGATATGTTAAAAAGAATCGCTGCTGGCTGTCCGGTCTTAAATTTGCATATTGCCGAATTAATGCAATCCATTCAGGCTTATTGATTGCAAATGTACGGCTGTTACCTGTTTTAGTTTCTGGAATTGTTACGATAATTAAATTCGATTTAAATTCTATGTCTCGCAATGACATTTTGCAAAGTTCTTCACGTCGACACGCTCCAGAAATACCCAATATTAATACAGCCTATAAATACATATAGTGTTGTATGGAATTTAAATATATGGAAATGACTTTACCTTCATAAGTAGGAACAAAGAATTTGGTGCTTCAACAATAAATTTAGTAATTTGTTCTTCGGTTAATACTGCTGATTTTTTAGGCTGATGTTGCTTCGTTATCTGTGTTAAATACGCTATGAGTTTTGCATATTTAGATATATCCGTATTATCATATATTATTAAGCATGATTTTAACATAGAATAAGCGGAGCATAATGATTTATTTGATTGTAAATTTTGAAAATAAACTAATAAATAATTTTCGGAGTATTTTTGTATATTTTTAGATCTAGCCCAAGTTACGAATTTAGTATAAGTGCTTTTGTATATGTTTTTTGATTTTATAGGTAATAAATTATCCACTGCTATATTGGCAGCTTCGCGAATTTCAGGCGGTGTACATTGCATTTCATTATCAGAATTCATGTTGTTGGTGAGGTTTTTATTTTGTATGGAATTTTTTGAATTTGATAATTTTAAATTAAATGTCACTTCAAATAATCAATACTGCCAACTCAAATTTTTTTAATTAATATCAAGAGATTAGTAGTGTGTCATAAACGATAACGTATTTAACAATATGTATTATTATTATAGTTCTCGTACAAAAAATATTGTACAAACTTCGTGCGTGAAACATTTCGCGAATTCGTGACCATAAAGCGCTCGCCTACGGCTCGCGCTTTAAACTGGTCACTCATTCGCGAAATATGATTTCACGCACTTGGTTCGTAAATAACTATTTAATATAATATTTCAGATCTTTTTTGCTATACCTTTGTTTCATTATACTTATTATAGAATAACTTTTATTTTGGATTTATATACAATTATAATTACCTCTTATTGTGATAGATGAGATGTAAAATAACACTGCCAGCAACAGAAGAAGGCGTGAAATGTAAAAGATTTAAAAGAAAAGAAAATAGGGGTTTTTATACACGCCCACGAAATACTATTTACTATTTCATCATCCACCAAAAAGAACCTAAAAATATCTAGGATTTTCATAAAAAAATACATACGAAAGCTGTTCCCTCCATTCTGAGAGTAATTTAGAGCAACAAAATATTTTATTCTGAAAATGTTACCACACTTTTTTTATGTAAACCTTCCAATAAGATAAAATACCATAAATTTATGATACAGGGTGATAAAAAAATTGGAGCTTTCCGGCCGTATCATGACAGTGCGCTTGCAGGCTTTACAACCGCAGGATCATGCTCACCGTGTTCACTTCTGCGAATGGCGACTGCAACAATACAAATCAAATGCGGATTTCATGGCAAATATTCTTACCACAGATGAGACGCAGTTTACTCGTAATGTATTTATTTTCAAAATACTTACTTGTGGAGTATGAAATACCCACACGCTGTTCGCTGAACCAATTTTCAACACCAATTTTCTATTAACGTATGGGCAGGAATTGTTAATGGTTTACTCATCGAACCATTTATTTTACCACATCGTTTACATCGTTACATGCCAGAAATTATTTAATGTTTTTACCAAACAATTTACCCGAACTTTTAGAAGAGGTGCCTTTAAACGTGCGTCAACACATGTGGTTGCTCCACCTCATAAAAGTCACGAAGTACGTTTAAATAACACGTTTGGTGGCCGATGGATAGGTAGAGGTGGGCCTATTCCATGGCCATCCAGATCACCGGACTTAAACCCGATTGACTTTTATGTATGGGGACATATGAAAAATTTGGTATAGCATAACGATAATGAAATTGAAAACATTCAATTATTATATATGTCTTCAAGATATACGTCTTCAAGATGTTGCAGACACAATAAGCAGGCAAGTTATCCGAGTGTATTATAACTTATGGATACTGCCAGCACAAGCTTGTATTCAAGCAGGAGGCGGTAGCCTTAAACATTTGCTCTAGGAGGTGTTCCTGTGTTGCTCGCATAAGTGCAAATATCTCTGTGACTTTACAATTTCTATCACATTTTTTCCATTTGTTATTATTTTGTGTGTACTATTTTCAGTTAAAAATAAAGCTCAAATTTTTATCACCCTGTATAACTAAAAATATTTACGTACATGGAAGAAATATCTATGTTTGGCTATGACAATAATATCACTACAAACGTATTATACAAAGGCATTTGAGAAAACATGCACGCATGTAAAGTGTGTTTTTTATAGAGGTAGGTATAGAACTTTGAAATGGAATAAAACAAAGATGAATTTTTTAAATTGACATGAAATTTACTTTATTCGAAAGATAATCTTCTGGCATTATAATTTAAATATGACTTCTGGCATATGACCGCCACGGCTGGCTCGGACGCAGTCTAATCTGGGGGTCCAATTTTCGATTACTTTTTCCAACATTTGTGGCCGTATATCGGCAATAACGCGGCGAATGTTGTCCTCCTAGTGTTCAATCGTTTCGGGCTTTTCGGCGTAGACTAGCGACTTCACATATCCCCACAGAAAATAGTCTAGCGGCGTTAAATCGCACGATCTTGGAGGCCAATTCACGGGTCCGAAACGTGAAACTATGCGGTTACCAAACGTTTCCTTCAATAAATCAATTGTGGCACGAGCTGTGTGACATGTTGCGCCGTCTTGTTGAAACCACAGCTCCTGCACATCATGGTTGTTCAATTGATGAACGAAAAAGTCAGTAATCATGGCTCTATAGCGGTCACCATTGACTGTAACGTTCTGACGGGTCTTCCTCTACGCTACGCTCCACAGCAGCAATGACTTCTTCTGAACGCACTGTACGGCGTCTCTGTGGATGCGTATTATCATTAAGAGTAAACGTCGTGCGAAAACGTTCCATAGTTAATCGAATTAATTGCTCTGATGAACGATTATGTTGACCGTAAAATGGACGTACTTCGCGATACGTATTTCGAACAGAACCATGATCTTCAAAATAAATTTGCACAATTTGGAAGCGTTGTTCAGGCGTCAGTCTATTCATGTTGAAATGCCAAACCAAACTAAACATAAATCACTTGACAGCTGACAAAATGGCCGCCAGTTAAAAGAGTGTTGCCGACTTAAAGTTTTATACCTCTATAAAAAACACCCGTTATAATCTATCTAATGTTTATTAGAAGTAAACTTTAATTGTTATTTGTTTAGCATTTCTAACTTTATCGATAAATATTTATCGTATTCAGGTAGACCTTGAGAAATATTCTAAGCAAAATTGCTAGAACTCAAAAAATAGTTCTCAAGATCATTTAATGGTTTACGGGCTTGTGAAATATTTGAAATACTACTTCAAGTATTCGACTTTTATCGCTTCACACAACACAATAAACTGTACGAGAAAATCAGCCGACAAAGACTGTGACAGTTGCTTTGCACCAAGTTACATGATGTGTCTTTTGCCTTCACACTAATGGGCAAGGTTCCTCAATCATGTTGAGCACCTGTACGAAATCGGCTTCATACGTATGTACTTTAAAAATTAACGCCCAACACAAAACTACTGTTGACTTTGAGTACCTTTAATTCATCTAAACATTCTGACCAACTTAATCGCCGTTTGAAGTTTGAGAAAATGACCTCTCAAGGACGCTCGTTTTTGTCGTTTTAAATTCGACTGATTATAACTTCAAAATTCCATTTAAATAAAGGAATAATTATGAAGGAGGAATGATTGGTAAAGCCGGAATTATGCAGCTAAATGTCACCAAAATAGTTACTAGAATTATGGTGGTAAATTCCAAAGTATGAAGATTTTAATTAGAGCGGAGTGCTACTAGGAAGTTAATGAATATCAAACATTTTAATAAACACATAGCTTTTAAATCATTAAACAAGTAAGCACTACAAATTATTTTGTGTGCCTTAATACTAAATAGAAAAATGGTGAAATAGAAATGTGTTATTTAGATATAGCTACCCAGAAAATTCAATGTTCAAAGACATTATTTTTGGTTCTATTAATTTGTCTACTATTTACTACATTTGTCTACTACATTTTTTATTCCTCTTTAATGACGTCCTCTATACAATATTTCCAAAACATATTTTTGAGCCTGCTGTTGAAGGCTTGTTACTACTGGTAAAGTCTACTTTTTCTATATGAACACAAACTACGTACTAAATATTGCAGAAATTTCTAAAACTGACAGGACAGATATGATGATATGCCTAGTTATGGTCAGACTGTTCAAAGTAGCTAGCAATAATAATTACTTTATGATAGCGGTTGTTACCAGCAATAGCAATTGTTCATAAATAAACAATATTGATTATTATTATTATACCACAGTATTAACAAAAGAACTCGCGATAATGTTTGTAATGAATGAATATCGCAATGTTGAGAGTTCTAAGCATATAATGTAATCTCACAGGAGCTAATATCTAGGAGATTTATTTTTCCATCTAGCTTTTGTACATTAATAGGTTCTTCTTAGACACCAGGAGTGTAGGAATTGAAGGAATGTCTATATACATGTGTAACAAAACCAATAAACTTTTGAATTAAAAATTATAGCCGCAATTAGTTTAGTAAAGATTAATTTTGCAACGTAAAAAGTAAGTGAATGTATTTGATTTACAGCACTTAATATCCTGACTATATATTGTTATGAGGCAATAAAACTTTCTGCAGGCACCTATTTATCTAAATAAAGAAATAATTTTTGTAATAACGTACTGATAAGTTAGAGACATTCATCAATACATTCACATTCTACCCATACAGTACACAGCTAAAGTAAATAAGACGGAAAGGGCCATGGGGTTCTGGGTGGGGGTGTTGTAAATTTCACAGGGCAGCTGGCGAAATAAAAGAGCTTGAGCGACAAACCTTAGGGGGTAAGCACCCCTCCCGCCTGACGTCGCTTTTGGGGGAATAGTTGACAATATTTAACATTTATCAGAACGTGCCGGCTACATGTCAGACCGGACACAACACCATTGCACACTTTATATATGCGACAAGGTCGCAAAATCTCGCTTCATTTTCGCATCGACTATTTAGGGGTGTAGTTGAAAGTTGTCGCAGTAGTGCTACTCGTATGAGATATACATATACATATCAAAGCTAGTATATAAAACAGTGATAAAAATGAGTGTATCACAACAAAGTGCTTGTGAATATTGGAATAATACGAACCAACAATTGTATCCGCAATTTCGCACTAATGGGTTCACAGATTCTCGACAAGATTTTTACAATTACCCTCCATCATACGACAGTTCAAATTATTATAAAGGAAACTACAATTACAATTATCAGCAAAAATTTACTAATACAACTGATGATAAATACAGATATTTCCCAACAAATTACTGTGAGACCGCACAAGAACAGAATGTTAAGAACGAAGTTGTTGATCGTGTTCTTAATACACCTCCGTTTGAAACATGTGGACAGCCTGTATATAATCCTCCATCTATAAGTCCTGCTAACGAAGTTTTATCTCCTATCGCAGCAATAGATTTTGAACAAGATACTACGGAGAAGACAAATGACTCGCCAGCACTTAGGGCTTTATTGACTAAGCCACTAGGAAAGAAGATATCCTATCCGTATGATTCGCAATCCTATTCTAAATCAGAACAGAAGGAAAGAAACAAAAATAAACAGAAATCGGTTAATAACGACGCCGGTGCATCATCGAAAATGTCACATCAACAAATCGAATGTAATTCTGAAATGCAAAATTTTTATCCTTGGATGAAATCAACAGGTAAGCCCGTAAACATCTTTTATACAGGTCAATCCTTATTAATATATTCTGATAAGTAAGATAATTATTACAAAACGTTACCTCGTTTTAAAATAAATTCTTACTTTTTTAAAGACAAATAAGATTAGATACGAGATCGATATTTTTATTTTACAATTCTATCTTTTATTTAAGTTTTTCTTTGTATTTTAATGTATAAATTTCCATTTCAGGTGAAAGTACATCATCAGGTAAGAGAACTAGGCAAACGTATACTCGTTATCAAACATTGGAATTAGAAAAAGAATTCCACTTTAACAAGTACCTAACAAGACGTAGACGTATAGAAATAGCACACGCGTTGTGCTTAACAGAAAGACAAATTAAAATCTGGTTTCAAAACCGAAGAATGAAAGCCAAGAAGGATACAAAGTTTAACTTAAATTTAGATTTTAATGAAGATATTAATATGAATCAGAGCAATACGTACTCAAATCCTATACCCGGGTCATATACTCTTGCTACTGGTATGAATCGCTTGAATATAACGGAGACTTCAATTGGAGATCAAGAAAGAAGCAATAATTATGACAAAGATGCTGTTAAGACACTAAATCAATTTGATAGCATATCGGGCCCACCTTGTATTTCGTAAATAATAATTAGTGATTTTAAAGTGAGCCAAAATCAAAATGTATATATTCTATACAACAATGATTCCTACTAAATTAGTCACTAAGATTAAGTAAATTATATTATATTTTAATATGTAGATAATTAATCATATTAAGTAAGAAATGTCTTTGTATATATACAGAAAATATATGATTGCTTTAAAATTTCGAATAGCAAATACAAATGTTAAAGAGCGTCGAGTTTTCATGGTCTGTGCCCACAAATCTTGACTTGTTCACGTTTGCTAAAATGGGTGGTTTGTTTGATGACTTAACAAATTTGTAAATTCTAATTATCCGACCGTATCTATTACTAACCCTTTCAAATAATAGCAATTTTGGAAAAATATTTTGACAAACCTTCTAACAAAACCATATAATTATGACAAATCACCGTCCGTGTTAAATTCTATTGAAATAAGCCTAATCCAATGAGTTAGGGTAAAGGATTATAGTTAAAGGGACTCAATAGCTTTCGGTACTTTCAAAATGTAAATTATGTTGACAATTTACCTTTTCAATATTAGTTCATTTTCTAGTCATATAATGTTTGATTAACTATTTTGTAAAATAACTATTAAATTATGTTAAGTAATAAGTTAGAGAGAAAGAAAATATATTTTTGATTAAGTTAATCGATTTATATCAATATGAGAACTAAATTAATGTATTCCATATAAAGTGAACTAAACTTGCATAATTTATGTTAGAGCTTAATATTCAAATGTACATTTTTACCGATGTGATACGTTCTCCAGAAAATATTCTATTTTTATTAAAATATAGTAGTTTTTTAGATACAAATTTAGTTGATATCATGTCCAATTAGTATACTTATCATTGAAAATATAAAAAAGATATGTTTTAATATAAATTCACGTTTAAATCTTAAACTATTTAAAATAATTTAGTGGTCGTCCCTGTTCTTTATGTAATATGTTTAAAGGTATTTCAACAATTTCTAGAAGTTTTACCTGCTAATACTTTGGCAATATTTTGTTTACAAATAAAATCAAAATTGAAAAATAAATATTTTTGGTTTTAAGTAATAATAGGCATAAAATAATATGTACATATTTATAAACGATGTCACCATTTTATTTCTCAACCTAATATATACTTGTACATGTCTAGTCTGTTTTTTTGTTAACTTCCACTGATTTAAGTTCGTTTCAGTACGAGAATACGAGAAGCAGTAATACAATAGAAAAATATTTTATTTAGTAGATACCAAGATCCCCATCGCAAAAGCGGATACATTCTGAATGTACATTGCAGTAACTAAGATGTCATTATCAGTAGGTGATGCCCAGATTCACTAATTAAGTAAATAATAAGCTAATCGCAACACAAAACAAACTGTGTAATGGTAATAGACAATCTATCAATCTATCAATATGTTAAATACTCCTTCAAATGTCGTAGAAGTACGGTGTTCTACTTACTAATGATTGCTGAAACGAGCATAGATATAGCTTAGAGTAATGTTACAATGTATATTAAATAGTTCACACATACACACAATCAGATATGTATATATACATACATTTATAAAGAATTACATGATTAAAACAATTTCGAAATTACATTTCAATTATTATATATTTTTTTAATAAAATGGTTTATGTATTGTTCCAGAATTCAGCTATTGTTTGTGTCCAATGTTCGATATTTAAAATTTTCTACGTATTACATACTTAATTATTTTGAAATAAGTAATTTCGTATAATTTATATCCTAATTTGTGCAAGAATATGCAGATATGGGTAATTTATGCAATTGTAAAGCCAAAGATATATCGACGCAATATTTGAATGAGCCAAATAGACAATAGAGGCATTATTATAATAAGAAAATAGTTTAAAAACATAAAATAGAAATAAATTGTCCCAAAGTTTGTAAAAATTACAATCCTTTGAGAAATTCTGACATTAGCTATACCTACCGTTTTATTTAGATCACTAATAACTAACACTCTACTAGCTAATCAAACCAAAATCCATTAATCACAAGCTACCAAAATCATTATTATGGCATCAATTTATGCGTCTTACTTTCTAAGTGGACAGGGCTTTGCCTTATTATTGACTAATTAAATATTTATTCCTTGAATTTGTATATTTGTACAACGATTGTATTAACATTTGACAAAAGAAAATTGAACGGCAAATAGGAGAAACGAGCACTTGCGACACATCCCTTTCATTCGAGTTCAACGGAGAAGTTAATGTGTCCGAAGTGGCTAAATTTGTGCCGTTTACGAATAAATTATAATTGGACAGAATACTGCACGGAAATGGTTTTCTCGATTCGAAGAGGACCATTTTGGCATGAATGATTTTTAACGTTCATGAAGACCATCGCACTTTGATGAAGATCGTCTGAACGCTTTTATTCATAATGATCTATGGCATTAACTCGGAAATTGGCTATTATATTGGATTGTAACCAATCAACCATAATACGAAATTTGCATTCATTGGACAAAGTTAAGGAACCAGGCATTTGGTTGCCGCGTGTTTTGAGTGAAAGCAGCATTAATCAGTGTCTTAATAATTGAGCGTCTTTGCTGGCTCGTCAATAACATCGACCGTTTTTGTCACACACTGTTACTGGTGACAAAGAATCGTGCCTTCATGTTAATAACTTAAAAAAGGTATATAACCCCTTACCACAATTATTAATCGTATCCTAAATACTTATTTCGACAACTAAGTTGTCATAATCAGTAGACAACTTAGTTGTCGAAATATGTATTTAGGATACGATTAATAATTGTGGTAAGGGGTTATATACCTTTTTTAAGTTTTTACTTAACCACAGTCTCCAAAGAAAGACTTTTCTTCATGTTAATGTCAAAAACACAAAAGAATGGTTCAAAATGGCGTTGTCTACTATAAATTGTTTCCCAGGTATGTAACCATCATTGTTACTGTCAATAAATCGTTAACTTGAATCCACTTCATCATCAAGTCAATTTGCAGCATTATAACGCTCGTTCTCATACTGCTAACATTACTAAATCAGCAATTCAAACACTCGGTTGGGAGGTTATTCCACATCAGCCTTATTCTCCTGATCATGCTCCGTCAGATTATCTGTTTCGCTTTCTGTTAACAAACTTCACTAAATGTCCTTTAATAGATGGTGTGCGTCAAAATTGACTTTACGACATCTTCATTTCCAAACTTCTTCAACGATGGTACAGAGATATTATCCAGATTGTTGGGAGGCAATCGCAAATAAAGGAGGAGAATATATTCTTGATTAGTTCATGTATTTTGTTGGCAAAAAAATTAATACATTTTAAATTGAATAAAAACGCTACAAGCTTATGCATCAACCTAATATTTTTAAAACTTTTTAAAATTGTATTTTCATTTTCTTGAAGTCAATATATTACATACCTACATAATATAATTACATTGTTTATTTTCATATTTGACATCATTTACAAGACCATAAATAACAGTCTTTATGGTATTTATCTGAAATCAAATAAATGGAAGCTACAGAAAATGGCCTTTATGAAAATGCAATATAACAATTGCAAAAGAAAAATAAAAAATCTATTATGTACTAAATACACTATCTACAGAAGCTTAACCAAAAATTAGATCGTTTATTTCCAGAATATCCTAGGGGAAAATAATTAAAATCTTAAGACGGAACTATTGATTATATAACTTATTGTTTAATTTTGATAAAATAAAAACTATAAAATTTACCCCATTTCGTTCCATAATTTCGGGTTCTCATTAAATTAGGTAATAATTTGCTCCTGAATTTGCAAAAATCCTTTAAATAGCTATGCTAAAATCTTTTTCAGTATTTCTGCCATTACTTAGATAATTATATTACATTACATGGTTCCTATATTTTCTTTTTTATACTGGATTGAAATTGAGTCGATTTATAAAACAAAATAAACAAGTTAACAATTTTGACGACAAAGAAGTACAGTATCATAAATTTGTAGATCTGATTTAATTAAAGTTTCATTATATATATTCTTTTTTATATTTTATGACCATTTGTAATTACAATCTATTATATATCTATTAAACTTAAATAAAACACCTTATATTTTCACAAAACAATAGTATATTTAACTACACTCTGTTCGTTTTCAGTTTGCAGTCACATGATCAATTTTCATTTATTTTTAGTAGTATGAATCTAGTCGGTACTTTTGAGTCAAAAGAGGTTTAAGTATTTTATAAATATAAAATTGTTATTTCAATACATAATGTTTTCTATTTATTTTCTAAATGTTTTTCCTGTTTAATCAATCGATGTTATTGACCAATGTAATGGTAATGATTAATGAAATTGGAACGATGCCGTAACTTTGGAAGTTTTAAATCTCAAATACGCATATAAAATAATATTCTTTAAAGAAGACAAAGGTACATGTAGAAAATGCAGCTTTTCATGTATTGTAAACAGATGCTTCACTTCTAGCATTAATCGCATTAAATAAATTTGGAATAAGAAATAATCTGGAAATAGCAGAAATCATACGAGAAGAATTTCACTAACATAAATGAATTACAAAGCAATTCAATATAACCAAAAAGTAGAACAGAAAGGTTGGGAAATAAGAAAATAGGAAGCTAAATTTTATTGTTTCATATGTATAATCAAATTTTTTGCATTAGAAATTAAATAAATAAAAGCTCACCTTGATTATATTGGTATTATTATTTCCAAGAAAATGGTTAATAATAATTACACGAATAATTCATTTGCTTACAAAAACTATAGAGAACTATTAGTATTATGTATAAATTAATTATACAGTTCAATTATTACATTGCTACGCTAAGTAAAACCATTGAAGATATAACTTCATTTGGAATCAGTATGTTAAAAAATTATCATAACTGTTTGTTAAACTTGCTCATATAAAAACTATTCAACTTAATAAAATGCAGATACTTTAATCAATACAATAAATACAAAATAGCGAAATTGTATTATTCTATTCTAGTGTTAACAGATATGGATGTGACTGCACAAGTGAGCGCTGATATTTTTTAATGTTATTCTGTATAAGACTATTAAAACCTGATTTTAAAATGCCATACAGCATACTAAACTCAATGAACAACAGTAGTGCAGTATGTGACAAAAGCTATTTTCTTTATCTTCGCAATTTATGTTGGTTGTATCTGCAAACTCTTGAGTTGTTCATATATTAACTGAGCATATTAGAAAATAGAAGTATGTAGAAATAGCAAATAATTCATCTAATTCATAATCGGTCTAATAAGAAATATTTATTTGAATAAAACATATTTACATGGAAGCTTAAATATATAATCTTTCTAATACAATCATAAAAACACTATTTGCACCATTTGTTTAGTTTCCAGTTCAGTCTTCAATGTTTTCAATGTAACATGTTTTTCTAAAAAAGTATATCGTTAAAAAATAAATCATTTATGAAAATAAAATTGCTTAGAATACTTTGATGAAACATGTCGTATAAAGTATTTCGGACTTCCATTTTCAAGCTTTCTGGCAAATCTTTGGTTTTTGGTTTACGTCGGGGTATTTGTTTTCCAGGTGATGATGTCCCACGTTTCTTGATATTGTAAACGGTTCGGACAGAGATCTTAAGAGCACTTGCTACTCTCTAAAAATATTTTTCAAAAAATGTAATTTGTCCGTGTCAAAGTAAAATAATTTAATTAAGAAATATTACGTTAAATACTTACGATTAATTACTCGAAACTGACTATTATTGTTGCAAGAAGAACAGATAAATAAGAAATCTTAAAATATCAACGGAAAAATACAAACAAGCACTAAACATAACCTGTATATGTCGATAAATACGTATTTTCTCTTTTGACTAAAACAGTTGTCGGTATCTCATATTATACAAGACATGCTAATATTATTTTTCTTTGTCTTTGCTACGAAGAAATTTCAAAGACGTATGTCTTGTATCAAATGACATACGTTTCAATTCTGAATATTTGTAGCTCAATATATCTGAAAAACAAAGTATATAGATTCTGTGTCTGAGATAGTATGACATAGTTAGTCATGTGACTGCAAACTGAAAACGGACAAAGTGTATATGTACATTTCATGTGCACTGCACACATCATCAGTAGTACATCAGGGTAACTACTGATGATGTGTGCAGTGCACATGAAATGTACATATAGTTAAATATACTATTGTTTTGTGAAAATATAAGGTGTTTTATTTAAGTTTAATAGTGTAATAATTTCACAAGTGCTCAACATATACTACTAGTACTATTATATATCTATTTATTTAATATAAACTGGTAAGCAGTAGAAGGAAGAGAGAAAATTGTGAATAAAATATTTTTTTACCGCTCTCAATGTAAAATAAACATTCTCAAAAACCAAAATGTATTTTAACATTTAACTCTATTATAACCGTCCCTAATTCATAAAACTTTATGGCATCCTTTACTTCGGGGTTAAAACTTTCTCTGGCAGCTGCATCTGAGGGTGCGTCTGCGCTGTGTTATATCTAAGATGGCTGTGCAGAGAAGCTTGCCGGTTTGCTAATAATTCTAATAGAGCGATATATTTTTATAATTTAAAACATTTTTTTGTTATATTTAGTTTTTTTTAAATTTATTAGTTTTACAGTGTATTTATGTGGTCAAAATCTGAAGGTAAGAAACTCTCTAATTTCAAATTTGTTGGTTAGGTATGATATTATTAATATGAAATTATACTAATGCGTTTAGTTTATATATATATAGTTTATAAAATTATACTTCGTCTATTTTAATAACGGAAATATTTAACTCACACTGAAAGTAGATTTGTGTTAACGTTTTAAATTAATTACCAAATACCTATTCTTCATTACAAAATCAGTCAACAAGTTATAAGTTACTCATTTTAATATTTATTTCTGAGACTGTTTAGTAAATAATTGGTCACAAAAAATATATTGTACCAAATCCTTATGTTAAAATAGCATGCTTTGGTTAAAAAGAAATAATTTTCTATTAAAACAATGAGTTCTGAACCATAATTAATATATTAATTATGAATTGAGAAATGTGTTCAATTTATCAATATTATATGTAATAATTATTAATATATTATTGTTGTTTATTTAATGTTTTCATTTTATATTTCCGAATTTTTCCAAAACAATCTAAATAAGTTGTTCGTATAGTTCTAATTGTGTTGGCACTATGGTCAAATTTATTTTGAAACTTCAGTCAAAGTATAAAGTAGAAATAATATTAACAATTAAATAGGCTTTCTTCTTTTGGATATTTTCACCGAAGAAATTGAAAAACTAACAGGATGAAGATGAAGTGACCGCAAAATTTTCTAAATTTGCATTTTGTTTTAAAATATTAAATTTGGCGAACATAAAGATTTATACAAAAAGGTTTTAAGTATATCTATACGTTATGCACGTATAACGCTTTTGTTATAATTGAAACAGACATGTAATAAACATATCTGTAACTGTACACATGGACAATACACCTCGTATTTTCAGCATTTACTTCTGCTTAAGACACGTGTTTCTGCCATCTAGGCGTCGTCAGTCAAGCTAGTGAAGTAATGCAATACAACTGATACAAATCTTTATGAATAGATCTGTATCTGTATATACAGTAATGTATCTACAGATACAGATCTATTCATAAAGATTTGTATCATTTGTATTACATTGCTTCACTAGCTTAACTGACGACGCCTAGATGGCAGAAACACGTGTCTTAAGCAGAAGTAAATGCTGAAAATACGAGGTGTATTGTCCATGTGTACAGTTACAGATATGTTTCTTACATGTCTGTTTCAATTGTAATAAAGATTTATGCTTATGAGATATAATTATTAAATATTTTTAAGTCATTGAAATTATGAAAATGCTCTTTTGAAATTGAACTATATTGAAGTATAAATCGGTAAAATGAAAGAAGATAGGTTGGCAGATTACTTAAGGAGGTCATAGAACCTATTTCATTGTGACATTTCCAGATTTATTGTGATCATCATGTTTCGTTAGAGTATACTCTCTGAATGTTATTCATTTAGTTAAATATAGCAATTTCGACAGAAATACGTAGAATTTTGATGATTGGGTTCTTTATCTGGACTTCTTTGCGTATACTTGGCGTTAGCCTTATAGACATAGATGTATTGTGAGTATAATGGTTCGTTACAGTATACTCTCTGTTATTATTCTTTTAGTTAAATCGAGCAATCTCGAAAGAAAAGCCTTTGCTGTATTTCTACGATAGAGTTCTTTATCTCGATTTACCTGACTTTTTTTGCGTGCCTTACCTACGCTTTTTATAGTCTGTATGTTGTTTTTGCCTTGTTTCATTGGTCTTTGCACTTTAACCTTGAAAATTCCAAAGAGCTTAAATATTTGAATCAAAGTCGAAAATTAGAGTCATCTCCTCAATAGTGCTTACCCTAAAAGAAGTCGATCTGATGTTCGACGAGGAGATCCTATCAGTTAAGCCATCTGGGATTTTCACGGTTAAGAAAGAGGAAGCTAAAGACGAAGGAAAGAAGGTTCAGAGTATAAAAGAGAATGAACGCAAATGTGCACATGTTTAACAACAGGAACATAAAAATTCGTGTATTATGTGGTTAGTTTCTTTTTTTTCTTCGGTGATCCTTATATTCCAAAGGGAGTAGGATTCGTTAGTTTCTTAAATAAATAAAAAAAATACTAGGACGGAGGAAACTGCTTGTTTAAATTATAATTGTTAAGCAGAAAGTTTGTGGTCAAGTTAGAATATTACCTTATTAAAATTCTCAAATTTTAGTCAAAATTATTTTCTCGTGGATTTATTACTAAATATGCATTAAATACAATATCGTTATATGAAATTCACCTTTTGTAACACTGTATCGTCTTAACGGCGCGAGAAGAATATTTACCAAGTTGAATTCTTTTATAATTCTTAACCATCCATATTTGTAACTTCTTAGCATTAACACATATTAACAATTCCAAACAGATATGTAGTTGAAGGTGTAAAGCGCTTATCAAATATTAGATGAAGTTGGCCCAATATCATATATTATTTTATAAAAGGAACAACCTGAAAAAAAAGCAAATTTGTACTCGAGTTTGTTTTTTAAAACAAAATTAGTATGCATGTAAAACGTTTCACAAAGTGTGTTTTTAAAGTCTCATATAACTTGACGTTGAAGCAAAAAACCTTGAAGTTTTTTATAAATATTTTTTTATTCAAAAGGCAAAAGACATTTGAAAATTATGTCGGGCATATGACCACGGCGGCTGGTCTTCACGAAGCGTTTTCTGGAAACTCAGATTTGGCTCACTTTTTCTAGCTCTGCTGGCCGTGTGTCACAAATAAGACAAACGATGTTGTCCTCCATGCTGCTGGTTTATTAGCATAAACCAGTAACTTTACGTAGCCCCATAGATAATAACTGAGAAGTGTCAACGACCTTGGAGGCTAATTGACTAGTTAATTTCTCGAAATAAACTTCATATATTGCTTTAAATAAGCCGATGTTGCAGTTGTCGTATAGCACGTAGCGCAAACTTGTTTAAACCAAATCTCGTCCGTTCAATATTAACCACATTTTTATTAAAAAAATAATTTACTGTGGTACCATGGTAACGCGAAATTTCGGCCTCATTTTTTGAAGAATTAAGGTCTGATAATGCCACCTACGTGTAAACCGCACCAAACGGTACATTTCTCGGGATGTAATGGAACCTGCAAGATCTCTCGTGGATCGGTTTCACTCCATATGCGGAAATTTTGCTTATTAACAAACATGTTTAGCATCATCGCTGAACAGAAGAACTTTGCTATGAAGCAATGATCAGTTTCCTCTACGGCCCAATCGGCGAAGGAGCGATACATTTTCCACACTTTCGTTTACAGTAGCGATATTCTCTTCAGTACGCACATATCTTCGACTTGTTGGTGTTATTTGTATCATTTAGAAATTGGTATGAAATCTATTCTAAACTGGTACAAATTCTGTTTGATGGATGGCTTGCTAAGATGGACGATTATTGGCGCCACAAATATCATGAATTCGTCTATAGTTGCGCGAATCGGCGACAGATTTTCAAAGTATGTTTGAACAATTCGATGGAATTATTCAAACGAGAGTCGATATATGATTTTCCAGAATATACTGACCATACATGTCAAAAAATGGAGGCTCGTTTACCATCATTTTGTAAGTTTTATGTAAGCAAAAGGAAACACCCGTTACTTTTTACCACATCCCCTGTGTGAATTATTAATGGATATTCAATTTTATCACGTTATTAGTTATTTGTGCTATGTTACTTTTTCTTATCTTTAAGTCTAAATAAAAATGTTTAAATATTTCTGTATTTGTGTCACAAGTTCGCAGTAAAATTGTATTAAAAAAAATATAAATAATTATATAATAACTTCCCCTTGTATCCCTATAGGGGAATAATACAATCCGCAACTTTTAGCATGGTGTTAATAATGCATTATTTCTTCATCACTTACTAAGCAGAACTATTTTTGATGACAGGGCATGTCTGTATCCCTGGTTTCTACCTGAAAATATCTTTTAAATAATATAAAATCTCACTAGGGTTCTAAATCAATTTAACAATTTTTAAAAAGCAAATACAGTTTTATAAGTGCACACATATATTTTGTTTTAAAAATCTTAAAAAAGGTATAAAACCCATTACCACAATAATAATCGTATCCTAAATACACATTTCGACAAGTAAGTTGTCATCATCAGTAGGTAAAACCACTAATCACAGTGTTGAACATGGGGCACAATAAAGCTAACACAAAGAATCGCGCACAACCTTACCAGGCGCCACGTATATACTGAATTTAAAAGAAACAAACTAAAATTACGTCGACTAACTTCTCTTCAGAAATGGCACACATGTGTTTATTCTCACGGCCTCAACTTTTTCTACTTCTTCTACTTCAAATTGACTTATAAATACAGTAGCTATGAAAGGAGATAGTTGCTGTGCCTTGTTTCTGTTTATAAAATTTGCTTCCAACTTGGAAATAATTTTGCGACATGCAAAGAGTTGTCAATCGCATGAATTCCTTGACTTTTAACCTTTCAATGTTGTTCTTACAAAGCAAGTCCTCTAAATATTTCAAAGTTTCTGGAATAGGTACTGAAGGAAACAATGACGTTACATCGAATAAAACCAAAATCTTGCCGTCTTCCAGTTCACATTTGCTTTTACATATTTTGTCGCTTAATCACTGAATAAACAATCGTTCGATTTATAAAAACAACAGGATATATTACTTATACAAGGTGGCGCAAAACAAACTCCACTATTTTACACAAATATATTTTATATTTATGAACAAGTTAGAAAGGAAATAACTAAATATTTCTCAAGCCCTGGTAATGCAGTTTTAAGTTCTGAATATTACATCTGTAAGATGGCTTCCGTTGTTGGCAGCACATTGCCTTAAACGATTTATAAAGTTTTCGAACACTCTATTAAGAAGCTCTTGATTTATTAAGCGTATTTCGTTCCGAATGCTTTCTTTTAATTCTTGAAGGGTATCGTAGCGATGGCGAAATACCTGCTGCTTCAAATACCCCCACAATAAAAAATCAGGCACTGTTAAATCCGGCGAACGTGCCGGCCACGGAGTTTGACCAAAACGTGAAATAACATGGCCAAATGTTTCCCTCACTACAGCCATACTTATTCGCGTTGTATGCCCCGTCGCCCCATCCTGTTGAAGATAAACATTTCGTGAGTCAACACCAATCCTATGTAGCTCAGGAATCACAAAATGCTGAAGCATGTTAACGTACCGTTCAGCAGTAACTGTAACGGTACGATTTCCTTCTTCGAAAAAGTATGGTCCAATTATTCTAGACCTTGTTACTCCACACCAAACAGTTACTTTTGGAGAATGCAGTGGTTGCTCGTGTAAATTCCGTGGATTATCTGTTGACCAAAAGCGCATGTTCTGTTTGTTTACATACCCGGACAAATGAAAATGTGCTTCGTCGGACATCATTAGCAAATTAATAATATCGGGTGTTTCGTTTAACATGTGCAGCATAGTATTGCAAAAAAGTACTCTATTTTGTCTGTCCTGAGGATGTAATTTTTGCACTATTTGTAGTTTATAAGGATGCAATTTTAACTCGCGCATAATTCTTTGGGTACTTCTTCGTGAAAGTCCTAACTCTAGCACCTGTCTTCGTACCGATAAACGTGGAGCTGCTCGGACTGCTTCTCTAACTCTCTCTACATTTTGTTGGGTGCGTACACTCCTTGGTCTACCATGTTTTTCGTCTAAAACGCTGCCGGTTCTGGCAAATTTATGAATCCAACTCAATATTGTTTTACTAGTGGGAATCCGTCCACGTCTTGGAACATGAAACCTATTCCGAAAGTGTCGTTGTGTTTGTATGATAGATTGTGTTTCGTAATATAGTTTTACTGTTGTAGCACGTTGTTCACTTGACCACCGTTCCATTGCTATTAGCCCAATGAAACGGCACGATATACGATATGACGTTTACACTGACAGGTATATTAAATTCCAATCATACTATCAGTCCTGCCAGTCACACGCTGAAATAATGGAGTTTGTTTTGCGCCACCTTGTATATCTATATAACTATTATATTGATAAAACCTTATATTGAAAATATATCTATGTAACTATTCTACTAATGAATCCTCGTATTAAGGGTAAATGTCGTATGCATTTACCATTAATATTTTTGTTACTATAAGCTTTTAATAATAAGTATTGATACCTTACTAAACTCACTATGAACTTTTTGATGATATAAAAATAAAATAAAGGAAGTTAAAGCAACGTATTTAGTAAAGTTTTTCCCGAAAAACTTTTGCAATACTTCAGAAGCTTATTCATTTCTCCACAACATATTTCGGTATTTTTAATGGTTTCAGAGTAATCCGTTGTTCATGACGTATTGATTGATATGAAACTAGTTACGGAAGTTTTCACAATGTACGTCTGCGAATTATAATATTTTAAGCGCCGAAATATATCGTTTATTTTATATTTTTATAGGTTTTTACGTCTTTTTCAATTTATACATAGTTAATGGTTAAATATTCGTCTACAATTTATAACAATAACCATTTAATATAGAGTATGCCAGAAATAAGATAAATATTCTTTTAAATCCATTAGGACGTGCACATGATAAATCGAACAGTGGACAATACAGACCATTAAGGGTTTCAATAACGATGATTAAGTTTCCCCTCCAAGATCAACTATTATCAGTCCATCAGTGATCTGCTTCTTATCAGTTCAGAACAGAATGCCGTCTGCAACCAAAGGGAAATTGATATTTATATAAAGCTTCTACGTGCTTATGATTCCACGTGAACTTATTTGGAGATTCCCCTGGACTTTCTCAAACATGTCAGTGTCTAGAATTTCCAAAGCATGTTATTTATTCGTATATGTATAATAATTCGTTATATCAGCTTAATCTATTACTATGTCTAGTAGCGAAGATGTCTGTCTACTAGCAAGGTCTAGCAATGTCTTTATTATCTTACTAATAGTAAGTTGTGATTATTTTATTCATATTATGTATAGTTTTGTATTACATGACTTGTAAATCAAGTTTCTCTTTAGTGACGAATTAAAAGTCTTTATGCTGCATACGAATCTAATTATCCAAATAACACAATATTTTGAATAATATACGAGGGACGTTCTTTAAATGTTGAGCTTAACCAGTAAGTGGAAATTTATTGATTCAAAAATATCATGGTAACATTTTCATTTCATTATGTTCGAATGTGACAAAAGTGAATTTATGAAGTTAAGATAATAATTGTCTTTATTGTCCAACAGATGGGACAATACAATAATAAAGTACAGTGTCAAAAGCTAAATTAAATTATAATCTGCATGCTAATTAGAGTAAAAATAACAATTAAAATAAGGAAAATCATTAGAAATCCTAACCAAGTTATTAAATTGTCAATAAACGCTAAAGCCCGTTTTAGACGATGTCTATTTTACCAGAGAATTTAACAGATAATATGCGTTCCAAGAATAGACCGTGTAAAACAAATATTTTACGTCTAATTTACTGGCAAATTTGCCGATTGAAATTTAATATAAAAGGTTGTATTAAATCCATGTCTAAATGGTACACGAGACGTCTGCGCAAGAAGGTCGCCATATTTTGATGCCGATTGACTACCAAACATAACCCTTGTATCAGTAGATGGTCAGTTGCTATTTATTTTGTTAAAAATTATGGGCAAACCCAATGTAAATGAGTTAAAACTAGGATATTTGCAGTAAGACGGAGCAAGAGGACACACAGTACAAAATATTATTAACATGTTACGTCAATTTTTTGCTTGATTTGCCTGAATAACGACCACGAATTTTCTCCAAGATTTTGCGATATCACTCCATGCGATTCCTTTCTATGGCCTATTTTGAAAAATTTTATTTTCAACGTACAAATTCCAGATCTGGCACACCAGTCCAAATTACACAAATAATTAATGAAATCAATGAACATCAAAATATGTTAATCAGTGGTTTTTAAAGCGTAGAAAGGAGATGTGCAAAATGTATTGAGCAAGGCGGTGGACAATTTCAGGATGCTTTGTAAAATGTGTTTATTAATTCTTAAAATTGCATATCTAATTTTCTAGTTTTTAAATAAATACCTATTGTGTTACAATATAAACGTTTTATTTCGTTAGATGAAATTTGACTTCTGAATGAACAAAATATATAAATTGACAATTAAGTAGTTGATATTACAAATGGTTAAGTTAGAAAATACGTTTTTTCGTCCAAAACCTACTTCGACTCCGGATTTATTTGATAGCCCATTACATAATTCCAAATAAACCCTATTCATTGTATATAATAAACTTATAACTCTAGTCATTATGTGTTTGCAATTGATAAAATATATTTCTAATAGAAAGAAAGAGCAATTGATTCTTCCTGGCACATCAACTAATTCAGTTGTGGCCACCAATTACGTTTTACTGTAAGATATTTATTGGATATAAATCCTCTCGACCGATCAGCATGTTAATTTCGCTAAATGTAAATAATACCAAAATTTGTTAGATTATTAATAGATGAAAGTAAAAATTAGTTAATCTGTTGTAAACTTCCGCGGCTGTTGTTCGCGGCACATCTTCAGGCAACAGGAAGGAAACAGTGCCAAAGACTCAGCTCCATTCCGAAATTCCAAAAGCAATCGTAAAAATTAATTAATTAAGGTACTTTGATTTAACAACTTATCAATTGTGATTTTTGCTTTTGCTTTTTTTCCATTAAATTACTACATTCGATACTACAAAGAAACTTAAACGAGCGTTAATAAAATATAAGTTTTAATTAATGTTAGGGCGTACTATACAATTTCAGAAAGCAGATGTGCCTAAGTTTGTAATGTTAAAACAGCAGCTGAATCTGTCAATAGCTAATAAATACCTAATCCGCAGTTGAGACAACCATGTGCTTACAAAACCGGTACAATATTATTAATAATATTCTTGTTGCGTCAATGTCTATTTGAATTTACCACAGCTACATATGCAGTACTAATTTATAGCAAAGTTCCTACCTTTCGGTTTCTTTTACGTTTCCACATAACAAATGAGGTTCTCTTATACTTAACAGATAAATACTTTCGCATTGCATTTGTTCGAAGGAAAAAGGAGTAAAATATTAAAACATATTTACCGACCAGTAATGTATAATAATATTCTACAAAAAACAGGCATCAGATATCAGTGCCGGGCATGTCATACTCTTGTATTTAATCTCCTATCACACGGCCATCATAAATTATAACTGACAGACTTCAGTGTGGCGCGACTGGATCTAGTGACCGGGACTCAGGTCGTGTCCATTCAATACCGTATAACGCCGGGGTTCTTATTATGGGTCGTTTATACGGTCCGTCGTTGTGCTTTATTGAATCAAACGTGCATTCAATTAAGTTAGAGCGGACTGGTCGGTAAAATATTAATTGTTATTGTTCGAAATGAGAAAAAGTAATTTGTTGCAATGCAAATAATGTTTAGACTTCAAGAGAACAGGAATTACTCACATGCAAATGTATGTGAGTAATTCTTTAAGCTGCCTGAACAGAAATATTTTTAATTTTTTGTGGAATGTCTGTATATGTAATTACGTCAATACAAAATAGTAGTTAAAATGTATGTTTTACTTTAAGTGAAAGTATGTGCTTAAAGCTAAGGAAATGTGTTATTGTATTAGGAAGAACTTCCTTGTATACCATTCATTTCGTTTTCAATACATTCTTCGGCACAACACCAATTAGTAAAAATATCTTTCCACTATTCCTGGAGGAAATCTGTATACTTAATCTAGGCAGAATTATCTCATCATCGTAGACAAACCGTTGATTGTTTAATTGAAGAACGAGAATAATCCAAATTCTTAGAGTGCCAGATAATAGTTATGCGGAGAATGTATTAATAACACAGGTCTGCATTTTTCAACACTTTGAAAGTTGATTTAAAAGTAAAATCAGAAAATATAGAAAAAACACGATTTATTTCATTTATAAGCTATTTTTATATTATATTAAAAAAAATACAAAAATATACACATAGAAACTATTAGAAATAGTTATTTATTATTTATGCTTCTTAAAAACGTTTTCGTTTTTCAGAAAAGCTTCGTTTGGTTGTTTTTCTGTCATATTCAGCTAAAGGAAGATCTCTTCTCAATATCCAACAGTAATCGGCCATCATTTTTATGTCCCAGCGTCCTTGGTATCTTTTTTCCATCTCTTTAATATCCTGGTGAAATCTTTCTCCTTGCTCTTCACTCACGTCCCCAAGGTTTTCTGGGAAATAGTCCAAATGCGAATGTAAAAAGTGAATTTTTATGCTCATATTGCAACCAAGAATCCTGAATTTTTCCAGCATATTTTCAACGATCTCAACATAGTTTGTGTCTTTATAATTGCCTAGAAATTTATGTACAACTTCGTTAAAAGCATGCCATGCATGTTTTTCCTTATCTTCCATCACATTTTCAAATTCTTGATCTTTCACCAAGCTCCTAATCTGCGGGCCTACAAAGATTCCCTCCTTTAATTTTGCCTCTGACAGAGTCGGAAATGTTTTACACAAATATTTAAAATAATTTCCTTCTTTGTTTAATGCCTTAACAAATTATTTCATAAGTCCAAGTTTTATAAGAAGCGGTGGAAGTAACGCTTTTTTAGGGTCAATAAGACTTTCGCGAATTACATTTCTGGTTCAGGTGTTAAAGTCACCCTTTGCGGCCAGTCTCTTTTTATCCAATGCTGTTCTCGATTTCTGCTATCCCACTCGCACAGGAAACATGGAAATTTAGTATATCCAGACTGCTGACCCAAGAGAAGGTCTAAAATTTTTAAATCTCTACACACTTCCCAGTTGTGATTTTCATATTGTATTCTTAAAAGTAATTCCTATAAATTTTCATAGTTTTCCTTTAAATGAACAGAATGGCCGACCGGAACAGAAGCAAAAATGTACCATTATGTAAAAGAACAGCTTTAAGGCTCCTTTTTCAAGAGTCGATGAAAAGTCTCCAGTCAGAAGGTGTGTAGTCAGGAGCTCCGAGGAAAGTAAGTAGATCAGCAATTGCTTGGCAGTACACGAGCGGTCCGTTTAGTGCAAAATATTTTACAAATCCAGCCTCACGATTTCTATACCAAAAGAAGGTAGTTTCTGGAGCAAGAAAATTTTTTTGTTTCAACCTAGACCCCAGTACTTCAGAAAGATCTTTTGAAAGTCCCAAATCTCTTACTAAATCATTCAGTTCGGCTTGTGAAAATAGCTGAGGTTGGTTTTGACCTGAGGTTGATGGTTCAAAATCACTATCCATCTGTACGGAGCCGGAAGTTGAAGAGGTTTCAATATCTTCTTGTAGTACTTTGGGGGGTATAGGTATATGTACATGATCACTGTAGGAACTGGTCTGATAGCTGATTTAATATTGTTTGGGTACAAAATATGTTTCAAAGTTTTTCTATTATGCCCCTTAATATCACAAAGACAAAAGTAGCAATCTTCATGATGATTTTGCGGTTTTCTCCAAACCATCGGTATTCCAAAAGGAAGGCTTTTTCTATTCCCTTTGGTCCAATATCTTAAACCTTCTTCACATACCTTACAAACAACGTGCGGTGCCCAATCTTCATCTTGATCTCCTAATTTGATTTTGAAATAAGCATAATATGCATTTTTCACAAATTCGTCAATTGATCTCTTAAACTTTTTCAAGACGAAATATCCACAAATATAACAGAAATCATCTGGTTTGTTTTTGCAACACCGGCTAGACATATTTTTAAGCAACGTTTATTTATCAAATACCACGCACAACACTAAAGACAAATTAATTTTACTTGTTTACTGATCGACACTCAGGGCTATAATGAAGTAAATATACATTTTGTTTGGAGTGATAAACTTGAAATCCTTCTTCGCAGTACTAATAAAGTGAAAGCATAATAAATAGGATTTAGCAGGTAAAAATTCCCGGAAATCTTGTCCAAAATTAATACATGTAATAAAAGATTTACATCAGGTAATGAGAGCTATTTAACAAATTTCTTTAAAACCACAACAGAAAATCATTTTTGGGTTAATACCTAGAATTTGAAGTAGTATATTCATTTTAAAATGTATTAAAACGCCTATTATAAGTTTTTTATATTTTTTTCTTTTTCTTTTGTGCAAAAAAAAAATCTGTGATTGGTAGAGACCAACTGTATTTTAATTAGTTATTTCTCTATAAAAACTGAGCTTAACAAACAAAAATCACGTCATCACAAATTTTATGCAGGCCTGTGTAATTGTAAACTTTACACCTTAAGAAACTATAGGGACATATGAGATCTATGTGCAGAATCTTGTCTTGATGGAAACAAGGGAACTATTATTGAGCAACGATTGTTTGAATTGGCAAAATAACTATGACAGTTTTTCAAGTTTTATGCAGTATTTGCTCAATAATTGCGTGACTCGGAAATTTACGAAGATCGTTGGATATATCAGGAAGGACAATCATTGTTAAATACATTCTGAATTTGATTGAAATATTAAATAATTATAGACAATAATTGTTCGATTGTCAAGTCTTTATGTTGATAACATTTTCACAATTTTACTCTATGGCAGGTCTTTGAAATCTATTGGATAAAATCTTGTTGTTTGTTGTTGCCTAAACCTTTAGATATGCGCAGAAACATTTCCAAGCATTTATTTTATATATTAGTACATATTGACACAAACAATAAACTTCACTAATTTTATTCGGTATATATATTTTTAAGTAAAACTGTGAACACTGTATTGGTGTAACCTAGCGTTTACATTGTGATTTTGTATAAATACTTTGAAAGTAAATATACAAGGTGTCTGTAAAAGGTCTTTATAAAAATCTACCGCATTCTCCTTTCACTAAAATGAGCCGATTAAAAACAATTTACCTTAGCACAAAGTTGCTTAGTATGGACGTTATATATATTCTATTTTGCGTTCGAAATGAACTCATTATGAAACCCAAAACAGTATCGAAATGAGCTTCGTTTCGATACGCTTTTTTCATTTTTCAATGTTGGCGTTGTTCGAACACAGAAATAAATATCATTGCTGTCATTTGATTTTAAGAATTTAAGTACATTTGACAGATATGATATATGTTCGTACTCTAAACAAACAACGTATATTGTATACAATTGACACAAAGATATATTAGTTTCTATGTCACTCATGTTTAAATTTTTAAATAAAATATCAAGTAATGTTAACCAAAAATTAATAAATAATAAGTAATATAATATACTTCGCGGATAGCAAGATTTAAATTTGACAATGTCAAGTATCATTGTGACCAACTGCATGCTTTATATAAAAATTAAACTCTGAACTTCCAAATCAAATATTTCCAATTTATTAATGTAAAAAATGCAAAATAGAAAAAATAGTATAAAAAACTCGTTTCATAAGGCCGTTTGCCGCACTCGTTCTTTAGAAAACTCGCCTCTAACGCGGCTCGTTTTCTAAACTGATCGCGTGCGGCAAAATGATGCCTTATGAAACTTGTTTTTTAATATACTATTTTATCATAAATATGAAACGGGTCACGCTATTTTGCTGAAATTCGATACATTGATATAGTTTAATGAGACAAGAAAACCCCTATCAAATTGAATTGCATTATTCCATAGGCGTAGAACTTGAGTTGTTTAACAATAGTGCATTTCAAGTTTCAACGCCAATGGAACAAAAGGGGTTTAGTATAAAATTTAGATTGTGTAACTTATTTATTACGGAAAAGGTACTCTTTGTACGACTCGATTACTGTTATGGTTTTTGTGAAATTTGTATTTTAATAATTCTAAGTAACAATTAACAGAAAAATTGTTTTACTAAAACATGAAAAAAATAATAGAGATGTCATAGAAATTGTTGGAAATGTTCACCATTTATATGAATACAAAGATTTACACAACGTAGAAAATTAATATCTACTTTTTGCATAATTTCTTTATTACCCCCATTATTTATTGCATTTTGAATATGTTGACACAGTTCTTTTTTATCTAAAGGTGTCATGTAAACTGTGGGCATAAGATGTCACCACAAAAAACAATCCATTGGGGTCAAGTCTGGTTTAACGTAGCGGCCAATTTATAGAGGCGTCATTACCTCTACCTATCCATTTGTTTTGCTAATGTTGATTTAAGTGGTTTCAAAAATTTAACGAAAATGTAAAAATGAAAAATGTGTTGGAGTTGATGAAGAAGTTATGCAAAGAGTACATTTTAATTTTGGTCTTTTTGTAAGACTTTGTATACGTGTAAATGGTGGACATTTTCAAAAATTTCTATGACATTTTTATTATTTTTTTGCTTGTTTTAGTAACATAATGTTTCTGTTAATTATTGAATTATTGAATTGAATTATTAAAATACAAATTTCACAAAAACTCAATTTATACTTGAACCCCTCTTCTTCCATTGGCGTAGAAATTTGAAATACATGATTATTAAAAAACTGAAATTCAACGCCTATGGAATGATGTTGCCCAAAATTTTGATATGGTTTTTTTGTGTCATAAAACTATGTCAACGTACTACATTTCAGCAAAATCGAGTCAGCCCTTTTATATTTATAATAAAAAAGTTCGATTTCAGAAGTGTAACTTCAGCGCCGTATAGCGCCAAAACTAAATAACTTTGTACGAAGGTAAGTTTTTGCTGTAGGGAATACGTAGTAGGTTTTTGTAAAAACCTTTTACAGACACTTTGTATATAACTGGGCTCTTCGAATCTTAGAGGCCTACATAAATGACAATTTAATTCCACTTCTTCTCCTGCCTTTTGCCTCTATATTCCATTGCATTGCATTAATTTTACTTAAATTATTCTCCACATCTTTTCTCAAACGCCCCGCCTCCTTGGCTTTCTTGTCCCTTTCTACTCCCCATGCTGCATTCCATCACTATCCTCGGTGTTATATCAAAAAGCGTCTTTACGTCCTATCTCACATACCTTCTCCTCTGTTTTCGAATAACACCTATAATCTAGCGTCCTTATAAAGTTCCTGCGGCTGTTCATTTATGCGTGTCTACGACTAGATTTTCTTCAAAAATCTTTTCACTCGCACCTTTTCAGTGTGTTTTCTTCCTGGTGTCGTGAAAACTATTTCTAGGCAAGTAAACTTATTGACTTTAGACTTCAGCTATAGAATTAGAAATATATTTGACAAATGATTGCTATCAAGGTATCGATGGCAGCGTCGTTCAGTATAAATAAATATTCTTTCAAGGTATTGAATTGACAGGTTCGATACTAACTTTAAACCTAAAGTATATTGTGGCAAATTGCTTGATGACTCTAAATATATTTCTAGTTTTTTTTTTGCAGAAGAACATAACTGAACATAACTATTCGTTGATGGTTCTATAAGTAAAAACAATAATATTCTTCTCATAATTAGTTTAAATGTAATTTTTAAGAAATAAAAGCAGCGACTGAAAGAGGAATGTTGTCAGCGGATTTCTACAATGGAATTCCTTCTGTCTCTATATTTCTATGTTTGAAACATTCCATAGTCTTTAAGAAAACATGAAAATTTAGCCGTGAAAAAAATTTGTTCACGTTGGAATTAGCATAATTATTCGGTAACGGAATAGTATGCCTTCTTGCAGATTTCTTTAACGCATTATCCATTAGAATACCAAGGATTTCAATGACAGCAGTTTTTCAGCAATTTTAGTAGTCAACGTTAGTGTGTGTGTGTCTTTTACTCAGATGAGTATGGAGGTTGCTGTTTATATATCCGAAATAACAAACAAAAACAAATATGTTTAATTTAAAATACTTGTATTCCTTTTAAAAATATTCTCGGCGATGTCGGTGCATACGTTTTGTATATTGAACCAATATTCAAAGCACATTTCTATTAAGGTATCCTAAGACATACATTATGAATGCATCAACCGCTTCACCTGGCGTTGAAAATCACATAGTTTATTTTTGCGAACGGGATCAAAAAGAAATTATTAGGTGCGAAATTAGAGCTGCACAGTAGTGCTGGGCGATGTCGTTCCTTTTGTGGATTCGTTCATTCCGGGTCCGTACTAGGATCGGAACGGGTCCGCTGGATTCGGTCCATCCTGACCGACATCGGTATTGATATGAGAGCGTGGACCCGTGTATCGTAGAACCAATGGATCGTGTACCGTACCGTGAAGCTATGTAAATGTAATTGATATTTGCATAGTGCAATAATTATATCAATTATACTTACGTTGTTTTTCGTTATTACTTGTACAGAAATAGTAAATTATTACTGATTGCCAGTAGTTAAAAATTAATTTATTTACACTTATTTAAAAATAAAACAATAACAACTTTTGCTTTTACTAATCAAATTTATTATTTTATTTTTGAAAGGGTACAGATATAGTAAAAAATGAATATAACGAAATATAAAAAAAAATATAATTACAAACACAAATAAATTTAAGTCTTTCAATAACCAACAAATTAAACTTACTTGCCTACTTATTACGTAATTTTTTATAGATTTTATCTTTTATACCAGCATTTAATATAGGTGGAAGATTACTAATTTTTGCATACCCCCTTGAGAAATTTAGACCAATACCCTAAAATATTTATTTAAAACTTATCTTATTTTATAAATATACAACGACATCGACGGTATTCATTTGTCATTTTATTAATTATGGTGTTATGGTATAAGACGAAAAGTGCACTCTGTCTACATAGTCACATTAGCCATAATTCAGATAAAAAATATAAACACACATATACATATCTATATATATGTGTCTCATATAATAAATATCAAATACCTACCTACGACCTTCGTCAAATAAAATTTATTGCTTTTTCAGTATATGTATATGCGTAATATGCGTATCTCTACAATATTAAAACTCTTTAAAACGTAAACATCCCAGTAAGTTATGTGTCTGACTGTCTGAATCTGAATCACTAATGTTTAGATGGTTTACACTTCGAATATCAGAATATGATATGCCTTGACGCTAGCGAGAATCGGTACCGTACGCGTAAGGAACGAATTCAATAAAAGTATTGAATTCGTTCCTTCGGACCGAGTTCAGACAAAGTTGCGGACCGGGTCCGATTATATCCAACAGCGGACCGAATCCTTTGGACCGGGTCCGGCTGGAACGACACAGCTCTACTGCACAGCGTCAGATATTGGGATATTGTTTCTGCCGATCTGTGATAACTCGCATTATCAACGTGAAGTAGAATCCCGCATCGCTGGTTGTTTCTTCTTATTTATGCAAAGACTTTTGGCAAACAAATAGTTGTGTACCATTCAGAATTGACGATCCTCTACAGTGCTCTAGTGGCAATGTAGTCAAATTTCCATTTTCCTCAAAAAAAAAAGCAGGCGGCTATTTGTTTCGACGTGCTTCACCTTAGAATACCCACACCGCCGACTGCTGTTTGCTTTCGGGCGCATATGCATGATTATAAGATTCCCTACCTGTGTAGATGTTATATACAACTTTTGATGATTCGCGCTTGTATTTTTTAAGCATTTTAAGCACCGATCTATCTTTTTTGAGCGATTGTCATTTTATGTAGGATCCAAAGCGAACAAATTTTTTTCAAGGCTAAATGTTAAAGCAATATCTTGTGTATGCTTGTCATACTAATACCAAGAGATGCCTTAATCTCACGGTATGTCACATGACGATTTTGCATAATCAATTCGCGCACAGTGACGTTATTTTTTGGTACAACAATGATTTTGGACAATTTTCGTTATATTCATGAGCGAAAGACTGCCATAACTGCCATAATATATACTACCCTCAGATGACCCTTCTTCTCCAAAAGTCGATATGAGTTGATCGATGCACTGTTACTGAGATAGTCCACGTCGCAAGTCGTCGTAATCAACGCACGAAAATTTTCAGGAGGTAATTCCATTTTTTGACTGTGATGAAATTTTCAAGTCACTGCAAACAACATAAAGACATAACAAAACGTTCTAAGTACGTTTACCGTCGAAAATGTCAAACCTAACAATGAAATTTCAGATGGCGCCTGGTAATGCTAGTATTGCTAGTTCCAAATACATTCATAGCTACCTTCATGTCAACCGTATAGAGTCATATTTTTGCATCGTTGATATTGTGTAGTAGGTATTGCATAAGTTATGAACAATATATGGAGCCACTATGGATTCTTGAGGCACGGTTTTTCTTAGATATATTTCGCATTAGATTCTTTCTCAACGAATTTCGAATACTGTCTCCGATTTTACAAATACGAGGCGAATAAGACCAATTATCTTGAATTCTCTAGAAATGTATTTTGTGTAATAGTATATTGTGTTCGACGTCGTCAAAAGCTTTACTTAAGTTGAACTATATTAGCAAAATTTTATCTTATAATATTATATCATATTCAATTTAATTCAATTCAAAAGATTTTATTATATCACTTGAATATCTTACGACAATCACGTGGCTATTCTGTTTGATCAACACTTGCAATTCACTGACCACATTCTATTTATTTGCAACTTCACTTCATGCACTCTTAGTTTTGTTATTCGATCCTGCCGTAAATTTGCAAATCTAAATACGCCTAAGACGCTCTATTTCACACTAGTTCGCTTAAATTCAAATACTCGTCAATTATTTGACTTATACAATTTACTGATCTAGAGCATGCAGCGAAGATTCTTGAAATATTTAACCTACAAATTGTCTGTCAATTATCCTGCTAGAGGAGTTGAGAATTACTGCGATAACTCAACTTTACCTCACTTTCTGATAGTACAGAGATAGCGAGTGCTCATTTTATGATTAAGCAAATAAAAAATGGCATCGACCCACCGCACTGACTCTCCGCTGTTGACATTATGGTGCCAAAATATGCAACGAGATCAAATGAAACATTCGAGCCAAAGCCAGAGCTAGAATTAACGTCTTTGCTAAAGCAGCAGTGATGCATATGGCTAGAAATGCGTACAGAATTTTCCCTGATCCTTTTTACCCGTCTGCTACAATTTAACCATTTTAGAATAGATTCAGTAAATTACCTATGTTAAGCCCGTTTTAGATAATGTCTATTTTGCCAGAAAATTTGCCTGTATGTTAGACAGCAAATTTCCTGTGACGTCTTGCAAGTTTATGTTTTACCCCTTTATCATATTATTTGTCCAAGTTACAAAGAAATCCACGAGACAGTAATATTTTTCGATGCGCAGAACATGATGCGCCATCTATTGTATTTATTTTTATACACTTGCTTGACATTTACACCATAGACATACTATCAAATTTCCATATAAACACAAACTCAAACATACCTTTTCCCACTCCCCTTATAGTAAGCATACCATTGATACATTGTTTCTATAGACGTAAGTTGGTTTTACTGAAATGACTGTGATTGTTATGACAACGAGGCGTAAGTAATTTACTTACGTCCTTTAGGAAAAAAAAGTGCATCAAAACACGTGTTCTATTAATTTATATTTATGGTAATATTACAGTTTGTTCAATTAGTAACATTATTAACAAAATTGGGATATTTATTTATATTTCTTGATAATTCAATGTTATTATCACCTACTTTATCAGCAACACTTAATTCCGTGGTTTCATTTGACACTATCATCGCCGAAGATGCTTCAGTATAATTTGTACCCTGATTATCATATAAAACCTTATTAGCAATCGCTTTTTTGTTAGCAATAGAATCAGCTACCTAGGTTTCCGCAATACTACTAGACTTCCAACCCCCGTGCCTCTTTAGTGTGAGAACTTCTACTCCAGTATTCGCTAATAATGTTGTTGACGTTCTTCTGAACGAATGACCTGTATAGAGTTTGGGGTTGTCTAAATTCAGATATTTTGCTATCTTACAAGGTATTTCCGCGATTGTATTTTTACCGACAGGTTGATTATAACATCTCCCTCCATGATAACGCATGAGAAAACGTTTGCAATTTTGGATCTAATGTTGATATATTTTTTGACAATTTGCAAATAGCAATAGTTATTTCCTTTAGAGGCTGTAATTGTAAATGTACGCGGCATTCCATTTTTCGAATCTGGTATTGTAACAATAATTATTTCATTTATTTCTTTCACATCCATCAATTTCATTTCGCATAACTCCTGGCCGCGACATGCTCCAGCAATTCCCATTAACATCACTACCTGAAATGTTCAATTTAGAAGAGATTACAATTAAAAGTTTAGCATACCTTCATAAGTAAGTACATATCATCCGGAGCGCTTTCAAGAAATAAATTTATCTCTTCCCTTGTGAACACACATGACTTTTTGGGCCTGTATCCATCATTTTTTCTTTTCAAAAGCGCACGTAATTTGGGATACTTTGATATGTCAATATTTTGTACTCTTGAACATCGAGTATTCACACCACAAACTGGATGAAGCCTTGAATTTTTTAGATTTCTCTAGAAAATACGCTAACAGCAGGGACTTCGAAACGATGGTGGTATCCTTAACTTGACACCATTTCTTGAACAATTTGTATGTTAACTCGTAGCGTTTCATCGACTTCTCCAGAAGCAAATCCAAACAAGCCTCTTTCGCTTCGTCTTCTACATTGGGAACATTCATTTTTAAACCACAATTAACACAGCTGAATTGTCAAATTTCGTTTTATTTGTGTTTATAAACAATTGTATGTAGGAACAGCCTAGTAACGTTTCAGATGTGTCTAATTTATTAAATTCCGAGGTTGTTCACCGTTATTGTTTATCATGATTACATTTAATTTTTAAGGATTTTATTGTCTGGGGAGTCGGAAAAATGTTATAAGCAATTCGGGAGGTAACATTTACCAGTCTCGAACTCTATTGCATGTCCTCGGGCAAGCCCTCGGACGCAAACTAGTCCTCGACTAGTAAATGTTACTTACCTCCCTTATTACTTAAATAACTATTTTCGCTTTTTGACAAGTAGTGTGCTACTTTACTACAATCAAAATCGTTTATTAAAGTGGCACTTTACCACATGGATACGTCACTTTACTACATAGTTATGTCATGTCAATAAAACACAGTTTGACAGACAATTATTTATTTAAATATTGGAATTGGAACTGCCGCTCGAGAAGTCAACACTTTTGACTTCTTTGGTTTGCACCCGTCATTTTGACGTTTCAAGAATGCAGTTAGTTTTTTATATTGTGATATATCTATATTATAGTTAATTTCTATAGTACTTTTCAACATTGAATATGTAGACCACAAACTGGATGCCTTAAGGACTTTTGCCTAAAATAATGAAAGACATTGTATGAATAACACTAAAATATATAGAAACAAATAGCTTACCTTCTCAAAAAATACGCTAGCATTACACTTTCATCAATTATTAGTGCTTTTTTTGTTATCTTCCAATTACAAAATATTTCATATGTCTTCTCGTATTTTTATTTTTATTTCAAAGGAAGTAAGCCCGAAGACGCTTCCCGAGCGGCATTTAAAATATCTTCAGAATAATGTTCTAAAGTATGTTTAGGAGCAAGACTCATTTTAACTAAAACTCAAATCGACTTACAAAAAATGAAGTTTGTTTACTGTTACTGTGTCGTTACTATGTAAATAAACAAAGCCGAATCAGATTACGGAAAACCTGTACAAATACCTACTATAACATTTAAAATTTTTAAGTTTATAATGCTTATTCCTGCAAAATGCGAAAAAATAGTGTAAACAAACTCGTTAGAAAAGCAGTTTTACTAAACTCATACAGCTTTAAGTTACTCGCTCGTTCGTACTAAAACGCTATATTCGTTTAGTAAAACATTGCTTTTCTATACTTGTTGTTTAATATACTATTACGAGTCGCAATAATATTATACAGTTTCCGTGTATGTAAAATAGGATAATTATTTGTTTTGGAAATTTGATATAAATTACGTTAGCGATGATATCCACTAATATTGTATTTGGAGCCGTAGCAACGACGATAATATCGCAAGTTATTGAAAAAAAAACGCAGCAAGCGGAGACGGGATGTATGGATGAAGCCTTTGATCAACATAAAATTATTGAATGAAGGAATTTTAAACATGACAATCAACGAATCATTAGTAGAAGATTCCTTAATCTACAAAATTTTTTTACGTATGACAAATGAATAGTTTTAAGAATTACTAATTACTAGTAATAAACGGATTACGCTTGCTAATAAGGTTGCTGAAAATGCCTATTCCTGTAAGCCTTGCTTCTCACGTCGTACAAGCAAGAATATTTTTGTTCTTCTTCAATCAACGTCGACACCTGCTCCTGACTCCACGACATATTTAGAAATTCAAAATCAAAGTCGGTCAACAAACGGCATCAAAATTTCTTGTTGATATCTTTGTGCATTTATGGTTCCAAAAAAAAAAAATTAGACCAATAATTCTTCTCCTACTTATGGCACACCAAACACCAATTTTCTGAGGATAAGCAGCAGTCTCAACATAAAAATTGTTGGGATTTTTAACATTCCACATTCTCATATTCTGCGAATTAACATACCCATTAAGATGAAACCATGTTTCATCTGAAAAGAAAGTTTTGTCTAGAAGGTCATCGTCGAAATTATTTAAAAACCATTGACAAAATTTTAATCTTCGGGGATAGTCAACTTGATAGATTTCTTTATGGCAAGTAACACGATAAAGAAATAAGTGTAGATCCTTCTTTAATATTTTCTGGCAAGTGCCAAATGAAAGGTTAAGCTTGTTGTGGCAGTACCCGAATTGAGGTTCCTGGGATTTCATCCATTAGTTCTCTTACGTTATCAATTACTTCTGGTGTGCTATTGCGGCATTTAAAAATCGGACACTTAATTTGTTTGGTTTGAATATGGCTTTTTAAGTGTAGGTAGGTATCTATTTGCTTTGTTTACAGATCTGTCAGTGTCATATTCAAGTTTGTCAAAATATAAGGTTAATATGCCACATTTGAATATTCAAATTAAAGCTCAAATAATTACGTTACTAGAAGAAGGATTGTCAGTTAGAAGATTAGCGAATAGATTTTGTGTGGGGAAGAGTATCATTTCAGATATCAAAATTAAAAAGCAGCGTCGGGGAGTTACAATAGAAACCAGGCTCCGATGGTATCCGTCTGCCAACTCGCGAACAGGATGAAAATCTTATTAATTTTATAAGAAACGATCAGTTCGAAACAATAATAAATGCACTGAGCGCAACACATTTGTCCTCACAGCAAGAAAACGGCTAAGACAAATTTGTCTGTGAAAAAAACATGTCTTAGTGTGCAGAATAAAGAAGTAAGGATTGATTTTGCGTTGAAATTTATGCCGCATAATTTTAATTTTTGGGAAAATAGATGAAAAAGTTGTTTAGTCGTCGCATAATGGCCGAATCCGTGTTTATAAACCACCACCTAATTCACGATTTGACGAAAATTATGTGTTTCTACCTTCGGCAGAAATTTCATGTTTCAACAAGACAATTGCCCAGTTCACACGGCAAGAGTCGTTCCTCAATGGTTTAGAAAAAATAATATAGTGTTTGCCGTGGTGTTCTAGAAGTCCAGATATGAACCCCATCGAGCAATTGTGGGGTTACATTGTTAAGACGATGAGCAGGAATAATTTTAGGCCAGCAAATGTCCAAAAATTATCTAACAAGATCGAGGATATTTGGAATGATCTGTCACCAGAATTTATACATGTCATAATATCTATTCTAGACGCTTACAAGAGATGTTAGACAGAAATAGTGCCGAAATAAAAATATTAATTAAAAATTAAAATCAGATAATTGTAGTTTTCTGATTAATAAATTCTTATCTTTGAGAGGTTACAGATAAATGTCAGTATGCTGTCATCTACACAACAACTCAATTATACAAAAACCGAATTACAATTCTAAGTTAAAATGAAAATAAATATCTAATCGTCCGGATTTTAAATACCGCAAAAGTACGTTCTTTTGATCGACCACTTTCTTGCTTACTACTTGTCTCTATAAAGAGATTAATGCAGCACCGCAGAGTGTGTTGAAATTCGTTGTGATTGAAAAGCAGAACCGGAAATTTAAGTTAAAATTCCACCAAACAATCGTTAACGGAGTACTACCACCGGCCGTCAATTTTTCCGTCCATTTCGCAAATATGATTCAACCATAAGAATTTGATGACTTTTTTGTGGAAACCATTTCAAAATTAAATAACTATATCCACCAATTAATTTAATTTTACAATCGTTTAAATACGTTTAAAGTTATATGAAATGTCAGCGTCAACAACCAAATGTCAAATGTTAACTTTAACAAATATGAATGCATGAATGTGTGTTCATTTGAAAAGTCAATCTAGGTTACTTTGAAATTTTGATAGAATAAGAGGCAAATATATTAGTATGTGTTTGTTGTTCCGTAAACGTAAATCCAAATGACATTTGATAATGTCAATCACATTTGTTATTTATTTGTATGTATGAAACTGTCAAAATATACGACTTCGTAGGTTAAGTGGTAAATTTTAATTTACGACATACTTCAAAATGTTCTCAGTAAATCACATGCTACTAGATTGACTTTTCAAATGAACACCCGTTATGTTGATATTAGAAATGCTTAAGTTAGAAAAATACGTTTTCTCGTGTACGACCTAGTTCAACTCCGGATTTATTTGATCGCAACAAAACTGCTTTGAGGTTTGTTTTTGACGAATCAAGGAATAGGCGCCACTCAGATGAATCATATTGTAAAGTTTGTCTTTTCGGGTTCTTAAATAAAACTAACAATAACTTAGACACACACTATATTAATATTAAAACGTATAACAATATAAAACTAACTATTAACAATAAGCACATTTATGTATTTATATTTATGTACCTATCTATATTTATGTGTACTACTCGAGCTCTAGGATTGAATGTCCATCCCTTCTTCGACGCGGCTTTTATATCGTGGTGAATACTCTTCGAGGGCGTTCCCGTAGGCCTCGAGAAAACACCAGAGGCATGACGTGTGACGCTTTATTGGATGAATTATCACATTGCCCCCTTCTTAAAAATTAAGTTTCGTCCCGAAACATGTCATACTTTGGTTCCCTCAAACGATGGCGAAATCGACAGGTAGGGCCTTTGTTACATTGTGACGTCATATCGAAATAACAGTCCACGGTCTTATCTTGCCTGGATGGACAGGAATATTCAAGCCGTTAACTGCATACCAGAATTTCCATACCAGTATGTCGGAAGATTACTTCCAACATGCTCCTTACAATTCTCCAATCCAGGCGGTCCAATCCACAACCTAATTTTGGAACTGCTAATTTCAGAATGTCTTGCTGTAACATTTGTTCGCGTAAGTGGGCCAGGGCCTCTCATAAGGCACGATAGGTTGGCTTCAGGCTCGACAGTCCTTTCGTGACCAAATAAAATATGGGCTGTCCTTCATTTATTATTTGGAGACTCTTCCCAATTGCTGGTCCCTGCTGCCTTAGTTTTTCGATTCTGCCAAATCTCTCTTTAAATTCCCTGGCAATTCCCTTGGCCATTCGCAGATCTCGGGCTACGCAATGAGCAAGCGCGTAGTCTGGCGGTACCGTAAACAAATCTTGCTGTTTCTCGATGGTTACCCCAAAGCGAACTTTCTTCGAACCAGAATACTCTTCCATAAAGCCTTCGAAGGTTAGTTCCTGGTATTGGCTATCCAATCGACGCAAGTCAGCGGTTTCGTCATTATTGTCTCCAGAGTATGGGGCTAATATTATTAAATAAATAGTAGAGGACAATGTTAAGAACTTACTGGAGTATAAATAGTAAGAACAAAGAAGATTTATGGAAAAACAGACACTTAGCTCTTCTCATATAACATAGTAAACAAATTAAACCAAGCTTCCCTACAGTTAGATTACTTATTTTCTCATATACAGCCCTTCTACATTGCATCATTAATGTACTACCAATGCTCATATGATATGCCCAAGGTGCAGTTCTTTTTCCCGCTTCTATTTTTCGTACACACATCACGTCTTCTCAAGATACACCAATAACTGATAATATCATTACTAGTTATACGTGATTTTTCAAAAATTTGTTTCGCTACAGCGCATTGACGATGACTGCTATAATTTAATTGTCTTTCCAAGCAGTGCCTTTATATTCAACTAAAACAAACCCAATTTTGAAACCAGGCAACAATAGAGAATATTGGCTCCGATAACAAATGAATAAAGAAAAGAACATTTATTGTCATAGTCGGGTTTACAGATGTAATTTAACATTAATGCAAAGTTAACAAAAAAATTAATCGGAGCTTCAAAGCCTGTACTTGAACTCAAATTTTAGAGAAGTCATACTAGAAGTTCATGTCTGGATACCTGCATTATTCCTTTGGCATATACAGTCTGCAAAAAAGTAAAAATGACGCAAAATTTATTGATAAAGCATTTATGCACTGCATAATTATTAAAGTTTGAAATCTCCGTTGTTCTTTGCTGTCAGATTTTTCTACGTAACTAGTCGGTAAGGCAAGATAACAGTATAATTGCGCTTTTCACGAAGCTATTGATTCATAGTGTGGAGAAGTTTTCAATTGAATTTCTACCCATCGATTGTGAAGGGTACTCAATCAGTTGAATAGCCTTTGCTATTTTCCATTCAACTATTGCAGCGATTCCAAACCTTCTTAGCTCCGCGACTCTCCAAATAGTAAATAAACTTATTATTTCGCCCCCGCATGCCGACAGCATAAAGAATGGTAATACGATTATTCCTATTATTTAATGTCGCCTCGTTTATAGCGACGGATATGAACATGCATGTATGACGTGTACATACATGAGAAATTTCCCAAAGTTCCAACTTGATATGTACGTGTTCTTTGTAATTTGGAGTCTTTCTTTAATACTCCTTATGAGAGCATCTTTGAATACGCATATGAATACGTTTGAAAGTCGTGCTGCCACCAGTATAAAAGAAGCGCTTGCGATTGTATAACCTCAGTTAAGTTTCGAATGCGAAACATGCGTCTGTTGGTTTTATTTTAGTGTACGGTCAACCGTGAAACTGAATTATTTTTTAAAAATTTCTTATGTGTAATGGATAAATTTGAAAAAGTGAAGTGAGCCATCTACTTCCAGTGAATCGGTTGGTAAAAAAATAAGGCTGTACAATGACAGTTATTTGAATTATGGTTTCACCTCATTGGATGAAAAGCCACAGTGCGTTGTTTAATTTCTAGTTGTCTCTGATGAAGGCATCAAAATTAGTTTGACACTTGGAAACTAAACATACGACTTATAAAAACAAATACTTGGAATTTTTCGAAAGAAAATTACATACCTTGAAAAGTCAACAAACTTTTATTTGTAAGTCAAACCATACTGATAAAAGTGTACTTGAAGCATCTTATCTCTTAATTTAGCAAGTGAGTTCAAGTGAATTTTTTAGTATTCAATTTGATGAATCAACAGATGTACCAAACAAACAAAATGTATTACAGTATGTAGTGATGGGGCAAAGGCGATAACAGGAAAGAGCAGTGAATTAACGAAAATATTAAAGGATTGTCTCATAATAAGGGCTGAATAGACGCACTGTTTCTTTGATAGACATGCTCTTGTGGACCGGTAAAAACGGTTAATTTTATTAAAAGCCAACCGTTACAGGACAGGCTCTTTGCTAAACTATGCGACGTAATTGGCGAAAATAAAAAATCTCTTCTGTTTTCCATACAGAAATTAGATGGTTGTCGTGAGGGAAAGTGTTAACTCGGGAAAGGAATTGCGAGATGAATTAATAATATTTTTCCAGAATAAATAAACGCAATTCTAATTGTTTTTACAGAATAATGACGTTGGCTTACTTAGCTAATATATTTCCGCATTTAAGCAACTTGAATGTGAATTTACAAGAACGTGATAAAAACATTTTATTAATGACAGACAAAGTTCATACTTTCATTAGGAAGCTGGATATGGATTATTCGCTTGCAATGCAAAAATATGGGTTCCCACTCACTTCGAATTGTATTGAGAAAAATTTGATTGAACAAGACACTATTATTCACCACAGTTTGGATTGCTTGAAGATGCGTTTGCGTGAGCTAAAAACTCAGTTGACGGAGTATTTCCCGGAAGATAAAAATGATTTCTCGAAGAGATAAGAACTGAATCCGTTTAGAGTAAACGTTGTTGCTGCTGCTAAGTTACCAGTTGAGATTCACGACCAGGTCATCGAAATGTCTGCCAACAAAACGCTACAACTGCACTTTACATCTGAAGATTTAAATAGGTTCTGGCTTGCTCGTCGAAATGAATACGGAAATTTACACAGAAGCATTGAAAATATTAATCCCTTTCGCCACGTCTTATCTTTGCGAAAAGAGTTTTTCGTCTATGGTTGCGCTAAAAACTAAATACAGGAATCGTCTCTTATCACTCGAAAACAATTTTCTTTTGTGCGTTTCTAACGTAGATCCACATATGGAAAAAACGTTTAAATGAAAAACAAATGCAACCATCACATTAATTTCTTTTCTTTACATGTGTACTTATTGCAAATGTTTCAAAGAAATGATTTTTTCTCATAAAATGATTTTTCATTATTGTTTAAGCTATTTCGCTGCCCCCGTTTAATATCACCACGACCCCCATTATTGTCTTCGATATTTAGTTAATTGCTATGAATATTTCTAATTTTATAAGATATTTACAAATGTTATATGTACTAATAGAAATTGTAAACTACTCAAAAATGAATAAGGAATTTTTACTTTTTTGTATTTTTTAGATAGTATGCGTAAATATTTGTAGTGTATTATATTAGATACATAATTGTACACAAAAATTTAAAATTTTCAAGTATATTTATTCAGAAAAATCGTTAGATTACTAAGAAATGATCAAAAATGAAATAAGCAACATTTTTAACAATAGCTAAAATAAACATTTTTCTGTAACAATTAATTCTAAAATCGTGTATAATGGCCACGGACATCTCTCACAGCTGTACATCTTCGGGGCATACTCATAATGCAATTATTAATGTGTTCTTGTGACACTCTTCTCCAACACAGCGGCAAAATTTCCCGCAACTGTTGCACGTTAACTGGGGGTGGATTATGTTCGTTGAGCTGTTCTTGAAGTCTGTCCCAAATGTGCTCAATTGGATTCAAGTCGGGAGACGTTGGTGGTAAAGGTAGATGGTTAATATGGAGGTCATTTATTGCTTGCATTACAATTTGTGCACGATGAGGTCTTGCATTATCATCAATAAAAACCATATTTTCATCCACAGCCTCACGAAAGTCGGCCACATATTGCTGAATAATGTCATCTCTGCATATGTGTCCATTGACATGGTTTTCAAAGAGATGGAGGTTCGTACGTCCATTCAAACTAATGCCCGCCCACACCATGATACCACCGCCGCCAAAAGGCACTACAGGTTTTGTAAACTCGCGTCTATAACGGTCTCCTCGAGTTCTCCAGACCCTTACTCTACGATTATCACTAAATAAGCAGAATCTGGATTCATCGGTGTATAAACCATGCTCCCATTGAAAATATTCTGCTAGTTGTTGGTTATCCCAAGTTCTTCTAGCCATTCTATTGGCATTAGTTAATTTTGGGCGTCTCACAGGCCTGCAGCTATGAAGATCCATTTCCCTCAGACGGTTTCTGATGGTTTGATCCGAAACTCTAACTCCAGTGGCGGCACGTAACTGTGTTTGCAACCATACAGCACTTCTAAACGGATTCATCCTTGTCTGAATTCGTATGTAGCGGTCTTGTCTCTGATTTGTTTTCCTCTCAGATCCACTACCGGGTCTTCTCCTTGCAGATCCTAACTGTTATCTTCTTAGAGCCCTACTAACAACACTTGGACACACATTAAAAATTGCGGCAATTTCTGCTCCAGATTGCCCTCGCTGATGCAATAAAGCAATTAAATCAAAAGTTTCTTTATTTAAATGACGTTTTGGCATCGTGAAAATGTGAAATGACGTTTAAAATGAATACTACTTGCCAAAAAATGCGATTTTTATAATTTTGTATTCTAAATTAATTTAAGGTTAAAATACAAGATTCAATATTTTATCACACAGAAAAGACATTTACCAAATAAAATGTCCACAAACGACTGTGGGCCTTCTAATTTATCTATAGTTTGAGAAAATACGTTAAATTTAATCGAATTAATTAGATCTGTTAAAAAAAGATCTAATTCCCTATTCATTTTTGAGTAGTTTATTTATTAATAATGTTCAGTTTAAATCAAGCTTTAAATAAGGTTCATTATTACATACACATGTATTTGTAGGCTTTCGCGGCAATAGTTTGCCTTGTTAATATCGACAGGGATCATATCCAGATATATACGGCACGAAATAAATATTATATTATATTATATCTTCGGACAAGTGTGTCGTTCGCCTAATGATGTTGATAACCACCTAAACGGAAAAAGCGGTCTCCTAAACCGCCAACGTCACTTCCAATAAATTCGAAACCGGTCTCTGCATGCAACCCTGTATCAATGAAAACGAGAATTCGCACGTTATTGGAAACAGCGCACTTCCATTAGTCCAGATGTGCCGTACGACCCGTGAATATGCAGCTTAGGGGTGTGTATTGGTACATAATAGGTTCAGTGACGTGTTCCACTAACCCTGACAGGAGGGTCGCGGGTCGGACAAAACATGGGTTGCGCGGGACGCGGCGATGGGAGAGGAACGGGCGAGCTGATGGATTACCCGGCCACCCTGTCAAACGCAAGATGGATCTGCCATTTTCAAACTTACTCTTTCACTGTAAATACCTACTACTGCCGCTGGTGCTTGTTGTTGTTACTGCAACATACATACACAGAATTGGTTTTCACATATACGTTAATACTGTGTCCGATAAAGTTCCTCTGACGTAGTGTCAGAAAAATTACGGTTCAATGATTGTCGCTGTTATTGTTTTCCGTGAAAATTTTATCGTACGCATGTGTATATATAGTGTATAAACAATTAAGAAAAAATTGAAGCAGATTTACAAATAAATTGTCATTATGTCCATCATTAACGTTCTAACGTTTTTATAAACATTTTTATTTAAATATAGAAACCATTTGCTATATGAACAAGAAAGTTTCTCTATCCAAGAATTAATAGTACAGAAGAATCAACTACTAGCCGAATTAAAATGGATTCTTCTATAACACTTACAATAAATTTTGTTCTTTTGAATATTAGGGTATTTTATTAAATAGTTAAATTGTAATAGCAATAGCAAGGCTGATGATAATAACGATAATTTGTTTACATAATGGACTTCACATTATATGTATGAGAAGTGTCATTGTAAAATATGTAAAAAGAAATAAGTTTAGTCGTAATACAATAACTAGTAATTTACATAAAATGTATTCATTAAATTATAAATCTAGCTAGCAGCAATATTAAATATGTATAACACACCACTAAAAAACATAAAACATAAAAAACTTTCTCTAATTAACCCAGATATGCCCACTGTACTACAGATAGTACATTTAGTACTTGCCTAATCTCGGGTGCGATGGAGTTTTGTGCTGCGTACATGCATTCAATAAGAAGTAGTGGTTGTGAACGGAAAATTTTGCATTTTTTAGAATAAAATTTATCGTATTTTTTGCTGTATATACCTTGACGCGGCTCGTGATGACGTATTTGGGGGTGCAAGTACAATTATGCAAGTGCATCATGTATTCTCGTGTTCTAACTGTAACGTTTTCTTAGTAAACACCGAAAACACACGAGGCACTCGTATCATTGTACTTGCACTCCCAAATACGTCATCACGAGCCGCGCCTGCCTTGAACACAAGTCCTTAAAAAAAATTCGTCTAAATAATTGTCCTATTTGTATGGGCATATCTGGGTTAATATTGTTTCAATTTATCTCCAATTTTAAAACAATACTAATGCATCTTATTTTCTGAGAAGTGGCATTATAATAATAACAACTTTATTACAATCTCTCAAACAGAAGAGTGCAAAAGTCATACATATACGTTTAAAAAATACAATATAAATTAATGTCCGACACCGAAAATTTTTATAAAATCAATCAAGAATTAGTTTCGAAAGAATATAAATGATTTTATTATTTTTCAAAATATTCGCCATTAACACATTTTTCGCTCGACGAAACCAGTCCTTAAAGCAATGATGCCACTCTTCTTGAGATACCAGTTCAGAAACCAGTTTTTTTTTAATAATATACCGCTGCTACATTTGATTATGTAAAAATAATACCGCTCACTGTATCTTGAATTTTTGGAAACAAAAAGAAATCAGAAGGTGCTAGGTCAGGGACGTATAATAGGGGCCATGGTACTGACGCTTGGGGTAGCCAGATACTCAGTAGTTAGATTTGCTTTATGCGACGATGTTGAATTCATCGACAACAAAGTTTTTCGCTGTTAATGTAAAATGTTCTGGTTTTGGTTCATACCAATGCCTAATGTCGACCGAATAATTTCATATGATATCCATTGACCTTCCTCGAATTGCTCGAACAGCCGAGATATTCACATCATTAGTAGCAGTTCTTGGGCATCCTTGGCGAAATTCATCACTAAGAAAAAACTGATCCCTTTTGAATTCGTTGTACCAATTATAAATTATTAGGAGGTGTCTCTGAGGAAACATCCTAATATGCTGCATATTACTTGTGTGGTACTTGCTCTCCACAGTATCTGTGAATATATGAAAGACACCTTTCCGAAAGTTGATAGACTTGTATCCGTTTTTAAAAAAATTTTCAGGAAGACACCATTGAGAGTAGCTCTTCCATCTTCGTCACTACCTCCCTCTCCAGTAATAACTAAATGGGGAACATGGTTGGAAGCTACTAGTTCTTATGCAGAGAATTTCGATAGTTTACAAAATTTCATTACGTGTTTAAATGAAAATGCTCGAAGTATTTCTGAACGCAAGGAACTAATACAAATTCCAATTTAAAAAAAATCAGTTATATTTTCTTCAGGAGCACTTTGGAAATTTGCCAAAACTACCATTAGATGTGCCTATTAATAATTCGAAAAATATTCCAAGTGACTTCCGATGTCGCCTCCGGCAAAAGTTAGACAGCGTTTTTAATAGAAATCCAGATTTAATAACATTGCTGCAATTGTGTATGGGCACAATGTCTCAAAATCTAACTGCTAAATACGCTGAAATACAAGAATATTTCCAGTATGCGTATATCCAGTTGCGATGTAGAAAGGACGTTTTCTATCTACAAGGATGTATTTCATTCAAAGGGAACAAATTTTACAAAAGAGAACCTTGAGAAAAAATTTATTTCGAATTTTATAGGCCACCGCCCGTTTGTTTTCCAATTAACAGTTAAAACAATGAGAAAAAGAAACTAACTCACATTACTTTATTTATCTTAAAAAATATAAACTAATAAATAAAATAAATTATTAAAGCTCCTCGCCCTTCTATCTACCTCCATGAAGAAAGGAATTTAACTATAATATTGAAGTAATTGCGTCACAATTCAACGACAAAAAAAGATGTTAGGTTAAGTGAATGAATAGTGCTATTCAATAGCTGCGTGTTGTACTTAGCGAGTTATAGACCATTTACATGGTCTGGTAATTTCGTCCTGATGCGTCCGGTCTCTAATAATAACTTAGGAATAGAAATTTTCCGAAAAGACACCAATGTTAACAAGTTTATAACCGCGGATTCAAATCATAATTTCCAACAAAAGATGACATCCTTTAATTTTCTTATTTATCAGTTAAGTTTTTATAGTTTATTGATTTATGTGGTGGTTAGGGAATTTTCTTGTTTCTGTCTGTTACAGATTTCAAGTCACATTCTCAACCAATTCGGATTACCTTGAATTATTACATTTTATTTATTAACATAAGATTCCTATATTCGTTATGACAAGTAATTATTTCGATTAACTGAATAAATATTTGATCGTTTAACAAGTTTCTGAAATCTTGAATACTTGAGGACATATTACAACAAATATAAGAATTGTATTTAATGAAACAGTTTCTTGTATTCTTATATATTCCTATTAAGTTTCACACAACTAATGTTGTCCAGCTCAAGTGAAACCTGTGCCATCAATAAATAAATTTAAAATATTGTATTCATTTGCATTCAGAAAGCGAATTTGACCATTTCCAAACAGATATTGAGTATTACTAAACATAAATCGAAATTATTTCTAACCTGTGAACCAGAGGCATGTAGTATTACTCAACTCACTAATATAAATGTTTTCACTTTTCCTCTAAATGTATATACAATTGTCCCCGCTAAGATAGCTAGATATGGCCCGATTATGTGGCTTCCAATGTCGCCCAACCTGACAATATTTAATTTTTTTACGGGGTCGCCTCAAACAACAGCTTTACTGTCAACCAATACCCAACAGGTGAGATATACTTAAAAAAAGGGATAAGAAACGCCGTACACCAAGTACGCATTGAGGAAATTGGAAACAGTTTCACAGAATTCAGACATCGCATAGAAGGGTGCAGAAAATAGTGACAATTACGATAAATATATCGTAAATTATCTTATTATTACGTTTCGTAAGCTAAATTTGTTGTAAATACTATTTGCTTCGTTCAATATTCTCAATTGATTAATAAATAAAATTTAGTTTGTTTAATCTGAAAAGATGATGTTTTAAAATCGGACGCATACGAGTTGCGCCAAAGCACCTGAATTAATCTTAGAAATAAAATTTTAGGGATTATCCGACCCCCAATGAACAAATGTCATTAACTAGGTCCTTAAATATTTTGCATACGAGTTGCGCCACATTATACGGGTTACGCCAAAGATACACCTCGAGGGTTCAAGGTGAAAATAAAGTAGATATATACTTTTAAAGTTTAATACAATTTATTTATGTTATTCTTACACTTTGAAACTCTAACATAATTACCAGTAATTATAATTAAAACAAACTGAAATATATTAATTGATGTTGCAGACACTTGGAGACTTTGTGAAACATAATAAAATTTGTGAAATATAGCCAAGTGTGTTATTCCTACAAAGTACATCAATAATGAAATATATATATATGTATATTACACCTACATCAATATTTTATTATACAGAGCTGGGCAAAAATTTATGTGAAACGCATTTGATAAAATCTATTTTACTAATTGTCTTATGCACATGTACTTCATCGATTTTGCTTTATATATGCTCGCTTGTTTTTTATGTCAGTTCTAATTTTCTTCGCAAACTTATTTGCTGTATTAATTTTAACGTGTAAAGTTACAAAGCATTTCTACAAAATTTATAATGTTCGGATGTGAATTATAAAAGAAATTGCCAGTTTGGAATGATATGACTCACATAGTATTCACTTCCATGATAACTAACTAACTTGACGATAAATCAATATCGTCTATAAATATGCAGAAATATTTAAGCAAAATATTTAAAGATCTAATGACATTTTTAAGTACTAGTTAAAGGCTTACTTTTACCTGGAACATTTACCACCCTCGAGGTGTATATTTGGCGCAACCCGTATACGGATTTAATAGGGATTACTAATCACTAGAAACTGTGGCGCAACTCGTACGCACCGTCAAAATCAAGTAGCTAAATTTTACTAAAACATAATTTCAGGTCCTTTGTTTAGGGCTATAATTTCTAATAATTTTAATAATAACTTTTATTAATAAAATTTTGCTGCATCCAGAAAAGGGATACTTTACCCGAAAAGAAAATAGTCTTCGCTTCTCTGTCAAGGCCAAATTGTTTTTAGAAAATTGAAAATATCCTTAAAATTTTCTTCAAATACCAGGATTTAATCCCACGATTTTAAAATGAAATACAAAAATTTGTAGACAATAGCACCTGTTTTAACATTAATCCTGCGGTACACTATATATGTACCCGTAACGTTTATTTTTCCAAGTTTTCATTTCAGAGAGAATCAAATCACATTTCACTATATTAGTAATGCGATTTGACTGAAGACCCACCCTTGTTAAGAAAACCATTAACACCCTTTTAAGATTTTAATGGAACACGTGCTAATAACCCATTAAACTATTGTAAGGGAATCATTAACCTTCTCTAATTAGGTTGGAAAATTACATTTAGATTTCACGTGCCACAAATCCACACACATTCAGGAAGAGAGATAGACCAATTTAATAAAACTTTTTTATCGGTAGAGTATTTTAATTAAGACAAGTTGTCCGTAGCTAAGATTCTTTTAACTAGTTATTTCCATGAACAGTTTTTAAAATGATATTATTTCAGAGAATATATGTTTTAATAATTTAATAATTTCCAATTGTTTTATATTTCTTATTTGTGAATAATTTTGTTGTAAAATTTCCTATTAGCTAATTGCATTTTCTTCCACTTCTTCGCTTCACGTATTAGGTTTTATTCCTGTTACGGTACCTATATTTTACGAGGTTTTCCTACATTTATTTTTCCATGGCATTTATAATATTTCTTTTTAAATGGGAGCCTCTCGAAATTAATTCTGTCTAGGTGGTTGTTCCATTTTCCTCGATTAGTCCTTATTTTGTCATGTGGGTTAAATATATTGATAGTTCTTCTCTTATATCTTGATTTCATACTCTATCCAACCTTGTGCAATCTTTAAAATTCCCGAGGAATTTCATTTCTTGACTTTGTATACGGCTTTCTTGCTTATTTGTGGAAATCCAGGTCTCGCTTCCATATAGACGACGTGTTGGAGCTGCGATTGTCTTGTAAAATTTAATTTGAATGTCTTTTATTGTTTTATTTTTCAGAAGTTTATTTATAGTTCCGCATGCATTGCTGAATTTATTGCAATTTCGTTCTATGTCTCTATTGTATCCAAAGGTTATGGCACATCCAAGATATATAAAATGTCGTACCTGTTCTAGAGTTACAATTTTTGTCCTTACTTGTTCGTTTCCAATAAAAGCCATCGTTTTAGTCTTTTCAGTTGAGATAACCATATCAAATCAGAACTTGTTTGGTTTAGTATATGTATTGCACGTTCGATCAGTTTCATTGTCCGTCATAATTACTGCATCATCAGCGTATAGCAGGTTATTAAGCAGAGTGTTTCTGTCGGGATAAATTCCTTTATGAAAAGTCTCTTCCGATTTCTGCATTATTATATATATATTAAAATAATAAGCTTTTTTTTTGTTTAGCGACCTTTATTGAATTTCAATTTATTTAACTAACGACGTTTCGACTTTTTTGTATATAATTAAGTCTTTTTCAAGTGATTAGAACTAAAAATTATATGAATATAATGTAAATATAATTCTTACCTTTCGTTGTAATTTTTTTTAGTTCTAATCACTTGAAAAAGACTTAATTATATACAAAAAAGTCGTTAGTTAAATAAATTGAAATACAATAAAGGTCGCTAAACCAAAAAAAAAAGCTTATTATTTTAATATTATGCACACGGTCAATAAAATAAATAAGAAAAACTTTTTAATTCTTATTAACACTAAATATATATATACCCTTACGCTGTCATTTTTTGCCTATTCACGTTATCAAATGCTTTTTCAAAGTCAATGAAGACAACATGTGTTTCTGTATTGTATTCTCTGCCTTCACAAATTATTTGTTATAAAGTAAAGACTGCTTCTATTGTACCTCGTCCTTTCCTAAAACCTATTTGTTCTTCGATTAGTAGTGCTTCTGTGATCTGTTTCAGTCTTGTGTTTAGGATTTTTCATATATCTTTTATACTGAGTCTAGAAGGCTAATTCCTCTGTAATATTGTCTCCTTGATATTGATACCACCTTTGCTTTTTTCCAATCCTTTGGGATTTCAGTTATTTTCCAGCATCTGTTAAAGAGTTGTGGAAGTCTTAGTTGCAGTATAATTCCGCCGTATTTCTATAATTCGGTGTTAATACTGCCTGTTCCAGTGGCTTTTCTTTCTTTAAGTGAGGCAAGAGCGTCTGCTAGTTCCTCTAGATGTATATCGTCTGAGCCTGTCGTATCTATGAGATCCATGATAGTTTCTTCTTCGTTGTTATCGTATCATAAATTGTTATATTGAGCTATCCAATCTCTTTCGTCAATGTTGTTTTTGCGAATTTTATCTTGCTCGGTTTTTAATACATTGTATGCCAGTTCTTGTCTTCCATGGACATCGTCTTCAATACAGGAAATAAATCTATTACAGTGGTCCTCATGTGTTTTTTTAACGGTATGATTTGCTTTATTTCTTTTTTCTTTATACGCTTCTCGATTGTCTTCTGTGGGTGTATGTAGGAGAGGTATGTACGCTTATTGTATTTCTCTAATTGCGTTTTCTATTTCTTTGTTGCATACTCTCAAACCATGACTTATTCTTATTTTCGTTTTGTTCCAAGAACATCTGCTATTTTCCTTACAGCACTTTAAAAAAATTTTGCCATTTCTTTTCTATGTTATCTTTGATTTATAGGGTTTGTAATTCCTTAATCAGTCTATTTTGATATAAATGGCTTATCCTGTTTTCTCTAAGTAGATACAACTTGCAGACATATTGGTTTTTTAAGTCATCTGGTCTTTTTCTTGTTCTTTTTCCATTTCTTAAAAAGATCTATTTTAGTGATCTGAGCGAAAGTCTGTATAAAGTCTCTAAGTGCTTTCCTATTTTTTTTAAATGTTGTTTCGCCATGACTTCCAATTATGTTCAATACTTGGGATATTACCAATTCTGGCATTGAAATCGCCCATCATACTGACTTAGTCAGTTACGTTATATTCATTAAGTGTTATTTGTAGCTTCTCATAGATAGTGTTAAATTCGTCGATTCTTCTCCATTGCCTCTTTCTAGTTTCAGCCTTACAACAATATCACTGTCATTTATAAATCGATAGTCTTGAATTTTTCTTCCCATTTTTTATGTAAATATAAGGCCATACCTTTGCTAGCTCTTTCTGTTTGTTAGACTCCGCTAAAGAACATAATTTAATCGTCAACGTATTTAGTTTCTGTCATTTTCTTTTTTTTTCAGTGATTGCTGCAAAATAGATCTTCATACGTTGCTACTTTTATAGTTTTGCTTATAAATTTTTGTTTGTCTTTTTCATTGCTTGTATGTTGAAGTCCGGTAAATCAGTCCTGCTTCCGAGGCTATGCTAGATACTAAAAGTCATTTAAAATTTTTACGATAGTTGGCTACTAGCCGACTGCTCAACCCTCATGTCAGGAGGACCAAGAGTTTCTGTTGGGGTTGTCTCCTCTTAGCCGATAGATTCTAATTATTTAAATGCTTTTTTATCCTCTCTCGTTTGCTACATAACGCACACCAATTGTGCCAACCAGTACCAATCAGAGGTTACGCGGCTTACGTCTTCGTGGACGTGGGAGCTGGGTTTGTTGGTAGAGGTGACTTGAGAAATTTTAAGCTCTGACTCCTTCATCAGATATCAGTGGGCATTACTTAGAGAGGCAACCTGAACAGGCTCCAAGACACTTTACTAACTTTAACCACCCCTAATTGCATTTTAAATTTCCAATTTTTACTTTCTCCATTCTTCAATGAATTCCTCTTATTCTCTAGAGACCATATAATCCAAAGAACTTTTTCTATTCTATATATTTACTATATCTACTTGCATATCTATAAATACATTCCATTATTATAAATACTATTTTTGGAATAAATTCTCATGTTTATGTTATTAAATCGACATAAAATTTTTTATATAAACAAATATATCATCATGAAGTCTGGTAGTCTGGAAAAACAACTGTTTTCGATAAAGCTTTTAATGTTTTTTATGCAAGAGTATGTAATATATGTATTTAACCTGTAAAATATATAGATATTTAAAACATTTTAACTCTTTGAAAGCATAAAACATATAAATAACAATTTAGAAAAATACAAGATATATATTACACGTAAATTTACGCTGCACACGAAGCCTCGATGAAATGGAACGCATTTCTTCGAAAATTATGACACTAAATTTCGTAATTATGAAAATATGTAACTACCCCAAATATTTCTGTATGTAGAAAGCATTTTTTACAATGAAATCGAAACATTTCTCATTCTCGCCATAATATGTTAAAATTCGATTCAAGATCACGTTCAGGCTGTCTTATTCAGCAATAAATAGCGACAGTATTGAAGCTGTTAATTGGAAACATAAGAGTATGATTCAGATGACCTACAATTTATTTTCTTCGACACAAACTACGAATTAATATTATATACTTATAAACGATTTTTTCTAAGCAGCAACCCTCCTTTAAAATATATTTGCCCATCACTACCGCAGCTTCTGTATTGCTATCGAAAAAAGTTCTTTCGGCTAACAACGTAACCATCCTTCCCTTTCTCATTAGAGGCAAATTGCTTGCCTCCCAAGAAGTTTTTGAGTGATCCAAAGAGGTGATACTCACTCACTCAGGCTGTCTTATTTAGCAATAAATAGCGACAGTATTGAAGCTGTTAATTGAAAACATAAGAGTGCGATTCTGACTTGACCTACAATTTATTTTCTTCGACACAAACTACGAATTAATATTATATACTTATAAACGATTTTTTCTAAGCAGCAACTCTCCTTTAAAATACATTTGCCCATCACTACCGCAGCTTCTATATTGCTGTCCAAAAAAGTTCCTTCGGTTAACAACGTAACCATCCTTCCCTTTCTCATTAGAGGCAAATTGCTTGCCTCCCAAGAACTTTTTGAGTGACCCAAATAGGTGATCCTCACTCGGGGCCAAGCTCGGACTATATGGTGGGTGAGACAGTACTTCCCAACCCAATTTAGCCAATGTATTGTTAGTTAGATGATCTCTATGTAGGTGAGTGCTATCATGTAGGAGAATAACGCCCTTGCGTTTTTGTTAGTATGGCCAGTTTATCATCATAGTTTATCCAGCCAGTTTATCATCACAAGAAGCTCACAGTAATAAGCTGGATTAATCGCTTCTTTTTAGAGAGACGTACGGGAAGCCTCCGGAAAAACACTGGAAAAATCTAGAAGACGTAAGGACATATATATACCGTTTGGCGGGAAGACAGGCATTCCACGAGTAATCGTCGACGGTTTGATATTGTATATAAATGTAAAATAAATATTGAAATAAATATTATTAGTTATTAAGAGTGTTTAGTGTGTTTTATTATCAATATAGTGTGTTTAAATTACCGTTAGTTTTATTAACAAATTTATTATAAAAACGCACTTGGCTATTTCACAATTTTTTATTAGATTATTTCTAACATATGTTTCGGCTGTTATGCCATTGTCAAAGAGTATCTTAAAACTAACTTACAATACGTGCCCTTTTAACTTTTATACCTATTTTTTAGTGCTGGGGTGATGGTTAAGACATATTTACAATCGTGTCTATTATGGGGGTGTTAACAAATTCTAACTGTGTATTAGTTAGTTTTATATAAAAGAACCCAGAAAGACAAATATTTTACAATATTATTTGCATGTAAAGCAATTGTCCTAAATTTTCTTTTGATACGGAAACTCGTTACCTGGATAGGAGATATCTTTCTTTAATTAAGCCTCACTATATACCACCTTCATTCTCGTATAAATTTCCTAGGGTTTTCGCTTTTCAGATGCCAACAAATTAAATCACAGCAACGATAAAGTTGAGGTTGTGCAGTCTAAACATGTTTCTATTGACCAATCCTCATAAATAGTAAAATCATGTTTTCGATTTGATTATTATTTTATAGATATAGTTGTAGCAAATTGTTGTTAAAGACAATAGATTTACAGTAATGTATTTTGTAAATTTTCTCAATAGCTTTTCTTTCCAGTTGGTACGCAAATATGTAACTTTGCTGTCTAAATGAACCAACGGTAATTCAATTGTGTTGCAATTTATACTTTGAAATAACTAGAACATTAACTCTAAAATTCCTTCTTCACATTTTTGTTCTAAAATCCCTTTAAAAATTGAGTAGTATGTTTGGGAACGTTTTGTAGTATGCCGGAAAAGGGGTCACTCACAAATTAAATCAGTACTCGTAGTAGAAACATTTCTTTAAATAAATTACACTGAATTCGAATTTTATCTCTAGTTGCAAGTCATCAGTTTCGTAAAGATGTTGCTTCAATGTATTGGTCGTCACTTCTGCCATACATCTTTACATGCCAGAATGCCTACGAATTCTTAAGCTGACTATCTTTTTCTTAATTTCATTCTTTTAAAAATATATGTCGAAACGAAATTATCATTAAAATCTAAGACAAAGGTTAATACTATTCGTTGATTGGTAATTAACTACATGGCAGTTATTTCACCATTGCTCCAAAAATCACGAAGATACTACTATAACTCATATTAAAAATATTTAATATTCTAAAATGGGTTGCTGGTAATAACTAATAAATAACAGATCAGATGTTATTGGTCAAGTTTTAAATATTTATTTTTGTATAAATATTGTCTGGCCCAAACTTGAGTGGTAGTGTATGTATTTCGGCTCCACCTCTATAGAAAAATACCACTTCCCGTAACGGAGATATAGGTTTACATAATTTTCAGGATTTGAATAAGTTATTATATACATACACACCCAATTACTTACTGCGCACCGAAGCCATCTGCACGCTGTAGTAATCAAGTGCATTAAAACAGAAGGGCTTGCATGCATTTAATACTTGTTAGATGGTATGAAAGGCCGGTACATTTAGATTACATCATTATTGTACATGCATATGTTCTAACTGCACTCACCTACTCAAGTATAGCATGTTATATATTAACAATGTAAATTTTAATATTAAATACCTACGACAAAGCAAAAACTAACAAAAAATTGAAGACAATTCCTGCTTTCCATAAAACTAATGAGTGTTTTTCATTGTTTCAGGTAGTCCTCTACATCAACAGATGAGAAATACTAGAAATAGAAATGAAGCAAAAGCAGTGAACTTGTATTACTTTTAAAAATAAACATTTTCTAGTTGATTGTGTGTTTTTTATTAATTTTAATACAATTATGTCTTATATCGGGCCTCCATTATTGTTTGAAGCTGACGTTTGTAAAATTTTGGAAATTTTTTTGCTTAGTATTTACCACACTGGGAATTATAGTTATTCTCAATTGGTGTTTGATATCTTTTAGCTTAGTCGTACGTGCCTGTTTTCTGTTGGCTTTTATTATAATTTTTTTGTGCACAGTTCATTTTTGTATCACTTACTTTTTCATTATATTCACAATCAGTTATTTTCGCAACTCCAAAACCAAATTTTTCAAATTTACGTAAGTAACATTGGATATTAAATTTCAGTTTATGTTTAAAAATACCATACCTCTGCCTATTATTTTTTTTTCGTCAGCTTCAGAAAAGAAAATAACAACAGAGCTAAATTTTAACATATGCTTTGTTACAGCCCTTATAGACATGTCGGAATTAAAAACATGTTAATACGAGGGATAAGCTGAATTTATTAAGAATAAGAAAATCTAGTAGACTATCAAAAACAATCACACCGTGTTTATTAAAGCAACTATTTACCTCTTTACCTGTCATCTGACGTTTTGTTGTTGAAGTTACGTTCGTTATAACTCAGCTACTTACTTTTTTTAAGTAAAAGAAAGTGGAATTAACCAGAGAGCACTTTCGAAACATAATTTATTATGAACTTAAAATTGGTTTGAGCGCTTATGAGTGCAAAGAGAGTTTAGATTCAGTTTTTACTGAACAAGCACCTTTATTGGCTACAATTCACCGATGGTATAAGGAATTTTAGCGCGAAAAGAATTCTGTTCAGCATCAAAAAAGAGCAGGGCGTTACAAAAACATTGCTGCTGTTAAAAAAATAATTGAGGAGGACAATAAAGACACTTATACTGTAATAGAGAATCAACTCAAGATTGGATCCTCAGCTGTTAAAACAATCATGCACGATCATCTGCATTTTAAAAAAGTGGTAAGTCTTTTTGTGCCGCATCACCTTTCTGACTTTCAAAAAGCAGAACGCGTAAGGATTTTCCGTGAAACTTTAAATTTCTAAAATAATGGCGGGCACCAATTTTTTTCCAAAATAGTGACAGGTGACGAAACATATATTCCCATTTTCAAACTTCCTACCCGCCAAGAGAGTCGTGTATGGATTCACGAAAATGAAGAAACTCTTGCAGTGAGTAAGAAACAGCGAGCTATGAAAAATGTTATGTATGCGGTATTCTTTAGAAGTACGGATTTAGAAAATACAATTAAGCTAGACAAGACAGTTACAGCTAAATGGTACACTGAAAAATGTTTGCCTGAAGTGTTCAGTAGAGTTCCAGACAAGTGAATTATGCTCCACGATGATAATGCATCGTCCCAAATGGCAGTTTTAACTCTCCAGTTTTGGGCTGGCAAAAATATAAAAGTAATAGAACATCCACCGTACTCACCTGAGTTAGCAATGTGTGACTTTTCGCTATTTTTTAGACTTAAACGCAATTTGCGGGGTAGAAGGTTTTCGTCTGAAGAAGAGATGATTGAGACGGCAGTTCACGCTTACTTTAAATGTATTCCAAAAGAAGATTGACTAGGGAACTTTTAAACAGTGGATAGAAAGAATGGCCAAGTGTATCATTACTGAAGGGAATTACATTTAAAATAAAATCCTAGAAAATATTAACCGTATTTTTTATACTCTATAATTTCAGCTTGTCCCTCGTACACAAAGAATATTATCGGCAAAATAGTGGTGAACAAAATGGTGACAGATATTTTGTTAGCTCTTGAATTATTATGAATGTGAAACTATTTCAAACAAAATGGAAAAGTATACATAACCTCCTTATATTTTGCTTTAGCTTTTAAATGCAAAGCTGTTTCTGCATCAAAAATTTGTTGTAGCCGCAAGTTGTTCATATCTGTATTCAAGCATAAACGTACTTTGAAAAAAAAATTGCACAGTACTTAACAATACTGTGCAATTTTTCCTTGGAAAGCCGCAAAACCTATACCATATTCTTGAATAACTGTGATTAATAAATATTGACAATAAACATTTCTATAAGTAAGAGAATTGTATTTTATTTTATTAAGCAATTTTTATATTTAGCCAAAAGTGATTTTCGCACCGGACGCTAATGTTAATTGTTGCGGTCGAAATCAAGGGCACAAACTTAGCCAAAATTTAACACATGGTGTCAGCTTCAAACAATAACGGACACCCAATATGACAAACTAATATTATATTTTAACAAAACAACGGTGAAAACATTATTGCCTTGGATAAAACGGAACTACCAAAGGAATATATTATCTTAGTATGCAGGTGTAAGAAGTAAATTTTTCAACACATTACGCAATTATTTAATCCTCTGATTTATTGCATGCATGTTTGGAATGCTGAGACGCATATCTATTTACAAATTTGAATTTTTAAGTTATACCTTTGCTAATCTTGTTAGTGATTTATTACGTCGTGTATAAATATATCACGTAAATTTATTCCTTTGCTAATCAGATATTAAAATTAGGAAATGTAGCTAGCAAGTTAAATCTGCGACAAAAGAAGATATTGCCCTAGCCCAAGACCATCTTTTAAATTATTCAACGATCCAATTTCATCATAAGTGACTTTGGACATTGTGTTAAATTAATCAAAAAAATACTTAATTTGAGGTGATTTTTGAATTGGTATAGTTTATGGTAACATATACAAACAAACTTTAGCTCAGAAATAGTGGAATTCATATATTTTTAAGTAATTTATTAATCTTTTATGTAATTTAAAATCACTTCTTCATCGATGTTCGGTGGTAATATACGCATTGCCTTTAGAAGCATGCCATAACAATTTAAATATTCTTTGTTATGCCATATGATAATCTTTTCAAAATGTTTATATTTAAATATTAGTAAACAATTCAACTCAGTCAAGTTTCTTAATCTTATTACTTGATCTATGTATGTAAGGACAGGAAAAATTCCTTCTATATTAAATATTTGTAAATCAGAAAATCGAAAGGAATGGACAACATATCATATACAAATATTTTCTGCATATCGTTAGCACAGATTTTTTCTTTCCACACATTTTAAGTGCTTATTTTTGGCTGAATATTGACCGTCATGTTATACATTTTAAGCAGTGTCTCTAGACAATAAATAACAATTTAATTTTCGTTACGTTCGGAGTAGACCCTATATACTCGTATATATATATATATATATATATATATATATATATATATATATATTTACTCACACAATTATTAAATAGGTTTATTCGAGTAACATCCAATCGGCGGCTCATCCTAGCACGTGTATATATATTTTGTCAGTCGCTATCTGAATACTGTTTAGTGCACTTCACTCGTTTACATTGATAAATAATAATTTTATAATGTGACAAATATCCAAAAAGACACCATCTTACGCTGTACCTCATCAATGGATAAAGGGATATCCGGATTTAATGTACTATGACAGTTTAATAAAGTGTAAAGTGTGTGCTAATGTGGTCAAGAAAATTTCACTTCGAAAGACACGTAAATAGTGTAATGCATAATTGCAAAAAAAGTGGAGAGACATTTTTATTTCATTTATGTGTAACATTAATATTGTATAATGTGCCGTTTAAATTAGTAGACAACGAATCATTTTGTTCATTTTGAAAGCGCTACGGTAAAGGAACATTACTTAGTAGGAAAAGATGACTAAATTTTCTACCATCCTTCCGTGAACGTATTGAAAATATAATAATAAATCCGAATTGAAAATAATAAGCTGTGGTTATCTGTGGACGAAACAGCAGATTGTAAAAAAATTATGTTGTTAATGTTATGGTACGTACGTTGTACGTACCATAGCAATCGTTACCTTCTTCAATTTTATTAGCTTGCAGAAGAGAGAGTACAACAATGTACTGCCGAAATAATTTCCGTGTTAGTGTTAAATATATTAGAATAATTTGAACTTTCAACAAACATGCTCTCTGTAGGCCAGTCTCTAAAAAAAGATTGTGCTAACTTTTAAAATATTACGTGTAAAATCAATGCTTTACATCTGGTGGCAGGCACTATTCCTAGATATTATTCAGATGTAGATGCATTAATTGCTAATTAAGTACCAAAGGCTGTGTTTCTTAAATCACCAAAACGTGTTCGCCAATTTCACAAACTGTGTCCCGATATTCCTGAACCACCAAAGCCGGCTCTATGACATTGGATAATATGGTTACAGGCAGCATTTTACTAAATATTTTGATAATATTAAGAACCTGGTTTTTAACTTCGATCCTAAAGAAGCTGCAGCTATCAAGGAAAGCCAGTCAAAATTTCAAGATAGTCAGGTTAAACAGATTTGAAAACTACTCAGAACAATTATGTCGAACTAGTGGATACAACAGAAAAATTAGAAAATCCTATCGTTAGTGGAATCTCTGCAAATAGTGCATGTTCACAGACAGCTATGCGCGGTAGAAGATGTTTTGTGTTCTGAAAAGATTTGAAAATGCTTTAGAGAATATAAAATAAAGACAAACTTATGAAGGCGCGTAAGCAGAACCCTTAAGTTGCTTTAAAGATTATTTCAACTATGAAAATATAACATCAGTAGATGTAAAACTCTCATTTTCTGCATATAAGCACATTTTTTCTCCGTAACGCACTCGGTTTGCGGAAATTACTGTAGAAACACATCTGATATTACAAATATTTAACCGATTTTACCCAACGTGTAACTTCACGGAAGACGTTTAAAACGATAAATGTTCCACCTATTTTTATAAATTTATACCTTATTATTTATTTTAATAGGTTTCGGCGCGCTTCGGTTTTTGACAGTAAATAATTTATTACTCTAAACGAGTGAAGTGCGCTCAACGTTGTCCGAAGGCGACTGACAAAATATATATACGGGCGAGGACAAGCCGCCGGTGCGATATCACTTGAACGAACTTCTCTACATTGTGTCTTTGAATCACCTCTTAGAATAGAAAAAATTATCGCAATAAAAAGTATTTATACGACTTAGTTTTACATGAAGCACTAATGTTACAAAAGTATTATAAATATTAATTTTCTCTAGATATATTAGAAAAGCAGCAACTTTATTTTCATAATAAGTACCTAATTTTTTCAAAAATGTTTTGCAAACTCAACAAAACTGTAAGTGCAACTATCAAGTATTTTAGATAATTTTGGAACATTAATTACTTCGTGATCAATATGGCAGAATACAGAATCCAACAGTCTGTTATTCTATTCTTTCTTATGAAGAATAATGTAGTGAAAAATGCATGTCAGTAACAAAAAATAAAACATGGTAGGTAATATTAAAAGTACACCATAACAACAGTGGAACAGTGGAAATATGTGCAAGCCAGCCTATAATTCACGACGGGTATTAATCATTTAATGTTTCTTCCTCAATTTTATTCAGTTTTTACACAATAAAGATAAATAATGGGCGACAATTTCTTATTATCTGTGAAAGATTATATCCTTTAAATAACATTCATTGGCGACTTTGTAAGGTGGATCTCTTTTTATGACATGTCGCATAACCTTCGTTAAAGTCGCACGCTGCAGTCTGCTTATTTCTGCCAGGATGTTCTTCTCCAGTTGCACGATACTCCGCGGATTATTTAGGTATATCCTCCCTTTCACCTAAAAGGAGGTCGGGCTCCGTCAAGTTCGGAGACTTGGGAGGCCAATTAATTACAGAGGTCTTTAAAATATTATTGGTTCTCTAAAAATGTCCCATAGAATCCGTATTGTGGCTCCAGAAATGTGGTATGTTGCACCATCTTGCTGAAACAATATTCCAAGTCTATTTTCCGCATAAGAGCGTGTTACATTTTCCGAAATTTCTCGACATTGTTATCCCAGTTATAGTGACTGAATAATTGGATAGTGCTCCAATAATTTCCTGGAAGGTTACACCACACCACACACGTACTTACTAATGAACAATTAGGATGAGGATCATCCTCACCATACATAATCAACTTGTGAATTAATTCAAAATCTTCTCTGGCCAGTTGTTAGAATGAGACTGCCTAAGCTAATCTTATCCGATGATCAGTTTGTTTCAGTATCAGTACTAATTCAATTTTGACGGAAAAAGATGCACACAATATAATATGCACTGGAGTGATATGCGATTTAAGCCCAATTGATGAGATCGTCTGCAAGTTGATGTTGTTCGTTCTTCTTCGTCACTGTCGCTTACTTGCTGAGTGTTTGCAGCAACAGAATGTAGTTGGCTGGCGCATAGAAGGTCACTTACTGCACTCTGTTATCTAAAAGTTGCACCGAACGACGAATAGTTGATTCCGAAAGAGATTCTCTCACTTCGAAATGTCAGCGATATGCCCGATTTATTTTTTTCGTTCTCCATGAAAAATCTTCCTAATGTTGCAGTCAACATTAGGAAGATCCTAGTCAAAATTTAAAAAAATATTATCAGATAAAAGAAGTATTATAAGTACGAATCCTGTCGTGGCATATAGGCCAATCTGTATTAGAGTTAACCTAATCTGTAAGAGAGTTCAACTAGTCGAATTCTTTGATAACAAAATTCGTTTATTTGTTCGTAATAGCCCTGAAATTACGGATGTTAAACAAAGTGGATTACTGACAATAACATGGGATGGTTTGAAACTGTTTCGGAGGCTCATGACTTGATGCTCTTAAAATTTGTAAATACATTTATTTAACTATAACAACACATAATTGTCACAGGACATGAATTGGTCAGAAAAGGCTTGGTGTACGAGCAAGACACTGAAGAACTTGTCAAAAACTGGTGATGAGAAAGAGCATAGCAAATAATTTTAAGGGTTATAGAGTGGTATTTGCAAAGCATATACTACCACCTCGTGAACCGTTACGGGACTGCTTATTGCCAAGTACAAAAGTTGGCACCTACAAATAAAGAAATTTTTATGATTATATTCATAATCTTCATTAGTCCGTAAATACATAAACTTCATGCACATTTTCTCAGTTGACATATTGCATACTTTATCCACTATGTTACGTGTTAAGATGACCTGGAGAACGATTTCAATAGGATTTTCATAATTGCATCATTCATCCAAGATCATTCACGTGTCGTATCAAAAAATTCCAATTCGATTTACTTTTTCCTGACATGTGAAAGTGTTCCAGTTTTGCTAATATTCCCGTTAATTTGTTCGGGAAATATTCTGAATGTTATGTCTTCCTGTCATATTATAAAATTTTCTTTGAAGCGCCAACTTTCCCTGTAGGTAAAAAATGAAAATACAAATAATTTAAATAATTGTAAATCTTTAACATGTTTTTGAACAGTGTTTAAAAAGTTGTTTATGATCCTTTGTATATATTTTTCATAAATTCTAATCTCATAGAAAGTCATGAGCGCGGTTTTCTTGGACGTAAAAATATTGAAACAACACTCTCTTCGTTCTAAATTTTATTACTAATTCTTTTTAAGCTAAACGTATTCATCGTGGTTCCTACTTTAGTTATCGAAGGCATTTGACAATAAACTTAATTTCAAATTAATTTGTGAACTCGAAGTTTGCAGGATTAGAGACAGAGTGATTTTCATTTCATTTTTCTAGTAGGGAGCAAACCGGGCAGATTGTTTCTTAACAGTTCTTGTGTATACTCAAAGAATACTCTCATAAATTGTGGTGTGCCGCAAGGCAGTAATTTTCTTATTTATTTTAATGATAAAAATCCCCTAAACAGTAACTATGCTGATGATAATCATTTATGATTAGGGGTGATACACTTGAGATGGTCGACGATATTAATTCTAGAGACATGTCAAGTCCTGAACAATAGTTAAATTTTAACAATTTAAGCATTAATCATAATAAAACCAATCTAATTTTATTTTAAATCAAATAAGTTACTTTTGTTACTTTTTCTTTTAATATGTTATCAATAATTGTCTCGAGTGAAGTAAACATATTGATAGAGAACATGTAATAAATGAGTTTTTTCAATTTTTGTCTTCGCATACTTTAAGCGATAGCAACGAAGTCCGACACGTAAAATATTTTGGTGTATGTTATCCACACCAAGTCCTTGTTCACAATGGACGTAAGTCGTAAGCTGAACGTAAGGAAAACGTAAGACGTAAAGTTGAATATATGAGAAACCAATGTACCTATTCACAATGTCTTTAAGTAATTGTTACGTTTACGTCAATCTTATGTGTGCCCGTAAGAAATACGTAAAGTTGAAATACGAGGTGCATTCATGTTCTAAGGCCTCCGATTTTTTTTCTAACTAACTACTCACCCGAAAACTATGAAACTGGTGTTACTTCTCGACGTAATCTCCCTGCAGACGTACACATTTTTCGCAACGTCGACGCCATGATTCCATGGCCGCGGCGAAGGCTTCTTTAGGAGTCTGTTTCGACCACTGGAAAATCGCTGAAGCAATAGCAGCACGGCTGGTGAATGTGCGACCACGGACAGTGTCTTTTATTGTTGGAAACAGCCAAAAGTCACTAGGAGCCAGGTCAGGTGAGTAGGGAGCATGAGAAATCACTTCAAAGTTTTTTTCACGAAGAAACTGTTGCCTGATGTGCGGGTGCGTTGTCTTGGTGAAACAGCACACGCGCAGCCTTTCCCGGACGTTTTTGTTGCAGTGCAGGAAGGAACCATAGTGCCCTTTGGAACACAATGGGTAAGGATTACGCCCTCACTGTCCAAGAACATGGACACCATCATTTTTTCAGCACTGGCGGTTACCCGAAATTTTTTTGGTGGCGGTGAATCTGTGTGCTTCCATTGAGCTGACTGGCGCTTTGTTTCTGGATTGAAAAATGGCATCCACGTCTAATACATTGTCACAATCGACGAAAAGAAAGTCCCATTCATGCCTTGGTTGCGCGTCAACATTGCTTGGCAACATGCCACACGAGCAGCCTTGTGGTCGTCCGTCAGCATTCGTGGCACCCACCTGGAGGACACTTTTCGCATTTTCAGGTCGTCATGCAGGATTGTGTGCACAGAACCCACGTAAATGCTAACACTGAAGGCTATCTGTTCAACTGTCATTCGGCGATCCCCAAAATAAGTCTCTCCACTTTCTCGATCATGTCGTCAGACCGGCTTGTGCGAGCCCGAGGTTGTTTCGGTTTGTTGTCACACGATGTTCTGCCTACATTAAACTGTCGCACCCACGAACGCACTTTCGACACATCCATAACTCCATCACCACATGTCTCCTTCAACTGTCGATGAATTTCAATTGGTGTCACACCGGCAAATTCAGAAAACGAATGATTGCACGCAGTTCAAGTAAGGAAAACGTAGCCATTTTAAGTATCTAAAACAGTTCTCATTCTCGACGCTGCCGCTACAATTCCATCTGCCGTACAGTGCTGCCATCTCTGTGACGTATTGACAACGAACACACGCTCATTTTAAAACAATGCAGATGCACACTTTTCGGTCTTGAGAAAAAAAATCGGAGGCCTTAGAACTTGAATGCACCTCGTAAATTCAACTTTATCTATTTCTTATATTTATTTTACGGACAATTTTAGTAAAATAATGATTTGATAGTTTCAAAACTGAATCGATTGGCAACAAAATTATAGAAAAAGCGAAAAATATGATGACAAGCTTGCCAAGGGGAATTTCTATGGTTTTCTGTGTTCCTATGTTAGAAATTTGTGTTGATTTCTAGTGAGATTCTATTTGCGAATAGATAATAATTTAATATATGTACTTTAGCGTAGTAAGTAGTAGCCGCTAAGTTAAATACAGTGGTTTTCGAATACTATTTTTTACTTAATGCGGCTCAATAAGATTTAATAAATTATCCAATAAAGCATTCTTGTATACATAAAAAAAACATCCTTTATCATGTTTTTTTAACTTCAAATATTACACTTCGAAATTCTCTCCCGTTTTTAGATATTTACGAGTACATTTACAGGCTTAACCCACCAGCGCTGTACTTTCGTTTCACATTTAGTATCATTCTTACTCTCCACTTGGCGTCCTTAATAACAATAAACTCAATAGAGTTGAATTGTAATTAGATTTCTGGCAGCGTTAGAATCCATTTTAGCTAATAGGACAAGGACAGTCTAAAATTCAATGCTATAAAATTTAACCTTAAAGTTGACATACTCAAAAATATTCAAAGCAAATAACAGTAGCTCTTGCGCGAATCGATAAGTTTACGTTTACTTACGTTCATTATGACCGGTAAGTAAATTTACGTATTTCTTATGACTTACGTTTTTCTTTCGTCTTACGTCCGTTGTGAACAAGGACTAACATTTGTATTTTGATATCATCTTTTGAGGCGATAGTAATGATTTTAGTCATATTTTCATTTTAGAAAAAAAATTTAGTGTTTTACTGCAACTTGATTATAACCAATTATGTATAGAGGTTATTTCAGAACCAATAATATTTTAACTGTATTTACCATTAATATTTTTTAAATTTTTTCAAAACGTTTCTAATAATAAAAAAGTTTCTAATAATAATTTAGCCTCAACTTGCAAACTTTCAAATTGTTTGTATTTACGTTATTTTGACGTGGTTGCAATCCAATACAAATATTTATATTACACTCCGTATTCAGTTTTCAAAATAACCTATATTATCTAAAAATAATTTAATAAGAATGCAGATTCCAAAACGAAACAATCAAGAAGAGAAGTGTTGAACGATTATGTTTACTACACATCCAAATATTATGATTAATTCCAGAGGTCTGACATATTTAAAGCAAAAGTTCACATGCATTCAAGTCAAATCACTGTCATATAACGGACAAGAAATATACACATAAAAATTAACACATGTATAAAAGCAAGATTACGAAAACCTTGCCTGTGTTTTCTTCGAGCCTCTCTTTTCGTAAGTAATGTTTCGATAATGAGGGGAACATGCAAAATAATCGCAAAAGTTACAAATACATTTGTGATATTGATATGCAACTATTTGTTCTGTTACTGCTGAGTAATTTTACATTTTCTAAAAATAATATTTAGTAAACTGCTATAATATTATATATTCAGTGGAACGTAAACAGCTTTCAAGGTAAGTATGTTTTCACAACTTTAAATCATTTTTATGTCAGTTTTAGATTTTGTAATATACACTGCTCAACTTTTGAACTGGCACACTGCAGTAAAAGTAAACAACCCTTCGTAGGCGTTAGGTATGACTTCCTATATGATCAGGGCTGTCTTTCGGAATGCAAACAAATGTCTATCGAATGACATTTGCGACTACATTGTTGTTTGTTGTTATTATCTGTCATAAGTGCACTTACTGAGCTCGCGGACGCTTATACTTTTATCAAGTTTTAAGAGAATTTTTGCGATTTTCTCGAATATGTTTTAATGCAGAGTGGTTGATTGCATTTTAGAGATGCCATTAAGGCGTTTAAGTATTGAAGAGATGAGCCAAGCTATGGGAATGTTTATGACTGGTGCATCGCTAGGAACTGTTGCGCCCATTTAAATGTGAGCCACAATGTGATCAGTAGAGTTCGAATGCGTTTTAATGATACTGGATCTGTCCAACATAGACCCGGCGGAGGGCAAAATCGCAGTACAACAGTCAGGGAGGACCGTTTTATTACGGTTCAGTGTCGAAGGAATAGATTTTCTACTGCAAGAAGACTCCAAATTCAGTTACTGAATGCAGCAGGTACTCAAGTATCCATTCAAACAGTAAGAAGAAAGCTCCATGGGGTAAATTTAAGGTCCAGATCTTCTAAAAAATGCCCATTGTTGACCAGGGCCCACAACAGAAGAAGGCTAGAGTGGGCACATCAACATACAAATTGGAATGTTGAAGATTGGGGTCGTTTTTTATTCAGTGACGGGACCAGAGTGCATCTACATAGCTTAGATGGAAGAGTTAGAGTTTGGACAAACAGAGGAGAACGCTATATTGAGAACAACGTGACTTAACATCAAGCTTATGGAGGTGGTTCAATTACTGTTTAGGGAGGTATTTTTGCGACTCGTCGTACTGAATTGGTTATGCTTGGAAATGCTACAATGAATAGTGTCAGGTATCTTTATGAGGTATTACAACCTGTAGTGTTGCCATTTGCTAATGAAATAGGCGATGGTTTTATGTTTGTTGATGATAACGCGCGTCCTCCTAGAACAAGACAAATCAATGCATTTTTTGAAGACAACAATATTACGCACATGGATTGGCCAGCGAACTCTCCAGATCTTAATCCCATAGAGGACGTATGGGGTTACCTGAAGTGGTTGATAAGATCACGAGGAGTGGATCCAAACAATCACCATCAGCTCCGAACTGCCGTTTTGGAAGAATGGCAAAATATTCCTCACCATTACATTCGGAATTTGATTTCCAGCATGCCAAGACATTGCCAGGAGGTCATAAGAGCTAGAGGAGGTCCCACGTACTATTAATCTTTAAGTGTTTGGTTATCTTTTCTTTCCAAAGCAAACTTTTCTGTAATACTAAAATGAAGATTTTGCTATTTTTCTATTAAAGCATTTGAAATTCGCTATTTAAGTTTTATTCTTTTAATTCTTCGCTTTAAAAGTGTTTCTCAGAACCATATACTATCAACTAAGCAAGAAAGTGTTGCTCAAAAATTAGTAAATTGTTATTTATATATGTTCTTGTAAGTGTACCAGTTCAAAAGTTGAGCAGTGTAGTTTCTTTACTATTTGTGATGTTATTTAAGTTTTAACCTAAGATACTTATCGTTATAGATTCTTCGTTTTACTTTTTAATAAATAGTTGAATGCGAAGAATGTAAAATTAGCTAATTTAGAAAAATTATACAAAACAAACTGCAACCAACGACGGCTGTCTATTAGAAAAATGCTGCTATTAACTATAGAACTAGTTTAGCACTTCGATAAAAAGATGCTTAATTTTCTTCTAGCATTTTGTTTCCTCTACGAGCAAGCTGAATATTTCACATTCTTTCCTTCATATTATTCGAAATTTTGTGCTCGATATTTGTCCTATTTTTTTAACCTAATTTGACGTCGTGAACGTATATACAGTGTGTCCGTAATATATTGCAGAAAATAATTTCTTAACTGGATATATTTCAAATTAAACACGTCAATTTTATTTTTAAAAGGTGAACCTTTTTTTGTAGTTTTAATTTTTTTTATTTTATGACGTTTTACACTGTGACGTCATCGATTTTTTTAAAATTGTAACCACTAGATTTTGTTAAGGGATTAAGCGACAAACAAGTCACACTAAAGAGAAAACTTTTCGAAATATTTAATTTCTAAGTAAAAAGTATGTCGAAATGATGGTTATAACAGCAGCAAAAGATTATCTTACGAGTTAAAAAGAGGGAAAAAACCTTTCATTAATTGTTCGAAATGATTTCCATTCCAAAACTCCGCCTGGGTGGATTGAGTAGGCTATGATGATGTTGCCCGTCCCAACCGCGGATGAAGGAGGAGAGTTCGCGGGCAAGGTTAGCAGCCTACCTGCAGTAAAAACCATATATCGCCCAAAGAAACAGTGATAAGGCCTCGGAACCAGGACGGTTGCAAACGATAACGAACAAAGCGAGAAGTAAAATATTGCGCATGGGTTGTTGGAATATTATGTCATGGAGAAGTCGAGACCAAAAAGTCATTAGGGGAGACCGGGGCTAAAAGTCACAAGGGTTAGTTGTCACAGTGTCTCCTATAGCACCACCAATAATCGAAATACGAAATCGATTACTTATATAGTTGCCTATTCATTACAGTAATCTACAATAATGATTTCCAAGTTGTCAATGAAAAAATAACGATGTTGTGATCAAAAATTGAAATTTTACAAAAGCAAGTAAATATTGTTTCAGATTTTATATCTAGTAGAGTGTCTTCATTACTTCTTCAATTATAATGAGTGTGTTATAAATGAAACTGCATATTATTGTCGATGTTTTGATACAGAATTTTTAGAAAAATAATAATAAAAGTTTGTATTAACCATTGAATCTCCTAAAACGCGGCGAGGCATGTTGTTTCAAAGTGGATGGGTCTAATTGTCATATGTGACATCTAGCCCCGTTTACAATGTCGTTTTAAAGTAAATTATGGACGGCGCGCAATTATAAAAAGAAGACAGACAAAGGCCAAACTGATGCAAATGTCATAATCGGACCAATAAAGCAAACACGTAATAATGGAATATCCATAAGAGAAGCAGGAAAAAACATTGAAATGAACTACAGAACTTTAACGAGATATTGTAAAAAAAATTCTAAACATGTATTACCTGCAGGCACGGTAAATCCTGGAAATGAAATTGGTTACTGGAAACACAAAACTGTATTTTCTGAAGTACTTGCAACTCAGCTATGCAACTATATATTAACATCTGCTGATATATATTATGGTCTTTCTCCTAAACAAATTAAAAGGCTTGTATATGACGTAGCTGCAGTTAATAACTTAAGTATGCCAGAATTTGGAAAAATTATTTATAAATATATCGTCCTGAAGCCACAAGTTTAGCTAGAGCGACTAGTTTCAACAAACATAATTTTTCCATCTTTTTCAACAATCTAGAAAATGTTCTCAATCGACAAAAATTTGATGCTTCGTGCATTTGGAATATGGATGAAACCGCGATTACAACAGTACAAAAACCAGATAAGGTGGTCGCACGAAAAGGGTTTAAACAGATAGGATCTATTACATCTGGAGAACGTGGAACAGTGGTTACCGTGGCATGTGCTATCTCAACTATAGGCAATAGCATTCCACCTTTTTTTTGCATTTCCTCGCGTTCATTTTCGTGAATTTTGAATAAATTCTAGTCAAGTTGAAAGCAATGGTTATGCTCAGAGTAGTGGTTGGATGGTAGAAGAAGGCTTTCTTCTTTTTTTAAGTCATTTTACTAAATACTTAAAATGTTCTTTGGAAAAGCCGTGTGTGTTATTAATAGATAATTATTGTTCTCATTTCCTGTAGAAGGTCTAAATTTAACTAAAGAGAACGTTATAACAATTCTCACTTTTCGCCCCGTTGTTCTCTTAAAATTCCGCCTTTAGATAGTGTGTAGTCTACGGCATATTAAAAAAATATACAAACTCTGCTTGTGACTCCTGGATGATCAAATATCCAGGAAAAACAGTGACCATCTCTGATATTCCTTACATTGTAGCACAATCATTTCCGTTAGCTGCTACTCCGAAGAATATTCTTTCGGGCTTCTCAGTAACTGGAATTTTTATATTCAATAAAGACATGTTTGACGAATCCAAATATAGATCGTCGTATGTTACCGACCGGCCGATGGAGAACACTAATGAAGGCGACACAATTTCTGAAAATTTGCAAGCAAAAACAGAGATGTTTACATCGACGATGGTTGAAGACGAATTTAGCGGCAAAACTAAGAAAAAAATTAAGTAATTGGCGTGCACGTAATTCGTTCACTGCAAAAAATGAATAAATTACATAAAATGCTTTTTAGATCCAAGAGCAGCAAAAATAAATAAACAATAAGAGAAAGAGGAAGTCGGTTATCTTAACAGATATACCTGAAAAGAGTTCACGGAAGAAAAATCAAAATAAAGAGACAGTGTCAAGAAAATTCTTTCTGATAAACTGTCTGTTAAAATTTCGGTTCGAAACAAAAGTATTAAGAAACTTCAACCTCCAAAGAAGAAAAAAGAAGGAACTCAATCTTCAGATGAAGAAGAATATTATTGTTTAGTTTGCGTGGAACCATTTTCTAATAGTTTGGACAAGGAAAAATTGGTTCAATGTAACGCATGCAAACTGTGGTCACATAAACAATGTACCCCAGGGGAACCCTGGTATGTGTCCCACAATTACGATGATAAAAATTCTTTCTTTGGAGACTGTGGTTAAGTAAAAACGTAAAAAAGGTATATAACCCCTTACCACAATTATTAATCGTATCCTAAATACGTATTTCGACAACTAAGTTGACATCATCACTAGGTAAAACCACTAATTATAAGTCGCACATGGGGCACAGAAAAGCTAGAAAACCGCTTACGCAACAACTACTTTACACCGCGTCCACGTATAGACTGAGTCTAGAGTCTATAGAGTAGAGTCTAAACAGTTGGCAAGTTTAGTAAGTTAAAAAAATAAATAAACGAGTTAATATATTGTTTTTTGTGACAACTAACCCCATACATGGAGTCAGTTGTCTCACCTAACGCAATTATTTAAAACGTTTTATTTAAATACAAACTATAGAGATAAAATAAAATAAAATATTGGAAACGTTAACAAAGATACTATAGTTTGTAAATAAAAATATATAGTTTTAAAATATCACATCATCAGAAAAAAAAATATGCAAAAATTGTGACATATAGCCCCGGTCTCCGCTATCGAAATGAGAACAAACAAAACAGTGACGGTTTCCCCTCTAACATGTCGCACATGTTAGCAATCATTGTTATATAATCCATCATTACCCTTTACCTCAGAGTTGAATAACATAAAATATATTTCATCGTCCAAAACGACGACGATTGTTTGAAAAGTGTTGAACCGTTAGTGCTCGACAATACCGTAGAATTCGTTGCAACTGGACAGCTGTGTATTTTAGGCATTTTCTTCTTTTTCTAAATTTCATTCCGCTTCTCTTAATTTCCCGATGTGCAATCATGTGTGATACTCTATAGCGCCTTCATAATCTTCCCGTAGAAACACCAAGTCTTTCTTTTGCACTTTCCCTCAGTCTACCTACTCTGACATAATCACTAAACACCTGAGACTTTCCGCTTATTGATAAGATAAGACAAGATCCTCAGATTCTCTTACTGTTTGGTAAATTGTTGCGCGGAAGATATTAGGTCCTTGAAACATATATACAATATCCACTTTTCGCATTTGGCCAACTAAATTAGAGATGCTTTTTCAGATTTCAATTTTGTACGCCATGACACCAAAGTTTATCTACGAGAACGGTTAATATTTATATTGACAAAGCCTGCTTGAATAAACTTCCAGCAATGGTAACTAAATGCAACCGTTTCTAAGTGATGAAAATTAGTTACGAAATTTGTCTCAAAACTTTTGTTACATACGTCATATGATACGAAAATCCTCACCCTGTCAAAGAGACCCATCATCACATTCTTTTGCTAAACTTGTGGGTTAGTATTGTTGGCGATTATTTTGGAGGACCTTTGTTTCTGCCCTTAAGGCTAAATGGAGAATCATATCGTCGAATACTTGAAGGTGAACTGTGTCATCTCCAAGTTTGGTTCGAATCGTTTAACATTTATTACGTTTACATTCGTTTAAAGAAGTGAAAATGATTGATTTGAAACTTGAACACAGAAGCATCATGAAATTTTTATCAAAAGAAGGCAGCAGCCTGAATAATATTTATGAGGGAATGGTGGCAGTGTATGGAGAAAATAGTCATTCCTATTTCCAAGTCAGATTTTGGTGTATGCAGTTCAAATGGGGAACAGAATATCCATTACGAAGTGTGCAAGCACGATCTGAAAAATCATCAACAAAGTTAAAGATGGTGACTGACCACCAATAAATATTTAAGTTATTGCTGGAGAAATAGGAATACTAATAACAGTGCTTTTAAAATTCTGCACGAATATTTGGGAGTGAGCAATGTGTCGGCACAATGCCCAGGCTGCTCAGTCTCGAACAAAAATTGCGTAGCCGTCAAATTCTTAAATAGAATTATAACTGGGGAAGAACCTGGGATACACCACTGGGACCCTACCACGAAACGAGAGTTCATGCAATGAGTTGATAGGAGCTCTACATTGGTCGTATATTATTTCATGCATAATAACCAGGAGGTTCGAAGATATTATCTGGTTGCCAAAGTTCACTCTAGCTCATTTAGCGTTACCCAGGGTGCACGTGTAGCGTATTGTCATGGACGCGAGTTAGTTTACACTCACAAATCAATTAAACAATTCAAAAGAAATGAATGAGTATAAGGACTATAGCAAAGTTGCAGTAAACTTTCCCCAAATGAATTGCGCGACAATTAACGGATGTGATAAAAGAACAAGAACTTCAAACAGTATCGATGTGAAAGAGATAATTTTCTGATGAACATTACCACCGGAGACAAATCTTGGGTTCATAGTTTTGACCCGGAAAACAAGCGGCCGTCAATGGAATGGAATATCGTCGTCTTAATTCTCTACATATTTTTGGTTACAGTTATTTCGTAGATACTAGATGTTTGTCCTACTTCAATTTTATCCTTGGTGCTACCTTTTGAGCTGGCACCAAGATCGAAATTGAAGTTGGACAAAAATCTGGTATCAATGAAATAAATTATAGCGATTCTAAACTAAATATATATCCACCAAACTAAACTTTCAATTTCAACTTGTTACAAGGAACATATTTCCAGCATTGCCTGACATATTTTTGACACAGGCGACTCTATGCCTCCGAATAATCTTAGATTAATTAAAATAATTAGGAATTATAGAAAATTAGATAATTACGAAACTATTTATAATATAATTGATTGAGGTCTCGCTAGGCACTTGGTGAAACATATTAAATGGTAAAGGTAAAGAAAATACACACTTGGTTATTTGTTTCACTGCAATTTTATTTACAAAATACGGACAAATTTGTTTCGAACTTCACAGTTCATTCTCAACTGCAAACAGTTGAGAATGAACTGTGAAGTTCGAAACAAATTTGTCCGTATTTTGTAAATAAAATTGCAGTGAAACAAATAACCAAGTGTGTATTTTCTTTACCTTTATCATGAAACTATTTATATACAGAAGTAAGAGTAATTTAATTAATTCTGACGACGGACCAATTCCTCGGTCTAATTTGCATGCTTTATTGTGACAGTAGTAAATATTTGGTGAAGAGCATTTTGTCAAAGGTTAATGATGTTACGTTTAACACTATTTTGCTTTTTTAGATTGTTCTACTGAGGATGGCAACTTAGTAACCGAAATACTTATTTAGAGTTTATTGATTTATATTATGGATAAGGAATTTTCTTGTTTCTGTCTGTTTCAGATTTCAACCCACAGTCTCCACAAATTTGGAAAGAATATGAGAATTTATTGAAGTTAACATAAAAGGTGTTTAAATAACGGCCTTTCGTAATTTAATCATTTTAATCAGATACCATTATCATTCTGTATAGTTCAAATACTGCAACAATTTACACTAAGTAGAAATTACTAAATTCATTACGCATAATTGCGTAATGCAAAAACTTCGTGGTCTAATACGAAGGGAGCCCTAAAAATTTCCGGAAAAAGAAAGAAAAACAAATATTTTATCGAAAAAAAACACTTGATTATTTATCAGAATATTCGCCTTTAAGTTTTAGGCAGTTTTGCATTCGAAGAAACCAGTTGTCGAAATATTTATTTCGATCTATAGTGGATATCTCAGAAACATGCCTTTTAATGCTTCAACAGCCTCTTTCGGTGTCGAAAGCTGCTCACCACGCAATTTTATTTTGACAAAAGAGAACAGAGAAGTCATGCGAATACAAACAATGAGTCATTAATTCAAAGTTATTCTCCTTTAGATAATCGACTGTTTGGTATGCTGTGTGAAAGCTGGCGTTATTGTAGTGAAGGATGATGCGCCGATGTCTGCTGTTTTCTCTGATTTTATCAAAGACTTCAGGCAAACAAATTGTTGTATACCAATAAGCGTTTACTGTTTTTCGAACCTCAAGAGCAACGGTATCAACAGGCCCAGTTTTAAAGAAGAAAAGCAATGATTTTTTTAAGCGCTTCGCGAACGAACAAATTTTGTTGGTTTTGGTTCACTTTGGAACAGCCAAACAGCCGATTATTGTTTTGTTTCTGGTTCGTATCAATATATCCAAGTTTCGTCAACTGTTGCGATACTGTATACTTTGGCAGAAGCACCACAATTGAATTTTTGAATCATTTTTTTGCACCAAGTTACACGAGCCATTTTTTGAGGTTTGGTTAACTTGTGTGGAATCCAACTACCGCAAAGTTTCACTACTACATGCTCATGTAAATCGTTCGTATTTGACGTTTACTAATACCCAAGGATGCCTCTACCTTTCGATATGTCATATGTCGATCCGCTTCAATCATTTCTCGCAGAGTATTGATGTTTGCCGAAACAACAGCAGTTGAGGGACGACCTTCAGGAAATTCGTCGCTAACACTAGTACGTCCACGCTTAAATTCTCCAACCAGTCATAAACTGTGGCTTTGAATGGTGCTCCATCACTAAATGCAGAATGAAGTATGATCGATGCATTGTTGTTGAGTTAAGCTGGATTTAACATTGTAAAAAATCTCACGAAAATGTTCAAGAGAAATGTCCATTTTTTTCACTATTTTTTTTTTCACGCTATTAATACAAAAATACGCAGCCGACTGTTTTTCTGTCAATGGCGTTTATTATACTAAATGTCAAAGTTTGAGACAATCATATTGAAATATACGGTGCCATATACAGTGCCATCTAGTGGTTATTTTCGGAAATTTTTAGGGTACCCCTCGTATCATTTACATATTTAATAGACTTACTCAATATTGTTCCTCTATGGAGAGCTTGTCAGTTAAATTACAACTTTTTTTTACTTTTGTTGTAATTGTTTTAAGAATTACTCTCAATGCTAAAACAGTTGTAAAGGAGGTAATAGAATTAGTAATGGAATTATTAGTAATTGTATTTGTCACTTGTGTGACTTCAGCTGATAATTTAGTATATTATAACTTAATTTTTTAAATGCTATATCTTTAAATACACGGCAATGTAACTATTAAGTTTGCATAATTAAATTGGCCAGGTACGTTTTGTTTTATTTAAACCTCAAACAGGTATCCCTATCGCGAAGGTCAAGTAAATGCATTGTGTATCAACATGTAGTAACATAAATACTTGCAATAAAATTTTTAAAAATAGAACTTGTTTTATTCCACTAGCAGTAAATATCAAATGGCAATATCACAAAATGTGTCACAAAGAAACCGAATCGACGGATCATTTCCATAAAATAAAAGGAATTCAATCGTACGATATAGTCAGTGGGTGTACCTGAAGTTAACGCTCCATCGACCATATTAATAGCATTTCTTCCTATAAAACTCGTCTAAAGTTTCAGGTTGCTGTAAAATTATTTATTGCGTCATGGTGAATTGATTCAATAAACAAATATAAAATAGTATTTTGATTTTAATTTATGACTGCGACAATCCTGTTTAGCTACGTTTTGTTGATTTTTTTAATTAAGCTGGCGTGTAGAGTATTGGAATCCTTGAATTAATAACGTCGAAATATGCCGCTGTCAACAAAAGGATTTGAATGTGATTTATAGGTTGCACACCGTTTGAAGTTTAACGGCTATTAAATTTTTGGTTTTACGCTTATGTTAATTGGGCTTAGATATAACTTGGATCTAAATATATAATTCATTTATCAAATTTTAATAATATAATTATGCAAGGACATAGCGGTCCTGTTTCCTAGTAATAATAGCACCCGATGTAACTTTAAAAAGGAAAATGATGTTGTATGATGGCCTGTTACGAATACACGTCTGCTTTAAAGAACCATTTCGATGTGAACATTGCAGTGAGTTTTACACGAAATTATATTGTGTTTTTGATATGTCTGTAGCTGTTTTTTCTAGGGTACCTAACTCTCAAGTTCGTTGATGGTTCTCGACGAAGATCGACAAACAATTAAAACTGAAATTTGATTATCATAAGAAATTTAAATGCCCTGATATTAATTACTTCAGGTACGAGTTTCAGCGATTGAGAAAGTAGAGAAGTAGAGATTAGTACTGCATACAAAATATATTTGTCTTACCGGAAGTAGACTAACCAGCTTTCCTAATTTATTTTGGATTTTTATTCGATCCAAGAAGAATACTTCGAGAATACCTGGAAGACTGTATTTAGATAACGAAGAATTGTTAATGGTTAAATCGGAACTAACACTAACAATAAATACAGAATCTTTATTTTCTCAAGGTAATATATTTGTGTTGAAGGTTGTAATTATAATAACTTCTATCCTATGAATCTTGTAACATATGGTATTTAGGTATTATATGAAAAAATACATAATATTTTATATCTGTTTTATTAAAGAGTTTCTTCAAGCAACGCATAATTTTTTAATAAGTTATAAAAACAAAGTGAAAATGGTTTCTTTGTGCAATTTTTTAAAAAAGGTGCACTTTGCCCTTCCGATTTAATGCTTTTAAAATATCCTTGATGTTGTATCAAATCTACCTCCACTTATTATGTCTCATTGTATACTTACTTGATGAAGTTTCTCTAGCTAGTCTAAAAAACAAAGACACTGCTGGAAATGATAATATTCCCAGTTTTATAATCAAAATTTGTTCTTAAATGTTCTCTCAACCGCTCTCTGAAATAATTAATTTATCCTTAAAAACATCTAAGTTCCTAATATGCTGAAAGGTGGCACGAATATGTTCAGTTTTTAAGAAGGGTGGTGCTACGAATGTTAGAAATAATAAATTTATAGATTTTGTCTAACTTGTCTGAAGTGTACGAAAGTTTGCTATCCCAGTTTATTATGGCAAGGTTAAGACCTTACATTTCTTCATTGTAGCATGGTTTTATAACTGTCATAAATCTTGCAATAATAACACAGGAAATTGCATTTACTACAACTACAGCAGCGGATTTGCATCCTATGCTTACTTGGCCACATCTGGCGTGTCCCAAGGATACAATCTTGGCTCGCTTCTATTTAATGCGCTTACAAGATTAATGATTTTATTACTTCCACTCCTTGTTCAGTGCCAGCCTATATAGATAATCTAAAAATTTATCGAGATATTAGATGTATTACTGATAGTACTGCTCTGCAGCATAATGTTGATGGAAAAGTGAATTGGTGCATAGTGAACAAAATTATTTTTAATATCGACAAGTCTAGTGTTGTGTCGTACTTTAAAAGATTTCGCATTGTGCATGTTGATTACTTTATGGGGAGTGACGTTATTATAAGAAAATAAGTGGTTAGGGACTTGGGTATAACAATCGACAATCATTTATCGTTGTCACAACATACCTTTAACATTTGTAGTGCATCACATAAGTTACCGGCACGTTGGCAATAAGTACATTATTTTACGCATTTGTACGCAGTAAGCTTGAATGTGATAGTACTTTGTGGCACGCTTTCTATGGCATATATCAAAATGTATTTGAGCGTATGCAATGAAAATTTTTAAAATATCTGTCCTCAACTAAATTGATTCGCCTCATCTCCTTACAGGTTTATCTGTTGCTGTTCCCACACACTATTCCCTTGTTACACAAGGGTAACTAGACCCATACGCCATAGAGCAATCGCATATAATTGTTGTCATACACAGCCTAGTATGTAAAAGAATTACAGGGGCCATGGAAACAACTCCTACCGCAGCTTTGAAGATGATAGTGAATCTTTCATCCGCGTTAAATGTTCATACAGAAAGAGAAGTAAAAGGCCAAACACATATAAATCAAGTACACAGCACTCTCCATCTTCAGTTAGAAGATAGATCTTAAGATAGAAGAACTCAAGGCAGATCCCGTTGCAGTGAAACCGAATTAAGGCATGATTCAAAAATTCAACCTTGACAAGACATAGAAAAATACTTGATAAGGAGAATTGGAAAATGGACCACCTGTCCAGACGAAATACATCTGGTGCGCTGATGACTGTAAAACCGAACAAGGTATCAGAGCCGAAATATATGGACTTAATGAAAGGACGACGATCCAGACGAGTCCAAGTAAATATACTGGCAGTATTTTAAGCGGAAGGTGTCTAATCGCACCGTATCCATTTTAGTCGACAGCAAAGCAATGTCAAAGTAACACGATTTGTAAAAGATAAAGTTAGATTTGTACGGTATTATGCGCGTAGTCTAAATGAGCTCAGTAGTCGCAAGAAAATGACTTTGTGTAAAGGCTTAATAATGCGTATACGTTTGATAAGAAGGCGGGCGAATTGGCTCAACAAGCTTCGGCTACAGCACTCTTAGAATCGGAGACTTTCTGTGACATTGGATAAACACATACAAAGACAGCCATGAAAAAGTGAGCTGAAAATATGTCAAAGGAAGGGTGTGTAGATTCTGCCAAGCGAAAAACGAAGCAGCGGGTCATGTACTATGCGGAAAACGTTTTACAAGAACACAGTTTCTACAAGTTAGTAGTTGCATGAAATGTGACTCGAGGCCCTTTGATGTTAAACGAAATGCCTCATTCCCATGTCGGAAGGTTTGGAATAAATATCTTCCTCTGGTTTCGCTAAGGTCGGCAAATGAATTTTGGAAAGCGAAACAATTCTGTATACAGTGATTCTTCTCTAAACTGAGGAAGTATACATACTAAGTTCTGTTGACTTAAGCAATGATTCCTGTAACACTATACAATAATTCGAATGTGTTCGTTTTCACAACCACAACTACCTCAATACCTGCACATACGGATTGTAGGATATAAAGAATTCTAGAGCTAACCAAAAGCATAAAATTAAATATTTGTGTAGAAAATTCAATTAATTTAAGGTAACTTTGGTGTGGGCAGTTGGAAAATCTAAATTTCACGAACTATTGTCAACCGATTTATAAAATAATCTGAATAATAAGATCCTCTTCCACCTGATAGTAAATTTTGGAGAGGCTAGCTGTCTGGACTGCAAGAACTTCTATTATTACGATTACACAACGTAAGCTAGAAGGTTATATTATATTATTAATGAAGCCTACCATGAAAGTCTACGAAATGATAACAAAATTTACAACATTAAAATTCAGTTGATGCCAGAATACTTTAAATTAGCTATATAATATACGAGAGAAGTTTTTAATTTTATTTACCTAGCTATAATAGAAACGAGTTCGAAAAAAAATACTTTCCATCGTTAGAACCATTAACACCAACACACTTATTCCAACGTTTGTTTAATAACGCTCTGCTTTCGAAAAAAATGATTTTGGTAATTCAGCAAAATATGATCTCATGGCGTTTTTCATGTCGTCGTTCGATAAAAATCGACATCCTATCAAGTGTTTTTTGAGTTTTGGAAAGAGATAATAGTCACGAGGGAGCGAGGTCGGGACTGTAGGTTGGATGTTGTAATTCCTATCTATGATTCTTATTCTATTGCTTTTTGTGCCCTATACAGTGTGTAAACGAAATATGACTGCATACTTTAATATGTAATAGCTGTAATAATATTAAGCATAAAATGCTAATGCACGAGATCTTGAACGAGATCAAAGAAAAAAATATTTAATAAATGCGCAAGGCTCGATTCAACTCTGGTAAATTTAGTATCCCAGCGCTACTCCTGTTGAAGCAAAATAGTGGGACTAGTAGATGCGATGAAGCATACAGTATGCATTATCGCATTTACTATTTTGTTCAGTTTGCCTCATATTGTAAGTCAGAAGTCAGTCTGCTACTAACAAGTATGTATGGCTTATTCAAATCACGAATTAACGGATATCGTCTTACTATACGGTGAAACAGGTGAAAATGTTAGAACTACTAGACGTATTTATGAAGGGCGGTTTCCGAACCGAAGATATCCATCCAATGATTTAATTTTACAAACCGTGTACAGATTGGGAAATCGCGGGTCATTGCATTCAAGTTATGAAGGTCGTGGCCGTGAAAGAGGATCTTCGGCAACGTATTTTTCAACCTGCGGCCAATATCCATGAGGACCGAACTATGTTAAAGTGTGTACATACTTGTATTTACGCAAATGACATACCTTTAATCATTCCACCAGTTTCACACAAATTTGCTCTTTTTATGACAAAAAAATAGTCTTAAAAGAAGATGCAAATAGAAAACAAACAATTAAAATTACAAATGTAATTTATTATTTCTCGTGAATTTAATATTGAGACAACTAAATTAAAAATTCCATACCACAAAACTTTTCTACCGTTTAAAACTTTTAAAGAAATTGCATATTGTATCTTTTTCGGGATATTACAAAGGTCAGGTTATTGACTTACTTATAAATAACAAGACAACAGCTTGAATAAATAAATGTGTATATCTTTGTTGGATCGATAACAACATGCTAACATGCAAAACTTTTATCAATTGCTGGTTCTATTTTGTGCTTTTATGTTTTCATCTTCAATTAAATCACCATTTACTGTAGAACAAAGAAGATCCACGTAGCCGAAGTAAAGAAAGTCGTTACAGAAGAAATCGAGAAAAACACTTGGCTTTTACCCTATCGCAGGAAAAGTCCTCGCGGAACTATCTCTTAAGTGCTTATAATTGATAACATTTAGATACGCAATGTTTCGAACTAACTACTATCCAGATATGTTACTGAAGTTATTATGATCCCTAGGTCTGGAAAGAATCAGCACGAAATATTGCCAGTGCTTTATAAAATCTTTCAGAAGATTCATGTTAAAAGACTAATAACAATATTGGATATCACAAATACTATTCCAGAACACTAACTTAGTTTTTGTAACGAACACGGAACCATTAAGCAAGTGCATAGACTAGTAAACAAAATTAAGGCTTAAACGTATAGTGATTAATTCAACTGCCTTTGTTAATACATTATAAGCGATTGTTGACAAAGTATGGCATGAAAAGCTTCAGTAGATGTGATATTCTCACTTTCTCATCATTAAATCTAATATAACTGACAGACATGTCTTTATCAAAAAAGGTACTGAACAGACGAATTAACGTGCAATAAATTGTGGATATAGTCATCTCATATCGGTCCGACGCCAACATCGTGCAACTTGTAGTTTAACCTTAATAAAATCCAGGATTGATTCAACAAAAGGCAAATTAAAGCAAATAATTAGAAATCTACACATGTAGCTTTCACAATGCATCCTCCAGAGAACACAAACAACTATCAACTTGGGCCGATTACACAAAATATCTTTGAATGCACTTCGATCGCCTTTCACTTGGCAGAAACATATCTTTACTAGACGTAAGCGACTTGATCCCAAACTCCAACAAATGTATTGGATTACTGGATGCAAATCCTTCTGTAGAGAATGAAAGCTATTCTAAAGCCAATCTAAATTTATGGAATCCAGCTAACGGGGAACTACGAGCAAGTCCAACATCGCCATTTTCAAAAGACTACAGAATAAGGTTCTACGTATGTCTGTTATTGCTCCATACTTTGTACCAAACGAAGTTACTCAATGTGACATTTTAGTTGCTTCAGTGACTGAAGTGATCAGAAAATTTAGTCAAGAGTATACTAAGCGCTGATAGTATAAGTGAGATACCCAAGTGTAGTCCGTCGATTGAAACGATTGCGACCCGTCGAGCCCGTGAATTTCAAAAGAAAGGTATAATTAAGGAAGTTTACGGTTTACAGTTTACGGTGATACTGCTATCAGTAACAGTAAAGTTCGAAAGTGGGTGAGAATGTTTAAGGACGGATGAGTTAATGTGCTTGATGAGCCGTGCCCTGGACCACATTCTGTGATTTCTGAACATTTGGTTCGTGAAATGGACAACAAAATTTGAGATGACAGACGATTCACAAATTCAAAGGTATCAGTTGATTTTCTACAGGTTTTAAGGGCAGATTTATACATCATTGTTTCGGAGAAACTAAAATATCGAAAATTGTGTTGTCGGTGGGTTTCGAAGCTGCTTTCTGACGAATCACAAAACGAAAAGATTGGACTGTGCTTTTGTCGTTTTTGACTTGATACGAATTTTTGAACCATATCGTTATAGGAGATAAGACTTGTGTATCTCACATGACTCCTGAGTCCAAGAAACAGTCAATGAAATGGCGACACACATCGACGCCAACAAGAGTGATTTTGTTAGTAGCCTTTATGCCGAGATATACAACCATCACTTCTAATGCGTTTAGTGAGACCTTAGGAAAACTCATGAGTGCTGTACAAAACAAACTGGACAGATTGGACAGACTGGAACATCCGCCTTACAGCCCAGACCTTGCATCGGATATTTTTACTTGTTTCAGTACTTAATGGAGTTCCTTAGTGGTTAAGCGTTCGACGACGACACAGGCGGCTGATTTCTTTGACATTGGAATTCAAAAACTTGTTGAACAGTATGACAAATGTTTGAATAAAAATGTAAATTATATATAAAAGTAGATGAAAATATGTAGAATGTGGAAATAAATATACTTTAATGATATGTATTTACAGTATTTTTCTTCTAGTACGAAAACGGACCTAAAAAAATTTCATCGTGTTTTTACTAATTTCTACTAATTAGTTTAATTTGATTAGTAGATGTTATTATCTAATTTCTTAGGAATTAAAACAAAAGGATAAAGAATAGCGGTTTGCCAAAAATAGACACTAGACAAAAGGTGTGGTCTTATGCCTTCATACCATTTTACACATAAAATTCAATTCTACAACTTGTTTCAAAACGGATATAGATTAAATGGTATGAAGGTTATCTACCTGTCACTGTCAAAATTTATCATCGAGAGATATGGTGATGAAATTAATGACAGATACAATTAGATTATTAATTTATTTAATAAGAAAACTTTAAATATGAGATATTAATCAAACAGGAAGGTAAATAACTAATTTGTAGAAATTTTAATTATTATATTTTATAACAAGTGTGTAAAATGGTCACTATTCTGTTGAATGCATAATGCAGTAGGACGTTTCATGTTGTCAAAAATATTTAGCAATACATTTGGTGTTATTTCATTACATTTAATTGTAATTGTATTGATTAAGTCATTCAACCCAAAAATAGAAATATATAACGGAATAAGATCTGGTGACCTTGCTGGCCTAACACTTCTGCTTCTAACTCGATGAGGAAAGTAATATTCTAAAACCTCTAAATTTTCACGAGTTGTATGTGCAGTAGCCCAATCTCGCTTGAAGTAGCCCCCATTGAAATCGTATCCTTGCACTGGAGTTGAAAATAGTGTTAATATTCTCGGTATCGTTGGCTAAAAAATATTGTGCCTATTTTTCTACGACAAAATACAGCTAACCATACTCTAACTTTAACAGGATATAAAAGAACTTAGATGTGATTATTTGGATTGTTTATAGGCCACCTTCTGTAATTTTGTTTATTTACAAACCCGCTTAAATGAAACCATGATTCATCAGTAAAAAAATTTAGGTCAAGAATTTCGTCATTATTTACATTGTCTTGAAAGAAGTTGCAATAATTCAGCCTACTAGCGTGATCTCTGGGTAAGATCTGTCGAACAATCGATACTTTGTATGGATACATATGCAAACGTTTCAAAATTATATCAACAGTACTAGAAAATACGTTCGTTTGAACTGATAAACGACGAACAGGTGTATGTGGGTTTTCTCCAACCAAGTTTTCTACGTCTTCAATAATATTTTGCTGTGTACGTGGTCTACAAGAACTCTTGGCTTTTAACACAGATCCTGTAGACCGAACCTTCTCCACGACTATACGAATGTGATGATCTGATGATATATCAACAACTCTATCAGGAAATTGCAAGTGAAACGGTCGCTTACATTGGAATGGAATATTGCCATTCTCCGTTAAGAAATTGTGCACTTCAGAAATATGCTTCAACAATAAAAATATTTTCTTGCAATGTGTACATTATTTAGTGGTATTGTCTATTAAGTAAAAAAATATTTTTAAAAAAAAATTATATTGCTAGTCACAAAATGACAAATGTAAAAATGACATTAGATAAATAGCTAATTATAAGTAAAAGGCAAGTGACATAATAATTTGCAAGTACTAGTTACTCAGTGCCTACTGAGATTAATTTCTTTTTGAAACACGTTGCATAAAGTATCACATCGTATAGAAAATATCAAAATAATTGCATTACTTATGTGTAGAGCTGAGGATGTTTGCGGTATAACCATGGTTATATCATGTAACCATAGTAATTTACTATGGTTACATAATATAACCATGGTTATACCGCAAACATCCTCAGCTCTACTTATGTGTGTTATTAGACATCTATTTTTTGTACTTCCCTATGTCTTACACTTCGCTATATCCTCAATTACAACTGCACAATATTTATGGATAATAGTATACATAATACATACATGGAGGTATAATCTCAAATTTGTATATTCTTCATTAACTCTAATGTACTGTTTCATAAGAATATGCGTAGGATATTAATAATATATTTACGTCTTTCTAAATTTAAAAGGAAAACTTTCACGTTCTCGCGCCAATGTATCTTCTAATACTGCCCACCATTTTACTGTAATTTCTTAAAAGTGTAAAATTAGAAACGATTTAATAAAGACATGTATTTGTAGGCAGGATATAAAATTAAATTAAAGACAGATATGACGCGCTCTATTACCGCGTTGTTTCTAAGTTATACATGACGACATAATATCAGGAGTATTTATTTTAAACGTGTTGTTCATAGTCACGGTTAATCAACGTGGCAACGCTGATTTAGCGAGAAGTCTATAATAAATATAATATGCACTATGTACCACATCTAAGCATTTATTAAGCTCCAAGTTTAGTATACTATGTATTATTGAGTAAACGATGAGTCTTATTATACTTAAGTCATAGCTCTAGGATTCTAAAATCCAATTCTGTCTAACATAAATGTGTTAGGGAATGACTGATCTCAGTGATCTCTAATAAAGAGTATACAAAACTAACATTTTGTTTAAATTTGTTGAATTAAGTTATTAAATTTATAAAATTCTAGTTGCGGCGCTTAATTTATTACACACTCCTATCTTAGGGAAAATTATAGACGTAGGTACGAATTACAGCACTAAACTCTCTATTATGTACTGAATTTTTATGTTTTTTGTTAATAAAATGTTTATTATTAAGAAATTGCATGAATACGAAAAATAAAATAATGCTTGCGAAAAATAAAATAATGGTCGCGAAATATAAATTGAAAGGCCACGACTTCTTGAAAAGAGAAGACGTTATAAGTAGAGAACGGATGCAATTTCCATAAAACGCAATCGGCAATTGGAATTGTGTATAACGTCGCTCAGTACATCTCGGCGTAATTCAATGAAGTATTTGTTTGACTTACTCGGCCACATGGTCTCGCAGCGATAACAATGGACAACCCAGCTATTGTATTCGGAGAATATAGTGTTTGTCAGTGGCGTTGTGTACGTAGATAAAATAAATAAGTTTATCGTATTTCGTAAGAGAAATAGCACGTACATTCCTTTTCTTTTCATTTAAGCAACATCTTCCAATTATTTTCACGTAAGTGTGCATAAAATTTCGTTATTTAATTTCGTTTATTTGGATCTAGAATAATCTTACTTTTTCAGACAATGGAAGAGCGTCGAGAATGGCATCGTGAAACAATGGCGAGTTGGATTGAGGGCCATACTGATTGTATGTACATTGCCAGTGATTCCGAAATTTATTGTGAAGTGTGTGAAACGTTATTGAAAAATTGCAATAAATCAACCGTAAAACGTCACGTAAGATCGCTAAAGCACGAAAAAAAATTGAACCCGTTGGAATCTGACAATTTTAACAAAGAACTCTGTGAAACTTTTATGGCAGCTAATATTCCATTATTTAAATTGAACAATCCAACTTTGAAGACATTTCTGAAAAAATATACTAGTCGAAATGTTCCTGATGAATCAACTTTACGCAAACGAGAACAGTAGAACATTAGAAGCCATCTTTTAAATCAATACATATGGATAAGCGCCGACGAAACGGCGGATATGTTAGGACGCTGTGTGGTAAATGTTGTAGATGGTGTACTACATCCAACTATTCCCTATAACTCATATATAATAGTAACAACTCTTATAAATATACTTCATCCGGAAACATTTCCTCAAACCATTAAGGACAATATTCAAAAAATGCTTCATTCGGACGCCACGTACAAAGAAAAAATACTTTTATTTGTCAGTGATAGTGCTGCGTATATGTTAAAAACAGGCAGACTATTGAAGAAAACATATCCTAATATGCTGCATATTACTTGTGTAGCACATGCTCTCCACAGAATCTGTGAATATATCAGACACTTTTCCGGAAGTTGACAGACTTGTATCAGCTTTTAAAAAAGTTTTCAGAAAAGCACCATTGAGAGTAGCTCTTTTCAGGGAAAAATTTCCATCTCTGTCACTGTCTCCCACTCCAGTAATAACTAGATGGGGAACATGGCTGGAAGCTACTAGTTATTATGCTGAGAATTTCGATAGTCTAAAACATTTCGTAACACTGCTAAAGGAGGATGCTAGAAGTATTGGTGAGTTCAAGAAGCTCACACAAATCCCAAATTTTAAAAATCAGTTGTACTTTCTTCACGAACACTTTGGAAAATTGCCAAAACTAATCACTTATTTTGAAAATCGAAATCTCAAATTAAATGACGGATTAACCACATTAGATGTGGCTGTTAATAATTTGAAAAGTATTCCAAGTAACTTCGGATGTGGCCTTCGGCAAAAGTTTGAAGCAATTCTTAATAGAAATCCAGATTTAATTACATTGCAGCAATTATGTATGGAGACAATTCCACAAAATCTAACGGCTAAATATGAAGAAATAAAAGAATATTTCCAGTATGCACCTATAACCAGTTGCGATGTAGAAAGGGCGTTTTCTATTTATAAGGATGTACTTAATTCAAAGAGAACAAAATTGACAGAAGAAAACCTTGAGAAACTATTGCTAGTCAATATTAATACTCCTTTACTCAACTTGAACGACAAAATGAACAAATAAAAATGTTCCAATTATAGAAATAAAATTAAAAACTTTAAAAATACAACTTTTCAACAAATACATATGTATTTCGTAATTTTATAGATCACCACCCGTTTGTTTTCCAATTATATAAATAAAAGTAATTAATAAATATGTATTTCGTAATTTTAGATAGATAGATCACCACCCGTATGTTTTCCAATTATATAAATAAAATTAAATATTTTAGAAATACAGCCTTTCGCCAGTACTGCACTGGGCTTTGCGTCATGTGGTAAGCGTGTCCGTTCTCTAGTTATAAGCAATCTTGAACAGATAGAAAAGTCTTAATTTTAATAGGCAACGTAGACTTTGGTATTCTTTCGTATATGGTATAAGATAATATGTGTTGCACAAATATACTTAAAAAGATACTAAATCATGTTTTCGTCATCGTTTAAAAGGCCCACGACAAGTACAGTATGGCGGCAAAATACTGTAATAACTCTGTAGCAGTTCGTAATATTCGAGAATTGAGGAGCGCCAGGGAGGTCACGCTTATTGCTAGCGCTAACTGCTGCACATATGGCTATCTTCAATGTGACCAGCGTACTGGCTATCGAGTAAAATGTATCAATCGTAGAGTCACATTTTGTCGTAATTCTATTTATTTTTTGCAAGTATCTAGTATTTTCTCTTGCTTGTTTCTCTTTTCGGCGTATTTATTATTGTTTCCATTGATATTACAGAGTTATCCATAATTTTTTTTATACATTCCACAATGTAAGGGCTGGTCGACCATCTTGCTATATAAAGGATCAGCAATTCCTTTGCTGTAAATCTTTTAGAAAGATTCTGCGTTTGTGAGTGACATCAGCGCTATAATTTGTATGTTCTTTGATAAAAACAGTAAACGCATCATGACGGAACACGTCATAGGCCATCGCTTACTTTGCCTTTTACATGTGTGAATACCATTTGATCCATAACGTTGACACAGCCTTTTGTTTTATTGTAGTTGGAGAAAATATCAGAATTATTATGCATCATTGTCAGCTATGATATGAGGCATAGTGCTTAGTAAAATTACGCGTTCTTTTTAGGTGCGTAACTTACCATGTTCGCGATTTTTCTTGAAGCAAAATGAAGAACATATACCTAAACTTTTTTTCGATTGTTTCACCTCCTTTGTAAAAGCTCGCTTATTTTGATATAGAGTACCAACAAGAGTAATATTTTTTCCAAAAAGGTACTTTGTTAATGAAACACTCATAAAAAATGGTCAATTGTCAGGTTCAGACCAAAATTATGAATACTGCGTACTAAAGCTTGCACTGTTTCAAATTCCAGATTCTTATATGTAGGTTTCCGGGTAGGTGAACAACATAAACTAAAAAAAGGATTCCAGATGTAAGCAATTTATCGGTTTCTGATCATGTTTTTCAAGTTCTAGTAGTCTCAAGTCTAATAAATCTTTCTGCAAATCGAAATATGGATATCGTGGCTCGATATGTGGGATTACCTAATTCATCAGAAAAAACTTCCCTTGCAGAAACATCCTAGTTTCTGCAACTCCAGCAAAAATTAAAAATCCGCGTAGTGCATAAATTTTATCAACAGTTACATCGGTTTATGTTTCTTATTTCACATTGCAAACACGTCTTGCTGCTAAATTGGTAGTGAACAATTTCCTGCATAATAACTTCAGTTACAAATAGCTAAAAAGGTTCGCTTGGTGCGGCAATCATATGTTTTTACGTCAAAGCAGGTGTACCCTTAATAATATTATGTAGACGAACTTTATTTTTAACTAGTGGTTCTATTTTTTCACTCCAGGCTCCTTGGGAAAATATAAAAACTTCGGGTTTGGATTATCACTGTTATTAATATTTTCTGCAGTAGTGCTATCACCATCGTCATCGCTACTGAATCCAGGGAGAACCCATCACAATTTGCTTCGAAATGACTGTCCATTATGTCATCATTTTCTACTTCTGAAACACCACTTTCTACAGAAGTTGGATTATCGCACACATTAGCCAATTGCAACAACGTTCCCTCGAACTTAGGATCATCAAATCTTACACCTTGTACACACTTTTCGATGTCAATATTGCTTTTGTGCTACAACTTCACTCAATGTAACTTGCGATTCAACTGAAGAACAAAGCATACTGCATGGGTACATCCTGTAATAATGCAGGTTTTAACTTGTATAAACGTGCAGATTAGCAATAACTAGCTGAGGAAAGTTAATACAAAAATATTGCTTGAGGGCCTCGCAGGCCTGGTTTGTGTAGATTCTAAATAGTGGTGATAAAAAATTATTTAATAATTTAAGAAAATAAGTAAAAATGCCCTGAGAAACAGTTGAATGAATACCTGTTTAGACCATATCAGAATGCTGGATTAATTTAAGAGAATTTAATAATGCATCTTATAGTAAACACTCTAGTTGGCAATTCCTTATGAGAAAAAATTCCACCGTAACTGTAACACTCCTGTGGGATGAGTATCATGAATTGGCCCATTTAAATCCTCTAACAAGAGAATTCAAGACTGCTCCATCAAATTATCAAGTAAAATTCTTGTTGAAACAATTTTGTTGGAATCGAGAATTCATTGAATATTATCTTGAAACGAGGGGACTTCTTGGGAGGAGAACGTAGAAAACTGAAGGTTTAATGTTGACAAATCGCCGAAGAAAACTTTGATTATTACACGAATTTTTAATATATCTCAGAAAACATTTGGAAAGAGTTTACAAGAAAGTTTAGGAATGAATCAAATGTCAGGGAATAAAATTCCCAGGCTCGTCATACCAGATTTAGAAACTGATCGCACGAGAACTTGTCAGGAGAATCTGGATGTTTCAAAACAAGACTGCAACATTTCTTCGAAAATTATCACTAGCAATTAATATATATATATATATATATATATATATATATATATATATATATATATATATATATATAGGTATGTGGAAAGATCCCGACGATATCTCGATATATAAATATATAAGCATCCTTAATTGAGCACTGTCAATTACTCCGTTGATGATTTTGTGTCCCACGAATCTCTCTTCTATGAGGTAAAGAATTCGTATCATGTTCATCGTTTCATTGATGGTATGGACAATCATTTTGAATGATAAGAACTTTTTCTAGTAAAATGCTGAAAACAAATATAATTTGGCGCCCATACTGTGTAAGCGTATTCCAATTTACTAAGAATGAAACCCACAAACTTAAATTTGAGAAGTTGTAAATTTACTGAAATGATTTGACGTGCGCATAACAATACTCAAGGGGTGAACGGCAGTAGTGAATCAAAAACAATACTCCCAAATCGTTTGTTGTTCAAGATTACTCGAAATTTGATTGTTTACAGTATAAGTGGAATGAATATAAATATAGTAGATATAGGATTGTGTACGAAAGAAGTACTAAAGATAAATTTTTGATCGTATAAATTAAATAAGCTCGTATAGATAAACAATATTATTGAAAATGTTTTGTTTTATACAAAATATGGTGAGATTTTACCCACTAAAATATGTGTGAAATTAATATGTTCAATACTTCACGTTTAAAAAAATTATGTAATGGGCAGAAAATATTATATTAATGTAAACATGATAAATTACTGATAATTATGCAATACATAAGTTAAAGTTTAGAAAGTAAATGATATTTTGAATAACGTTAAAAAAATGGCACACGAACTGTTGTGGATGCTGAGGTGATTTGTTTAAAAGAATAATAATCTTTTTTGATTATTTTGTATTTAATAACTAAGATAACAACAATAAGTGTTCACACATTAGTATTAGATATGCAATGCCAATTCTTCTCGCTTTCTTGGCGTTAGTTGACGCTCTCTGTCTCTGTCTTTGTACGCAGGGCAGCCATGCGCAGGAGTTATTCAGGTGTCGAATGCTTCGACATTGCCGCCCCCCTTGAACCCTTTAAGGGTACAAAAAAGTATTGTATTACAAATACATATTAAAAAATATAAAACAATTGATAATTATAAAAGGTGGTTCAAACAAATACAAGTTTAATTGTTTATATAATTGTCTGTTGGCAATGGACACAGATTTCGTACAGCTCTCTTGTATATACTTCCATCACAAAGTCGCACAGATACTACGCGCACAACACCATCACTTCCTGGGTGCAACTCGGTGATTCGGCCTCGTTGCCAGCGTAGGGTGGTAATTTTTCTTTTATCAGAACCAACATACCTGGTGCCAAATTTGGAGTGCGCTGTTGCCACTTCGATCGCCGTTGTAGCTCTGTTAAGTACTCTAAGGAAAAGCGTCTCCAAAAATGCTGCTTCATCATTTCGAGATGCTGAAACCTTGGTAGACGGTTAGCAGGAACCTCTTGGAGTTCTGGTCTTGGTGGTGCTGTAAGTGGCTCCCCAATCAGGAAGTGGGCAGGAGTTAGGATTTCTAGGTCGCTTGGGTCTTGTGTAAGAGGTAATAGTGGTCGGGAATTTAGAACCGCCTCTATCATAGTTAATAAAGTGTACAATTCTTCATAGTTTAAGATCGTTTCACCAATAACCCGTCTTAAATGAAATTTTGTGGATTTGACAACACTCTCCCACAAACCACCGAAATTCGGACTTTTTGCTGGTATAAAGTGCCAGTTAATCTTATTTTGACGAAGCTTGTTAATAACTTCAGTCTCGAATTCTTGAGAATTACAATATTCAAATAAGTACTTTAATTATTTATTAACGCCTTTAAAGTTAGTGGCGTTATCCGAGAATATATCTGTGACGTTACCGCGTCGTGAGATAAAGCGTTTGAATACGTTTAGAAAAGATTCAGTAGACAAACTGGTCGCTAGATCTAAATGAACAGCTTTAGTCACCAAGCACACAAAAACACATACATAAGCCTTTGCCCGCGCTAAACTTGAAGTAATTATAATTAGGCCAGCATAATCTACACCTACCTTTACAAAAGGCCTAGCAGGTTTGACTCTTTCTTCTGGCAGATCTTCCATTAGTTGAGTATACGCGACAGGTTTATTTTTAAAACAGTTTATACATTTGTGAATTATTTTTCTGACAATACTACGCCCTCCTATTAGCCAGAAGGTCTGACGTATGGCTGTCAATGTACCTTGTATTCCTGCATGCAATTGTTTAATGTGATAATGTCTTATAATTAATTCAGTAACGTGATGGGTTTTAGGAATAATAATTGGGTATTTTGCATCAAATGTTGCGTTCGAAAGTTTTATGCTGCCTCCCACTCTAATTAAGCCATTTTTGTCAATAAAAGGATTAAGTGGTAATAATGAGCTTGTTTTAAGAATCTCTGTTTTTTGGCTTAATAGTTTGTGCTCCACAGGAAAGCAGCTGATTTGTATTAATTTTAATAGTTTTAGTGTAGCTTCATCAAGTTCGTAAGGCATTAAGAAACCTGTCCTTCTTTCAGTTGGACTTTTGCAATTATGAATAAATCTAAACATAAAAGCTGCAATTGCGTTGTAATTTTATAAAGGAGGAATAATTTTCTAAGGATTTTAAAGAAAATTCATCATCGACAATATTTAGCATGCACGTTTTCCGTTTCTCAGGAACATCTTCTGCTTGAAGAGACTTATCATTTGCATTACTATTTATCGCTCATGTTTCATTCGGAAAATTCAAGAAGTCCGACCCAGACCACCATAAACTGCAAGTTAGTAATTGTTCGGGATATAATGCTCTGGACACAACGTCAGCTGGATTACCTTTTGTATCTACATGACGCCAATTATTTGGATTTGTAAGTGTTTGTATAATTGACACTCTGTTAGCAACGAAGGTGTTCCAATTGGTTGCAGGACTTGACAACCAGGCCAAAACAATAGTTGAATCGGTCCACTAAAATAATTTTACATTAGGTAAATTCACACACTTCAAAACCCTGGTTACCAATTCTGATAAAAGTATCGCCCCACATAGTTCTAAACGTGGTATGGACAACACTTTCAGTGGTGCAACCCTAGATTTCGCGCACAATAGTTGCGTGTGATAATTAGCTAATTTATCCCGTGATCTGACATAAATGCAACATCCGTATGCTTCCTTGGAAGCGTCACAGAAGCCATGCAATTCTGTATCTCCTGATGGATCATTAGGAAAAGTATATCTTGGAAGTTTAATGTTATTTATTAAATGAAATTGAGTAACACAATGATTCCAAGTATTTAATAAGTCATTTGGCATATCATCCCAATCAATTTTGGATATCCACACCCTTTGCATTAGAATTTTTAGTTTGATTATTATTGGTTGTAACAAACCTAGAGGATCATAGATGCGATTGATTGTCGAAAGCACGGTTTGTTTTGTTACCGGATTTAAATTGTGATAAGCGTTGACGCGATATTCCAGGGTATCTTGTTGAGCATTCCAAAATACACCTAGAGTTTTTGTCACACAAGCAGGGTCCAATAGTACAAATGGGTCGCCGCGATTATCCACCTCGTCAAGAATTTCTGGCGCATTTGTGACCAATTTACGCAATTCAAAACCCCCTCGTAACATGACTTTCGTTAATTGTTCTCGAAGGACCTTTGTTTTAGATATTGTTTCTGCTCCCGTCAAACAGTCATCCATGTAAAAATCTCTCATTATAACACTAAGAAATAAGTAATTAAATTAAGATTGCAATAAGGTATACATAGGACAAACGGGAAGGACATTCAAAATTATGATGAAAGAACACGAGAGAAGCCATAAAGAAAAGAAAACAGATTCAACTTTCGCAAATCATTGTTTAGAAATTAATCATAGATTTAATATAGATTTCAAAATTTTACACGTTCAAGGAAAAAGTAAAAAACTTAACCTGTTAGAAAATTTAGAAATTAATAGATACAATAGTTTAGGATTAGCTTTAAATGACCAACTAGATTTAAACAACTCCCCTCTACTAAATTTAAGATTGTAAAAATTTTTACACCACCATTCCCCAATAATTTTCACATAAATATTCGAACTTGCATTGTACATATTCAGTATTCATCCACCTGATGAAGCCATTGTATGGCGAAACAATATTGTAGTGTTTACAATAAAAGAATTTTTTGAAACTAGAAGTTTAATTACTTATTTCTTAGTGTTATAATGCAGTTTCAACAAGTATCTCCTTCGTCAATTAACTATCTCTCATTATAATTGAGTAAGCTTCCGGAAAGTTCTGTTTCTCTTCTTCCGCTAATTGCTGTAAAGTTTTTATCGCTAAAATAGGTGCACAGTTACTTCCATATGTTGCGGTGGTTAGTCTGTATGTTTGAAGAGGATCATTTTGATTCTCACACCATAATATCAATTGATAATTTGTATCTGTGTATATATATATATATATATATATATATATATATATCTCAATTGATAAATTTTTGGAGTTTTTCGGCTTTTATATGAAATATTTACAAATATTATCAAATTAGTATGGAATTGTGAAGTAAATGTGAATGTAAACATAGCTGTCTACAAATTACAACGCGTCATACGAAACTTTTAATTGAAATATTTTGCCTACGTTTGGACTTCAGCCTAAGTCTACGGTTTGCCGGACCGTTGCTTTACCAATTAAGCCACGATAGTCCTTGGTTCAAGCTAGTTAGAAATGCATTATAAAGAAACACTGTTAATGATTCAGATGTCAGTTATTGAAAGCAAATGTCAGTTATTGAAGCAGATGTCGGTTTCGAAAGCAGATATCAGTTTTGAAAGCAGATGTCAGTTTTGAAAGCAGATATCAGTTATTGAAAGCAGATGTTAATATTTGAAAGCAGATGTCAGATTCGAAGATTTCAAATTGCTAATTATTACTCCATAGCTATTTAGATAATTTCTTAGCCGTTCATTTAATATATTAATTGATAAATTCTTGGAGCTTTTCGGCTTTTATACGAAATATTTACAAATATTATCAAATTAGTATGTAATTGTGAAGTAAACGTGCTGTCTACAAATTACAACGCAAGTCATACGATATTTTGCAAAACTGACATCTACTTTCAAAACTGACTTCTACTTTCAATAACTGACATCTGAATAATTAACACTTTATAATAAATTTCTAATTAGCTTGAACCAAGGTCTATCGTGGCTTAATTGGTAAAGCATCTGTCCGGCAAACCGTAGACTTGGGTTCAAGTCCCAACGTATACAAAATTTTTCAATTAAAAATTTCGTATGACTTGCGTTATAATTTGTAGACAGCAATGTTTACAATCACATTTACTTCGCAATTACATACTAGTTTGATAATATTTGTAAATATTTCATTTAAAAGCCGAAAAACTTCAAGAATTTATCAATTGATATATATATATATATATATATATATATATATTTTGCAATTTTTTTTTTAAGTATAAATAACAATATAATTACATTGAATTAAATTTCTTTCATATATATATATTTTTATTTGTAATATTTTTGGCGATTTCTACATGGACAATTTTCAATTTGAAATTCAATATGAAATAACATTTTTTAACTTTTGCAATAACAGATCTAAACTTCGATTATATATATATATATATATATATATATCAAATTATTATTATTATTTATAAAATAATGAAATGAATTGCTGTAATATTATTCATAGATTACGTTAAACATAATCTCTTAAAACTTAATAAAACCTATATATTTCTAATCATGTTCCTGACTTCAAACTTCTGCCACCAATTTTCTGACACTAGTTCCTGTCACTTGCCTATTCCAATCCTATACATCACCAATTTAATGATTCTATTTACTTTTACATAAAATTTAATACACCTCCATAGCCCCCTAATTATATCTTTGATTATATAACAATTGAAGTCGAAGATGTTCTCAGCCTTAATCTTCACTAAATGCCAAAACAATCCTTATATCTAATTTCTTGCTCTGTAATTTTTGTTTCTTGATACTAATACGTTTTCTTTTACACCGTACACTTTAAATTTATACTCCTCAACCAAGTCTTTTTTTTATATTACCAATCTATTATTTCTTTTTAATAACAAAATATATTTTCTAACTTAATTTACATTCATACTTGAGAATACATTTACTATACTTTTGTAATATTTCAGTTTCAAACATTTTTTATTCAAGCACAAACATTTCCAATTATATATATATTTAACGTTGGTTTTCGTGTTTTGGCCAATGTATAAAATACTTTTATTAGCACATTCCAATTATAAAAATTTTCAAGTTCTAAGAATTCTTTACATCTGAAAATTTATTTATTACTTAAGATTATTAACAATCGGCATCTTTTGCCAAATTCATTTATTGCTCTATACATCAGACCTCTTGTTTTATTGCTTAGGGTTATTAGTAAACGTATTCAAAGACTAGATTTAATATGACCCCCATTGTTAACTAAATATGTATAATAGGCTCACGGTTGTATGTAACATGTAAAAAATCCATTACTGAACAAAGGACGAGCCAGAGATGTATACTTAGGTTTGTGGCACCTACTAATACTTAATTAGTAATGATACTTTATTACGTATTTATTAGTTAATATTATAATTTTAAGACTCTATGGTAAACCTTGGCTATTATTGCTTGTAGGTATAATTTCCAAGAATTAAATAACGCACAAAATTTCCCCGTTATGACGTCAAACAGTACACTGTTCAACGAATACGGTTTTAATCTGTAATAGTTAGTGGTATACAGTACAGAATAAATCAGTATCATTCAGAATTTCATACCAGCAACAAGAGACTCAACATTCAGAGTCTCATAACAGCAACAATGGCTCAATTGTATGAAATCAAACACAGTATCAACATCAAAACACAGTCTTCTTCATAAAATTCATTTCAAACAATCATGTTTTGACAAGAGACACCAGTCCGAGCAGCAGTTTCATGTTAGCATAATCCGTTGTAGATCCAAAATAAATGTATATAGTGTAAATAAATGTATTTAGATGAAAGTACTTCTATTCATTTAACAAACAGTCACCGAAGATTTAAAACTAAAGTGTATACAGCCTTACAACCTGTGCACGGTGAAGCAACATCGGAGTCATGATTCCAGTAACTGACATCGAAGTATCACCGCCAGAAACCCTATTCATCGCAAACATTTGGTCCACGTACCAACATTAAACATAACATCGGTGCATCAAACCCAAGCAATACAGACACGAAGTAGTATTTATTCTGAGATTTTTCTCTTTATTTTAATTCTATAAGAGTAAAGGAATTAATAGCCTTTTAACTCGTCTTTATATTTTTCTCTCCAAATTTTTCACGTTACCATATCAATAACCAATAATATTATCATCCCTCCTTTTTCCCCAGCTATTTGTTTATTTTTTTAATACAAATCTCTTAATAATAATACTTTTCACAATGGCAATTTTATGTCATATTCTTTTATTTTTCTGACAGTTACATTTGGCATATACACATTGTTTATCATTTACATTTAAAATAGTTCATTTAAGACACAATCTAACATAATTCTCTCCTGAAATAAGATTTTATAACAATCTAGTAAAACGCATTCATTCATTATTTTTATATAAATGTTATTTTACCTCGGGTTTTATTTAAAAATACACATAGCGAATTTAAAACATAAAGCAAAAGCTGAATCTACGATGTACCTATACTTACACAAAAATTACAATTACATTTCTTTAAGAAAAAGTTAAAGAAAGTAAGAACAATAGCTTCACTCTGTAATATTAATTGGACGAATTGTAATTATAAAGTTTCTTTAATTTAACGATAACTATATTTCGTTGATTAACTTAATTTTTTCATTTTAACAAATATTTTAAATATCACTTATTAGATTCAATTACATTTATATGCTTTCTTATATTCAAATTTTATTTCTTTCACTACCAAATTTGAAGTACTTTTATTAATATAATTTGATGACTATTTTTAGTTTAATTTTTGTTAGAATGTTGTATTTTATACTGCTGATAAATACACGATATTTTATTTTAATTTGAAAGTTAATTACGTATTAAGTTAAGCAACAGATAATAATATGTAATCATTGAATTTCTTGGAAGAAATCTACATACTTCTATTTTAATGTGAATCATTCGTTTCAGTTAAGATACATAGTTCAAATATGTAACCGGAATTATTTCAAAACTCTCTTTCTTTTACTAAAGTAAAATATTCTCATGTAGATGATATACTGGTTCAGACAGTATTGACTTGACCTTCGTTTAAAAGGGACCTAAAATTATGCAAATTGTATCTGCAGCGATGTACATCATAATAGCAAAAATTGCCTGAAAAATTTCATGCCATCCGTTTCATCTTATTGTTTTCAGATTTCGGTTGCTCATATTTTTTTTTTTATTTGTTTAGGGGTAGATTGGAGGCCCAACAAATAAAAGTATTGCGATGTAGATGGTATTAATTATTACGACACATAAACCTCTATTAAGCTTTGTTTGTAAAACACTGTATAGTGTGTGTAGAAAAGGTGTTATTTATCAATATGCAATCGCTTAATACAGGTAGTCTTCTCACGTTCGAAAAACGAGTCCATTTAAAAATGGGTATAATTTCTGTCATTGACTTATTGACTGACATCAATTAACCGAGTCTACGTGTTTATAGTAGTAGATATGGGATGCTTTTAAGCAAGTCAGTGTCAAAGAGTGTGTAATATTTTACAAGTTCAAGATATGGAATGAAGACAAAATTTGAAATAAGTAAAATCTTTAAACGCTTTGCACAGATGATTGATAGGAATAGAATTTGTTAATGTTGTACTATTTATTTGGATCACGTATGTAGCGAAGAAGTATACATACGGTACCGTACATAAAAAGGAAATCTCTAGTATAGACAAAACGAACATTTTATTGAATATCCAATATTAACACAATTTATCCTTATGAATACTGCTAATACTTTTATCATATTTTATATGACTATAGTATCTTTTATTTATTATTACATATAAACAAGTTGTTACCCATACATTCTCGGCATGTAAAAAAACACAATAAATTATTCTTGCAATTTATTCATAACCATCCTCTTCAAAGTACTCTCCCTCCACATAAATACACCGGTCTCACTGACTTATCCATGACTGGAAGCAGTGATGGAAGTCTTCGCGTGTTAACGTGTTTAAGACTGCCTGCGATTCGGTCTCGATCTCCTCAATTGTCCCAAAACGGCGCCCATTGAGCTTCAGCTTGAATATCGGAAACAGGATGAAATTACAATGGGGCAAGATTTGAGGAGTAAGGAGGGTGGGGTGCTATTACCGTCTTCCTTGAGGCAAGAAACTGACGCACAACAAGTGACGTGGGGGTTGGTGAATAGTCGTGGGGTAGGATTCACGAATTACTGCGTTACTTATCAGGCCGCCCGTCGAATGTTTTCTCTTAGTTGCCGAAGAACATAAAATCTATAAAGCTATAAAATCGTCCATTAATTGATTCGCCTGGTGGGAGAATTCCTTCGTGCACGATCTATCAGCGTCAAGGAATCAAATCAACGTCAACTTGACATTGCTTTGAACTTGCCGCGCTTTCTTCGGTAGTGGTGACGATGGCGTCTACCGCTGTCGTGACTGCTGCTTTGTTTCGGGAGAATACCCGTGCACCCATAATTTGTCGTCAGTACCGATTCTAGTACTGAAGTTCGTGTCCCTTTTGACAGTTTTTTTCAGCTATGTTCAAACAAGAACACGGTGCCGTTTTTGTTGCATGTTGAACTCACAGGATAGAATATGCTGACAAGCGCCGTACAATAAGCCGACAATGTTCTGTCTTGCAGGATAGCATCACGCACTTTTGCCACATTTTGTGGTTTGTTTTCTGTCGATAGGCGACCAGAGCGCTCATCATCATCAACCGACACACGTCCATTTTAAAATAGTTGTACCACTCATAAGCTTGACTCTGGCCCAAAGCGTCCTCATCAAATGCTTGTTTAAGCATTTTCAGATTTTCTGCTGCCGTTTAACGAAGTTTGAAGCAGAATTTAATGCATGTCCTCTTTGCTCTTTCACATAAGATATTATAGTGTCGCAAAATAACTCAAACACAACTCCACAAATACAAACACAAAACCACCTAGCCACCTAGGGAAGTATCGCTTCATCCCTTCACGTCTAAATTCCGGGAACTCTGTGTAGCACCTCGTACATACTTTCGTGTAATTTCTTAACAAAATTTTCAGGAATATTATACCATTCCTTAATGTAATAGAGTTCACAATTCATGTAGGTGTTTCAAGGCTTTGCCGTCTCTCAAGTGCCAGACATGTTTTATGACCTCTAAATTTGGTCTCTGCGACGGTCGGTCACTGTTCGTAGCACCCCCTTCCTGTTATTGATTTTAAATATGTTCAATGAATTATTACCAGTAAAACGATGTCCAAAAGGTATGTGATGTCGTTCTAGTCTTGACCAATAATGTTCAGCAATAAGCATCTCTTCAACATTAACCCTGTCGTAAACTCCTTTCGACAAGGTACATTTCTATCCTTAAATATTGACACTCTAATGCTTTTCCGCTACATATAAACACATTCCCTGAAATTCTCTAACATACTAATGTCTATTGGAACCAATACCAAATAATCGAAATCAGATTTGTTGGTCTATAAAATTTGTTTCCAATCATTATCTATCTTTTAACTTTATTATCTCGTTTAGGATGTGATGTTCTAACAGGTACACATACTTATAATGCAAATTTATTTAAAGAAGATAATTCTGCACTTACTTTCTGTCAATGCCGCAGAGTTAGATTCAAAAACTGTATCATCTGAAAATTTTTTCGATCGTTCAGTTGGTTTATCCACTACATTATAAACTTGGTTATACCTATTTATTGAAAATTCGTAATACTTGAAAGAGAATGTTTTACACGACCGGCTTGAGTGAAATCTTCTTCAATCAGAATAATCACTGTATTACTTTATTTTCAATACTTTGTCTAATATAATAAATTCTCCCACTTTTTGTGGATTAGAAAAAATTATAAATTTCTTAAAAATTAATAGTAATTCCATAATTATACACTACATTGTCTTGAGGATTATTTTAATATTCCCAACTATCGTCGTATGTGCCTGTTTAATATGCCCAGCAGTAAGTTTCATTGAATCTTGGAATAGTTTGTAGCCTGCCATTTGTTCGGGGAATTAAATAGTTTTTGCTAAAACCAGGGAATAGCTTCAAGCTGCTTAATTTTCGTTTGCTCAAGTTTATATACTAATATTTGATTATATGTTTTTTTTTATATTAATTTGTTTAACATGAATAATATAATAAATATGCTGCACTTAAATGAACATGAAGTGCCAGCTAATGCGCACAGTAGTTATATATTCATGAAGAAGTATATAAGCTAAATTACATGTCATAGCTCTCATATTCAAATCCTCATTTGCTTTTTCAATTACGTGGTGACTTTCAAGGTATTTATTTTCTAAACGGTAGTTAGTAAAACAGAAAGCGTCTTAATATTTTTACAAATATTTCTAATAATAATTTATATTACTAGAACATATGCTAACATAAGATGATTATGATTGTATTACAAAGCTGTTAATGCTACTTCGTTCTTAGCAGTATTTGATTTGATTATTATTTTTAGTTTTGTTAAAATCAGAAAGTATTATTTAACATTCAATCTATTCTTTAGGACTTATGTGAAACCTTAATTGATCTGAGCCGGTACTTTCGCAATCATTTACAAAACTACAAGTATCGCAGATTGTAAAACACTTATGAAAATATTTTGAAAATATTGATGATATCCTAGAAAAATTGCGATAATTCTTAACAAGCTATCACATTCAACGATTTACATGCTTACGAAAAAAATTAGATAAGAAAATAATAGCGAAGATCTATTGTATATCCCCGCAGATCATTAAATCAAGTTAAGTAATTCACATATACCAGCGACAACTAACAACAAATTAGTTTGATAGTAACTGATGTTTGCTCTTCCAATTACTTTTACAATTACTTTTTCTAGGCGCAGAACATTAAATTGAGCCAGGAAAAAGGTGTATGTATATTTATTTTTTGGTATTAAAAAATTTGATTGTGTAATTTGACCTGAGAAAATATTGTACGAGAGTATATCAAAGAGTATATAACGAGACTGGTGCTATAACTTCTTTCACAACTATAATTTTATAACACAAAGAATAAAACATGAAACCCCCAACTCTAAAGCACTTAACCTCAACTAGGCTTTGATTTAACTTTTGACATTTATTACAAATTAATTGTTAAATTGTCGGTGTTTGACACACCCACCGACAAAATGAGAGTGGAGCAAAGATATACGATAAAATTTTGTTTTCGGTGAGTAAAACTCCAACTGAAACCTTTAAAATGATTAAAGCTGCATATCCAGATGATAGTTTATCACGATGTAGAGTGTTTGAGTGGCATAAGAAAAACGCCGGTAATGTGATGTGCTAATTTTTTTTTCGATAAATTAGTAATTTATGATCACACCTAGAGAACATACAGTAACTAAACAGTACTATTCTAATAAATTTCGCGAAATCCTAAATGCAAAATTAAAGAAAAAACGGCCGCTATATCAAGACATCAGTTGGATCCTGCATCACGACAATGCTCCGGCGACAGATCAGCGATTCGTCAACGACCTCTTGAAGAATTGTGGGTGTAAATTATGGTTCAGTCTCCCTACTCGCCTGACCTTGCTCGATGTGACTTCCATTTCTTTCCAGAAACCAAAAAAGAATTGAGATGTCTAAAATTTGAATCGAATTTAGAGTTCAAGAACGCGATGATGAGTATACTAAATAGACTCTCAAAAAATGGTTTCTCAGATGTTTATGACAAGTGAACAAAACGATGGGACAAGTGCATTGCACAGAATGGGGAGCAGTTGGAAGAATAGTTGATGAAGTTTTCTAAATAAATGTGTCAATTTTATGTACTTCTGCACCTGCCTTGTTATTTTCTGATACTTCCTCGTATTTGAGATTCTTAAGCCATTTACCAGAATTTCTTTCTTTCTTTTTCTCAGATAATTTTATACTAATTCTAGAATCTACCAGCTACTTTTTTCAGAAATCAGTGATGTTATTCTCAACTCGTGTCCATGAAAATTTTAGGATTTTTAAATTTTTCGTTTTACATAGTTGAAAATTCAGAAATTTTTCACAATTTTTATTATTCTACAGCATGGATCTCGTACTGTTAATTTCCTTGGTTAATCAGAGTAATGTTTAGTAATTACAGTACCAGGATAATATTAATAATCTGAACGTTAATACGACTCCTATGGAGATTTTCTGCTGTATCTCTAAAACCAATCAATTTCGTGAAGATAAATGTTTACTTCTACAAAAAAAACATGAACTACATATTATTAAATTGTAACATAGTTGTAATACGAATATTTTCATTGCATTTGAGACTAGCTTTGGAGAAAATAAAAAAGCGAAATGATATACATTATTCAATTAATTAGAAAGGGGAGTAAGTGTATTGGCTTTAAACTAGTATTGTAACAATTAATGAGCAACGTATATTACAGAATAGTATATTAAAAAACAAGTTTCATAAGGCACCATTTTGCCGCACGAGATCAGTTTAGAAAACGAGCCGCGATAGCGGCGAGTTTTCTAAAGAGCGAGTGCGGCAAAAGGCCTTATGAAACGAGTTTTTTATACTATTTTTTCTATTTTGCATTTTTTACATTAATAAATTTAAATTATTTAATTTGAAAGTTCAGAGTTTTATTTTTATATAAAGCATGCAGTTGGTCACATTGATACTTGACATTTTCAAATTTAAATCTTGCTATCCGCGAAGAATATTATATTACATATTATTAATTTTCATTAACATATTTTCATTTAAAAATATAAACATGAGTGACATAGAAACATATATATGTTGTTGTCAATTGTATACAACGTACGTTGTTTGTGTAAAATACGGACATATATCATATCTGTCAAATGTACATAAATTCTTAAGATCAAATGACAGCAATAATATTTATTTCTGTGTTCGAACAACGACAACATTGAAAAATGAAAAAAAGCGTATCGAAATGAAGCTCATTTCGATACTGTTTTGGGTTTCATAATGAGTTCATTTCGAACGCAAAATAGAAAAAATAATTTTTCAAATATGCTGAGTACATATTGCTATGGTTTTTTCCCCGCTAACATTTTTAAAATTTTATTTTATATTGTACAGTGATTTTCGATGACAGTGTATAATTTTTATTATCTATGATTGCAGATTTTATTTTGATTCATTTTTATTTTGACTTATGTTGTTGTAATACGCCGGATTTGCAGACACTAATTGTTATCAGAGTTATGAAGACGTGAGTTGTAAGATATATTTTTGTCTTAGGTAAGTAGCTTCGTGATTTTTATTAATTAGTTTTGGTGCTTTATTTCAATACCGATTGTTTTACGAGTGTGCAGAACTCGTACTTGTTTATTTTTGTACGTTCTTCTTTTACGTAAGTAAAAGAAATTATTCTCATTATCTTTATTATTATTTTCTTGTATGTATTGATTTGTATTTTACCATTGTGGTAATTTTGATATATATTTTATCTTAGATATACATATATATAAATGACAAAGAACGTATTTTAATATTTCAATATAAACAATTTTCTTTAACTTTAAATTTTGCACGTTGGAGTCAAGGGCATTTTTTTTGTTACATGTGACTGCGCATGTGTTAGAGATTTGTTTCGGTCTGTCAGTTCTGGTTGTTTACCTTTTGAAGTTGTCTATTAGAGGTGAAATTTAAAAACAACTTTGCAATTTATTAGATTTAAATTTAGTTCGGGTGTAATCAAAGGACGTTTGGATTTGTTTTGCGGTCAGTTTCAACAATTTTTTTTATCTCTAAGTGTTAGTTTGTATTACACAATTCTTTATACTCTATAAAGAACTTTTTTTCTTTTTTATTTTTTTATATACATTAAATATTCATTTGAGTAAAGATGTGTATATGTTTTTAATTACCTTTCTACTTGTGTGCTTAACAGTAACTTCAGTAAAACTAACAATATTCACAATTTAATTTTGTGTGGCGCCTGTTTGTGGTATTAATACAATTATTTTTCCACGTTTTCCATTGGAAACCCGGAGAGGAAAGCAGTCCCATTTAAAGAAAGTAACCGACTGAGTATCTAAGCTGGACAGAGTTGGTGTGAATAGTGGTACATTCAACTACTAACTCACTATTCATAGCAATATGTTTGTTCCTCTAAATACAAACGAAATGGAAATTATATGCAGCCAATCGTTCTTTTATTGTGACTGTACGAAATAAATATTTCAATACATATGAGCATAAATATTATTATGAATGGACTATTTGAATTAAACTTATGTGATTGTGGAAAGATGCGAACTACTTAACACATTTATGGGCGTTGTTTGACTTCCACGATATGCACAAATGAGGAACGGATTTTTGCAAAACCGAATACCTACTATTGAATTATCAAATTGTGCATCAACATTTCTTAACTATGAATGTGCAGCACTTCTTATACGAAGAAATAAATTTACTATATTTAACTCTTTATGTACTTTTGACGAATAAGCTGTACTTTTCATTTCTAGAGTTTCCTTTTCCAGAAGAAAATTTATAGGAATATTTTTCAAAAATCAAATCAAATCATTGACATAATAAAAGAATACTAAATTTTTGGCGGAGAATTGTAAACCCCCCATATTGCTCTCGAAGCGAATGAATTTTTTTCATTAATTGTTAATTTATGGCTCGTTTTAATTGTAAGATTAATTAAATGTATAGAAGATCGTTTATCTTTCCCGCTAACATAAGTAAATAACACTTTTGTTAATTTTTTATTCTGATTTTTTTTCAGATAACATAAATTTCTTAACAACTATTATCACTATGATATCAAGAATATTAAAATCGGATATGCTATGGTTGAAGTGGTTCGAAAAGGATACATTTATAAGAAAGAATGTTAAATTGGGGGAGTAGGACTCTAACGACCAACACAGCAACACATGCTGTTGTTGCTAAATTATTATTATCACAGTTAATTATTACTATTAATTTGTGTTGTAGATATTACTTAAATATTAAATGTTTATGTAATACATAAATGAAAGGAAAAAGCATTTATTTAATCACTGAAAAGAACCTAACCCGAGATAACATTGCATGATTGACTGAATCTAGAAATCGACTTTTCGTTCATTTTTTTGATATACCAGCCTAATTATATGTTTAAGTAACTAGTTAGGTATATATTTCATTGTTTTATTAAAATTTGGTAAAAAATAGCAAGTATCTTTAATGGCAAATGTTTAAACATTTTTAGACTTTACTGAGATTATTTTAAAACTTCATAACCCCAAATAATATCTTATATGTATATATGTAGATATGTTACGAAAATTTTCTTGAACAGTACATTTACTGTTTGAAAATTAGTTAATTATAATGCAGAAATTTACGCAGTTATTGCTTAAGTCAATTATTTACTTAAATTCTTAATTTCAAAGTGATTAAACGTAAATGAAAATTATCAGTAGATAACAGGTAAAGTGTATATATTGATAGATTATTATTATAAAGAACACAACATTGTTTTGCCTATATTTATAAGACGATAACATAAAAAGTAATATTTATCAGGGATTGATAAACTTTTTAGAATTTTAGAGTTTATTTAATTAATTGAATTAATATTGTTCATATTTTCTTTTTTTGCTAGGTTTTAAATTTTACAAGTTATGTATTTTTTTTTCTACTTCTTATAAATATAAATACCTAAAGGATTTAAAAAATACTTTGGTGGTCATTATTAATTATAAAATGCCTTTACAAATATTAATTTAGCATATCATTAATTTCAATGTCATAATCAATCAATGATAACACAAGCCAACAAAATTAAATTTTTTTCTTGGTGCCGACAAACTTTTTTCTTTGTGATTTTGGATATATTTAATGTGCAGATTCCAAATATACCTGCCTTTTTTTCGTGTCAGCTTTAGTTTTTGAGATCCATTTCGTTTTAGTAACCGGCAAAAATGGGTAATAATGGTATCTTTAGACAAAATATCCTTGTTTTTTCTTGTTTTCGGGACAACAGAACTAAAGATCAGCACTGGGTCAACAAAAATTGACGCTTGTGAAACGTCATGGTTCCAGGAAAAGAAAACGTAATCAACGAACCTTTCATTGCGAGAGAGAAAATCATATTTCCACCGTTGCATATCAAGTTGGAACTTATAAAGCAATTCGTGTATGCCTTAAATCGATATGGACTTTGCTTTGGATACTTAATACGTAAATTTCCTGAGCCTAGGATCGAAAAGCTGAATAAAGATGGCTCTCGGATAAGACAGCTTAGAAAAAATCACTTACCACGGTAATGAACGAGATTGAATTTAATGCTTGATATTAATTTGTTCAAGTAGTACAAAATTTTCTTGGCAATCATAAAGCAGCGAATTACACAGAATCAATGGAATATATGCTTTCTAAATTTAATATTCTTGATTGTAACATGAGCATAAAGCTTCACTACCTCCACAATAACTTAGATCAATTCCCACAAAACCTATAAATGCATATTTATATCTTTGTGAATTAAATACCTTACTCTGTATTATTTGATTTTTTATAAGACTTGTCGGAGATACTGGTACTTATAACCTGAATGAACAGAAACAGTTAAAAAAGGGCAGGTACCAGGCTGTGTTATTATTATAAAGAACATGACGCATATGTTTATAAGACGATAACATAAACAGTAAGATTGATCAGGGATTGATAAACTTTTTATTAATTAAATTAATATTGTTTATATTTTATTTTATGCTAGGTTTTAAAAAGTTATGGATTATTTTCTACTTCTTATAAACTAAATAAAGAATTTAAAAAATACTTTGATGGTTATTGTTATCTAAAATCCCTTTAGAATTAATTAGCAATTAATTTAGCATATTATTTTTTTCAATCTCAGAAAATAAAAAATTAAAAAATTTAATGAAATATATATAACATAAATAAAAATTAGGAAAAAAATATTTATGTTTAATAGAATGTGTAAATCGTACGTATTTAAATTACTTTAGTTTGCTAAAATACTTATGTTATTTCATACTTCCGTACCTATTTAGAGAGAACCTCACAATTTTCTAAAAAAAAACGTATATTCCCGTTTAAAAAATCAAAGTATCGTGTCGTTAAAATGGTAGTTACCAGCCTTTTAAAATAATTACCTTCCATCAATATTGTAATGACACTTTTGTTAAATGCCTTCTAAAGTGACTATTTGATATAGTTGTCGGAAAAGAAAATAATATATCATCACACGGGATTACTTAGACCCATTAAACTAATACCGTTTAATGACATCTAATTAGAACAATTAATTTATGAAAAACAACACGCCTTAATATATCAATTAATCTCTAAGAAGCTGTTAAAGCATGCACTATCTGGGGTTATGTTATGAAGGTGTTTACATGGGGATGATTTAAGATAATAAATCAAGGCGCTACTATGCAGACTTCATTCAGGGGTTAATAGTCGGGTCTTCACTCTGTCATAATAATACCCGGTGTAAAAATTTACGACGTCGTAAATAAAATTGCCTCTTTTAAAAGGCTAGTTTAGTGTTGATCTCAGAAATTTCACACTTACACATGTCATTTGTAAATGTAAACAGATATAAAATTAATCTTACTAGCTTATTCGCATGTTTTTTTTTTCAATCTTACCGATGTAAAATAAAAACTAAATAACTTCTTCATTTGCATGATGATGCAGTTATATTTACCGTAATTTACCGAAATGATGAGCAATTTTTGAAGTTTGCGTTTAGTTACTGTGATATACAACAGCATGATACACAACTCAGCTGAGCATCAAATCTTAAACAATTCACAACAAATTATCAATTTCTCTAAACTTGCGAGTCCCGCCTCTTGCCCCGCCAAAACTCCTCCCAGCGCTTGCGCCCGCCGCCGTACAACACGCCGAACGTGTCGTTCCCCACCATAGTCTCTGTTTCATTTCATCCAATTTACCGAAACTTTAACGAGTCCGACCGTCTCGCTCTGCCATCCCGCAAGGAATCGTGGTTCCGCTTTGAATAGTATCCTCGCATGCACTAAACCCAATCAACGTGTGGCACTGGGCAGTCGTGGCGCCTCTACGCAATCGTCTCGACGCGAATGTCTATCACAATCATATAAGCTTCCACGTGATATAGTTGATCGGCAGTGCAAGAGTGTCCACAGGTCCGTTCATTGCTCGCGATGTCATTCAGTGGCACTTGAGATAATATCAATCAATCGTCGGCGGAAATCAGTTTTCCACGTGTATTATCCTACACGGACAAGTGCTTGTGTTTATCGCTTTGCCATTAGTGATTTCTCTAAATAGACAAACATTTAAATGTATATTTGCAGATATATGTGTTTTTATTCTGTGATTTAGTGATCTACTATATAGACATGTAATAACTTTAAAGAACAATATTAAAGTAAATTCAGTATGAGTTCGTACCAGTTTGTCAACTCTTTAGCTCAGTGCTATGGTCAACAACCGTCAAGAGGTAATCCGGACGCTCATCAAGCCGCTAGTCCAGGAGCTGATTATTATAATCCCAATGCGGCATCCGCGGCCGGTTATCCGCCAGCTTGTTATTCGCCGCCTCAAGTTGGTCCCCAATATCCTCAACACCCTTATGCAACTCCGGCTCCCGGTCACGGTTTACAACCAACAATGGGTGATTACACGCAATTACAACCCCAACGTATGGCCGGTGGGGCCCCACATCTTCACCATGTAAGTCCTGGCGCACAAAGTCCAGGTATGCTAAATCCGACTGCGAGTTGCAAATACGCAGATTCTACTTCTTCAACTAGTGTGGCTTCTCCACAAGATCTAAGCACAACTGGTGCACCCACAAGGAGTACGCCACCATTAGCTAGTACACAAACGTCGAATAACAGTAGCAGCGTTACAATAACTTCGAAAAGTTCCGGTCTGACGTCACCGTTGTCCGTAAATACGTCTCCTCAGGGGAAGCAGGCGACCGGATCCTCCACAGTGTCGCAGAATCTCTCGTCACCTGCCTCTAGTACCAGTTCGACGTCCAGTAACGAAAAAAGCGGAAGCAACAATAACAACACGAAAAGCGGACAAACTCCCAATCCACCGCAAATCTATCCTTGGATGAAGAGGGTACATTTAGGTCAAAGTAAGTTTGAAAATAAATTAATCTTGATTATCAGTATGAAATTATGTAAATTAACTTATATAATTTTAATGAAATTGCTAATATTTAATCTGAATATATTATACATGAAATTGTAATTTAATGTAACTTAGATAAGGATATTTTGACATTTATATAGCATGCGAGTTCCTTTCCATATAAATTATCATTTTTGGTAAAAAAATATAAATTTTTGACAATTTTTAGAAATCGAACATATCCAATGCATTTAATAAACTTTATCTAATTAAAATGTGTAAATTTATAATATTTCAGGACCAGGAAGACATAACAGTTGTTTTAATAAAATATATGCATTACTGGTAACACTATTAAAATAAATTGAATCACTTAAACAAGAAATTATGAAGTTATTTGAAGATATTTTAAATTATCCATACTGTTATAAAACTCGATATGTCAATATATAAATTTTAATATATAGCCTAATTTATAAATATAATTATTTGTTGAACTGAAAATCTAAATAATATGTATGAAGTGTGAACATCAAAAATGTATTTTTCTGATTTGAATACCCAAGTATTTACGAGATATTGATCATTTGGAAATATGTATGAAAGTTGATTCTATATGAGAAGGTTATTATTGTAAAAACCTTTCGGTTTTATATATGTATAAAAAACGTAAAAGCCATTATACGATTCCTAGAAACGGTTAAAATATTAGGGCGTTCAATAATATTAAAGTTTATCAAACTTTATTTCCTGAATACATAAACATAATATAATTATAATTTAGGCTAGAGTAAAAGTGTTTGGTGTACAAATGTCTAATTAAAAACTAATTTATTTAGAAAATTTTAAGCGCTACGATACTTTCTGATTGACTAATGTGTCAATTTAAATATTCTCTCTTTTAATAACTGTTATAAATTATAATTAACACACTAACTGTGAAATATTCAGATAAGATTTGCATATTTTGTTATAAAAAAATATAAAATAATTATACATTAGAAAAGTACACTTGTAATAAATAATAAAATGATAAGCAAATTAATTTTTTATTAGCGCAAGATCGTATTCTTTTGAAATTATAATTTGCAATTTGTAATTAGCAAGATATTCATGTAACCATTCCTAATTATTTTCGCGTTAAGGAAATGTATAATTGAAATTGTCTGGAAAAATACGCTATTATACAACAGGTTTAGGCATCTAGTATCTAACTTTTATAATATGCCATCACGGTTATTAAAAGAACCAACAGTAGTATATCTAATAAATCAACCGGCGTGTAGTGCATTCATCCGACTTTAGGTCTATGAGCGTGCGGGATACAACCGGCCACTAGCCGCCACATACAAACCTAGATCATCCCGTAACTTTATATATTAATAAAACATTAACTCACAGTTTTCACGAACGAATAAAGAGTAAGAAGGTACACCAAATTTACTTTGGTAGAACATTAAAAATATGTTTATTTTTTAATGTTCTGAACATAATATCAAGGGAGAATGTACAGCATTACAATGTATGAACTTTCAGTCTAATTTGCTTTTATTACAATATACTCGAGCGCTCAGCATAGTATTTCTAAACAGAAAAATGATTAAGTAAGTTATGTGAAATTGAGGATGATTGTGCTTGAAATTCCTGAGGTGTTATTTGAAAAATCTTTTATATTCGTCGCAGTAAATAAGAAATAGTTAATAATGATATTATTTAAATCATATTACTATCATGTGATGGCAAGTAATAGATAGTGGAGAGTGTAGTGTCAATAGAACTGCATAAAACATTACTTGAGGCAATAAAGTTATACTTTCGCAGAGGGTACGATAAAATATAGCTCATAGAGTAACTTACAATAAATTATTTAAGACCAAATGTTTCTCATTCGTTTCTACTATTTCAAAGCTCATCTTGAGTGTCCTAACGTTTCATCAAATTAATTTATCATCGTCAGGTGTATTTCCACTTTTCGAATCGTCTCCATTTTACAGTAATTGTGTATCAAATTTGCAATCTCCTACAGAAGCAAAATGGGGAAATACATACAAGCTTAAAAAAAGTTCGCATAGGAAATATATTTCATTATTTTACATTTTATTAAAGCCCTACTATTTCTTCAATAAGGAAATTCTGGAACCAATGAAACTCATCATTAAGATCCTTTCATCATTTGAAACGAGACACGCCCAACTAGTCTTAAAAGAATGCGCATTTGAACCGTTATAAGAGATTCACATTTTCTATCTTAACATGCTTCTATTTTTGTTTCTTGCATAAATATACATATGATTGTCATATTGTTATGCAAACTTTCATAATTTTTCCGATAATAATCCAATTGAAAAGATTCTGGCCTTTATAGCTACAGTTATGCTGTATTACAACTAATGAGTAAATCTTAGTTCGTATATCAATAAAAGATATGTATGTCTTTAAACGATTCTGAGACCTGTTTTATGATTATGTTTTCCCAAAGTCTATTTAAATTGCTACGATTTTGCAGTGAAGAGTAGAAGTTAACTTTTGGGGCTTTATCGATGAGAATTGAGCAAAAATATTGTTGAAACATATATTCTAAAATTTATAGATTGCAGTCTTAGTAATTATAAATAAAAATTATGATTTCATGGAGCTTAGATAATCTACTGTTTATCAGAAAACTTTCGTAAATGGACACATATTGACTAAATAAATAATAACTGTTTTTTATTGCATATATTCTATACCAAGCGAATAATCTAAAGTAATCTAAAATAACAACTCTTTATATTGTTGACAGCGAACTGTACTTGAGAGGCTATCATTAATACCAACTTTTAATACAAGGAAGTAACACTAATTATGACTTGTTGCTAATTGTACTAAATAGTATACTATTATAATAATGGTAACTTTTAAATCTGATATGATATCTATGGATGTTATTTGTACAATTTCGATTCGTTTGAATTCGTTTGAATTGACTATATTGAAATTCAAGCATACTTCTAATAGTCCCCAGAGAGTCGGTACGCCTTGTTAACAAATTGCACCACACATGGATTTGGAAAAAGTAGTACCTATAGACTGTTTTCTGAACCATCGCGCCATATTTTGGTTTGCAATATTTTGAAATCACAAAAAATCAATTGTATGAATATGCAGATTCCAATTTCAATATCAATATAATTATTACAAAAACCACCTCTAGGTGGTCAATATATCTAGTTTTTAAAAATACTGTTTATTTTACACTTGTCTATAATTGGTTGTTTACTTATATCTGTGATACGCGATATATAACTCCATTCATTTCGCCCTAGGGCATAATAAGCGGGCGTTATCATAACGCCCGCTATTATTAATAATAAGTAAAAAATACAACAAACAGAATATTTTAATGCTAAATTAATATGTAGGTTTTCATTTATTATTTCAAATCCTTAAAACTAAAAACACAATTAGAAAATGTTTCACTAAATTTAACATTACATCCTTGATGTGATAAATTTCCTAAATTTACGTTTTTACTAAATTTACTTTACATTTGTCACCTATAGCAATCATTCGCCATATCTTGTTCTTCGACGCCATACTGTCTTCAATATATCCATCCGCAATTATATCACTCTTCCACTTTCCATGTCTTTTCAATGTCAACATATTAGCGCCAGCATTCACTACTAGAGTTGCTGATGTACGATGTAGACAATGTCCCGTGTACCCATTAGCATTAGAAAATTTGCGACTTTTGAAGGTACGCCACCAAAAGCGTTTTTACCAACTGGTTGATCCGTACATCGCCCATTTCGATAACACAAGAAAAAGCGTCGCTCCTTTAGTAGGTAATTCCGAACGCAATGCTGCATATTTCCTATACAACTGTAAGGCATTTGTTTAATTTTCCTCCACAATAGTAAAACTTTTTGCACCGTCAGTCTTCGACTTTTCAATGTTTATCAATACAACTGCTCCTCTATCATCTATATCATCTACCGTTCACTTTACAAGCTCATTTCTTCTTAATCCGCCAAAGACGCCCATCAACAGTACAACCTATATCAAACATAATTAAATATAAACCAACACCGACAAACCTATGAATACCTTTTTCAGAAGACGCTTCCTGGAAAAATTCTGAGATGTCTTCGTGTGTTAAAATCTTGGAAACTAATCCTTTTGAATTTTGTTTCAGAAAAGCCTTTAGCCGGTTGTAGTTCGCTATGTCTCTTTTCTTATGGACTAACAGTGTTGCCATCAACATGGAATACCTTGACCATAATGAGCTTGGATTAAATACTTCAGATTATGAATGAAACATAAAACCACCAACACATAATCTTAGTAATAAAATATTAAATACCAGTTCATGAAAATATCCTATTAAAACTGTTTCATTGACAGTTTTGACAGAATTTTTGATTCTTCCGTCGTTAAATTTTCGGAGTTCTCTCTCATAAAGTGCTCGAGATTTTTTGGGGAGTAACTCCCCATCAGCTTTTAAGGCTCGTTCGAGTATTACTTCCGGAATTACTTCTTCCATCACACACTTCACAATTTTTACAAATCACTCAATCGTCATAGATAACAAAACAACGTACAAATTCAAAGTAGGCTTGTAGTAGACTTCGTTTCTATTAATACGCTTTTTGTCAATTAATAATTGATTTTAAAACGGAAAAAAAACGTTATATGAACCTTTGGCATAACTCGATGTTTATAAAACTCGGGCAATTTAAACTGTTGCCCTCGAATATAAACATCCTCATTATACCCTTGGTACATAAATAACTCTTTTTTGGTTTATAACAAGATCAATTTTACAAATAAAAAAGTTTATTTAGGATGTGTATGTAACTTTCAGTTAGATTTCTTATGTTAAGTTGGTTGTGGACGACGATGATATCATAAATTTTAAAATACTTACGTCACAATTAAAGTAGTTTATACATGTATACATTTATAGTATAAATATTAGTGTACCTAGTGTATATGTTATGAATTTAAAGACGGCAGACTATGTACCCCAGCAGTGGCGTTGCGTGAAGAGTTTAGTAGAATAACGCGCTTACTTAAAAATAAATATATCGAATCCCTATACAAAACGTTATGAAAAAACATAAATAACTTACCCAACATGTTTACATTGTTGCAAAAAAATGCGGATGTGCGCGATGAAAAAACTGCACCATAATATATGTTTCTGAATTAGTCTCGGAAAGGTTCGTACGTAGCGACGTATATATATGTTTATATACAGAGAATGATTGTTCGACGATGAGATATGTTATATTAGCATAGTTAAAGCGCTCTTTGTATCTGTACAACGGATCTTCAGTATTGGTAAAAAGTTGCTCTAATTTTGTAAAATCTACATTTTTATCTAATACACTGTTAAATTTTTCACGGACACAATCACTTTTTTCATCTTCAAGGATATGCAGCACTAGTTTTACGTGGTCAATAATTGCTAATGAGTCCGATAAGGACAGCGCAGTGTTCTGTAAATTTTTTATTGCGTCCAGTATTGGAACGTAACTGTCGTAAATAATTTTTAAATTTGCTGCAACTTGAGGATTGTTAAATTGAACCTGGCTGAGCCGTATTGCAGCTGCTTCTTTGGCATCTAGTTGTAAAATCACTGATTTAATTTTTTCAAAATGTTTATAATAATAAAATGCTGCTTCTAACCAAGTACCCCATCGTATAAGAATTGGTTGCGGCGGCTCGGGTATATCAGGACACAGCGAATGAAATAGCCGAATCCGTTTCGGAGATTTAAGAAAAACCGCTTTCGTTTGTCCTATCAGTTGATCCACATCAGGATAAGTTGTACGTATAGTGTTTGTTACAAGGTGTAAAGCGTGAAGCAAACATGTGACATGCAGCAGGTTTGGTTGAATCGTTTTGAGTAAGTTTGCCGTGGAACACATAACCTTGGCCGCATCGGTAACTAACACTAACACTTGCTTCGGTAAAATCTCAAATTTGTGTAGTGTTTCTATTAATACATCATATATCGCTCTGGCAGTACACCCTTGCATTCGTTTACAGGTTAGTAGATAAGGAGGAGAAGGTCCTTGCGGAGCCAGCGTCCGTACTAGAATGGCTAGGATGGACTGTTTTTAATATCTGTAGTTTCGTCTATTGTTAACCGCAGAAATTTTTTTTTTACCGTATTTTTCGTACAATTTACAATTCTCTCACGCACTGACGGTACGTAATTCCGTAGCGTACTTCTTGCTGGTAATTTCCACGTAGGATTGTATTTCTTCCAAAACTGACGAAACATTGGGTGTTCCACTTTCTGCATTGGTATATTGGTCGCAATTAACATCATTGTTAAATCACACACAAATTTATTATATGATCCGCGTCCACTATTATTCGATTTATGTTTGTCACTATTTATATGTCTTTGGCACTGACTTGCTTTCCAAGTTAATAAAGTTGTTTCACAAACTAAACATTTCACTACGGTACCGTCATATATTAAATCGGGAAACCGATGTAAAAATTTCTTTACTACGTTAGCATGCAACCGAGTCGATGCATTGTTTCTACGCACTCCCGACATTTTCAACACGATTGTGTTAACAATGTATCGCTTACAACGTCTCAACGGCAACTGAATTGATCGTCGTACGCCTCTACTCGATCTCTACACATCACGCTACTGTTCGGGCACATAGTCTGCCGTCTTTAGTTATGATTCTCGAACTTCTTCGATTCTCGGCATCTCTGCTAAATGCAAGTTTTTTTTTTACAAGACACATTGTATCAAATTCTGTGTTTTATAATTAAAAAGTTTGGGTTAAACTAAATAAAACCCGGTGTACACTTTGGAACCAATTGTTCTAAGCTATCTTTGATTGCTTACATAGGTACCTTAGGAAAATCGTTTGATTAAAGTTTATTATTTGGATGCAAGTGGTATAGTTATTAACTATCTTTTATTTAAACTTCGAATATACCGTTTATTTAACATTTAGCAACATGGATTCTTTACTCGTGAAAACTATAGTAAAAAATATTAAAGTAGTCTCATGTCATCTTTTATGAATCGTAAAGTTTTCCACTGTATTATTTATTAAAAAAGTCTACAACTACTTATTATTTCAACATATCCTCATCTGTGTATCGATATTACTTTATTAAACTTGGAAATGTTAAGGAAAGTATCATTCACAAATGATTAAATAGAATAGGAAAATAACGGTTTTACAATACAACGGAAGCGATGCTTAATAATTTGGAAAGGAATTTCGTCATAACCTGTTCATTTTAAATTTCTAATATTCCAAATCGCATTACTGGTTTTAAAATTTATAGTAGTTATATATTTCTGGTATAGTCACATGATAATTCCGCGTACCTAGTTGCCTAAGATAATCAACAAAAAAATCTCATTTTTTGGCTTTCATCAAATGATTAGGTTAAAGTAGTTTGGTGATCTTGTCTGGTAACTGCAATTTTGTCAATAGATCATTGAAGGAAAATTGTCCAGATTTCATACTCAGTAATTATCTCTTTGGTCTATTCCCATAAATCATGAAATATTTTAATACATTTAATTTGAAATCTACCAGAAATTGTATTGGTTTCATATCTTTATGCACGTTTAACCAATAAATAAGTTAACTAGATGAGTATATAATATTTACGGATTTAATTCCAATATAATATTTACATATGTGTATCAATTTTACCTATGGAAATAAATTAGTATTTTAAATAAATATTGTTAATTTCCATGGCAATAAATTTTCACGTTATAATTTAGACCAAATATAATATGAATATCTTGAGAACAATGCAAAACTAACGGAATTTTTCACCATCACTGCGATACTTACTCAAAGTAAGAACCATAATTTAAAACTCAATATCGCCTTTACAAAGTGTGCTGAAGTAACAATTACATTCGACATCATAAATCTTTAAAAAGATAACGTCGCGTTATAGAGATGTCGGGATACAATTATTGCTCTCTGATAGTTTGCGAGAATAAGATAATAACACATTGTGTTGCGTGCGTTTTTCTCCAGGGTGAACCTCTTATGTACAGAAGAAAAATAACCAAAGAAGAGAAAAAAAAACAAGAAACAACATGAGAGATTCAACGCCCCTATACGTGGCCTACACACAACAATAAAATAAAATAAACAGACCGCAATCATATCGCCATAAATATGTCCGGAGTCTTTATGTGGCGGAATTGAAATGGGGTGTAAATTTAACGGTCGACATCCTCACTTCGTAATTCTCTCTCCAAGAAGCAACAGTTTAAACACAATGATATACAATAGGATAGTGATATGGTGCCCCTGAAGAACTCAAGCACGGCGCATGAAGAAATCTTGGGAAACCGACCCGTTTAAAAAAAGTAAACGTCAAAATTTTCGATCTTAAAATTTATTGTTGAACGGTTGATTGTCTTCCACCTCCCTTTTATCTTTGGCATTAATATTAAGAGATAAAGCCATTCCTCTACAGCTCCAACTTAATAAAGTATAATTTATATAATAACTGGTCGCAAAGCTGTGTATATCAACCACGGCAACCACCATTTTAATGCGAGTAAAAAATTACGTATGGATATGCAACGCTCACGCTGGAAATTTGCATTTAACATCTTAATTAACATGGAAAAAGTTGCCGTGGTCGCCGCGGCTCTCCACGCCCAACTTCTTCTTTGCTCTTGTTCTTTTACATCTGGATTTTCTTGTGTGCAAAACAACATAGGCGATGAGATTATTATCCAGTGGCTATATCTTCATTGGGTGTTTGCGATTTACTTCTTGATGATATTGGTTTTTTGTATAACGCAAAAAATATAATCTTAATATAGAGGAGCGCAACAACGTTTAAACTACGACAATGTACACGTTCGTTTTCGTAATATACGCTGCTGTCCGCCGGATATAGACTATTATTCATTTGGTGTCTGACGTGCATTGGGGTTTTTAGGCAGTGCCCTTTCTGTTGCTCTGTAATTTAGATAATTGTTTATCAATTACCGGTTCCTCGAAGAATTTAAATTGAACGTTTCGTCTCTGCATTTACGTTACTGCTGCGCATTTACTTAAAATAATTGACAAAATTTTTCTAATAACGATTTTATATTTAAATAACAATATCCAAACATATACAGTGTGTCCGCGCATGGATTTAACTATACCGTGTGTCCCTGGATGGAGTTGACAAGAGGAAAAAAAAATTTATTATTGATTTTACGACAAAAAGTCATTCTTTATAAAAAGTTCTGCTTGTTGAGTAGATAAATTAACCATCGGAAAATCTAAGATTAAATGTACAGAATGTCCACAAATTAAGATAACATGAAAATGCTTCAATAGAAAAAGTTCTTTAATTTTGGCGATCAAAGGTTGTTGTAACGTATAACAATATTGTACTGTAAAACATCATTAATTGTAGATTTGTCAGTTATTATCCGTTGGATTTGCAAAATGTTAACTATCAGAGAACGTATTTATTTGATTAAATGTTATGGAATTGGAAACGTATCTTATCGATACGCTATAGACATGTTTTACGAAAAATTCCCAAACACGGCAGTATCGCGCGAAGCACTGCGCAAACTTGTGCAGAAATTTGATTTAACTGGATCTGTAGTAAATGTTAAGACACCCAAGAAAAAATACAATGAAGACGATACGGCTACACTTTTGGCAGTAGATTCAGTGATAGAAACACCAACATTATCCTTACGGAAACGATCACAAAGACTGAATATTAGTAAATCTCATTTGCAGAGAATTTATAAAGAAAACAAAGTTCGACCGTTTAAACCACAGTTCCAACATACACTTGAAAATGGAGATGAAGAGAAGCGATGGGATTTTTGTTTATGGGTTGGTGAGAAATACCTCGTAGATACACGTTTTCATAGAATGATATTTTTTACTGATGAAGCAACCTTCTGCACCAATGGTCATGTTTCATCACAAAACAGTCGCTATTGGGCTTTTCATAATCCAAACTACGTCATTCAAAAACGAAGTCAACGTTATAAAAAAGTAAATGTTTGGTGCGGAATTTTTTACGATCGAATCGTTGGACCATATTTTATTGACGAGAACTTGAATCAACACGTTTATGTGCGTCTTTTAGAAACTTATCTATTACCATTTCTACATAATTTACCGCTAGAAATTCGGCGTAACATTTTCTGGCAACAAGACGGATGCCCTGCTCATGCGACGCTTTTGGTACGGCAGTGGTTGACAGATCAGTTCGGAGACAGATGGATGGGTAGATTTGAACCAATAAATTTTCCTGCTAGATCACCTGACCTGACACCACTTGATTTTTTTTTGTGGCGTACATTAAAGCAAAAAGTTTACGGAAATGACCTGCCACATGATCGGGAAATACTAAAAGCACGAATACAGGATGCAGTGAATGAGATAAATGTACCACAAACCATACGCAAAGTCTATGGTGAATTTATTAAAAGGGCGGAGGTATGTGTGGAAGTTGGAGGTGGCCTTGTAGAGTAATTTTTGTTGACTTTAATTAATTGAAATTTTGTACTTAAACTACAAAACATGCAATAAATGATACTCTTCTGTTGAAGCATTTTTATGTTATCTTAATTTTTGGACATTCTGTACATTTAATCTTAGATTTTCCAATGGTTAATTTATCTACTCAACAAGCAGAACTTTTTATAAAGAATTACTTTTTGTCGTAAAATCAATAATAAAATTTTTTTTCCTCTTGTCAACTCCATCCGGGGACACATGGTACTTGTAAAAAATATTATTTTCAATATTTCGAAGAATATGATTTTTCAGAAGTTTTTTCTTGCTTGTAATACGAGGCATGTTTTTAACCTAAGTACCGTTTTGAAATTCCGCTGCTGCAGCGCTGCAATCGGCAGTTTGCGCATACGCATTATGATCCTTCATCGATTGACAAGTCACAGACGCCATTACGGCAACAATCGACCATGTTTACACTGTTTTGTGCGTATTTAAAATACCTCCGCCGATTGATAATCCCGCCTACTGTGAAGTACGCGCTGTTATCCGCTTTCTTAGTGCTAAAGGCGTGAAAGCAGCTGAGTACATCGCCACATTAAGTCAAGTGTATGGTATATGGTCTTCATGACGAGGAATGGACTGGGCGACCTTCTGTCATTACTGACGATTTGATGCAAAAAGTTGACAAAAAGGTGAAAGAGAACAGACGCTTCACGATCTTTTCGTTATCTCAGAAATTTTCTCAAGTTTCAAGAAGTGTTCTGTATGAAATTGTGACCGAACGCTTACATTATCGGAAACTGTGCTTAAGATGAATATCAAAAATGTTGACGGAGGAGCACAAAACCAAGCATTTAGGCGGCGCTTTGACATTCCTTGAGCATTATGCTGCCGAAAGTGATGATTTTTTAAACCAAATTGTCAGAGGCGATGAAACGTGTGTGGCGGCCTACCTTACGCCGGAATTAAAGCAGCAATGCACTGAATGGCGGCATTTAACATCACCCAAGAAGGTGAAATTCAAACAGACAATTTCAGCCAGGAAAATCATGTGTACCGTGTTTTGGGGCAGGAAGGCTGTGTTACTTTTTGCCTCGTGGTGAAACAATAAATTCTGAAAATTACTGTGCGACATTAAGAAAACGGCGTCGAGCAATCCAAAGTAAAAGGCGCGGCATGCTGTGTAGAGGAATCCTTTTGCTTCACGACAATGCCCGGCCGCACGCAGCCAATCGAACTCAAGATCTCATCGCATCGTTTGGATGAGAACAACTTGATCACCTGCCATAAGCGCCCAGTGACTACCACCTGCTTCTGAATTTGAAGAAGCATCTCGGAGGTAAGCACCACGATGACGACGATAACCTCAAAATGACCGTGAATCAGTGGCTGTCAAACCAGGCGGCAGACTTTTATGACAACGGGAAACAAAAGCTTGTTGTTTGATATGATAAATGCCTCAATAATGGCGGCAATTATGTGGAAAAGTAGAGGCTTTCATGTAAAAATAAAATTATTATAAAAAGTTCCGTAGTTTTTTTTTATATTTTGAAACGGTACTTACTTTGAAAACACGCCTCGTATAACTACAAGTCACGTTGAGAAAAGTCGATTTCGTTGTACCTTTGAAAAAAAAATGTTGATGTAAGAAATCAAAAACTTTCAAATTAAACTTTTTTGAAGTACTGAAATGAAAGAGCTAATAGGAGAAATCAAATAGTAAAAAACAGTTTTCTCATGGGAGTTATAATTACTGAAAGTTGAATTAATATCGTATTACTTTGAGAAGTAATACTTCATTTTGTTATGTAATAAATCAAGATTATCGCTGCTAAATAATGATTCACTGACATTTCCAATGTCATTGATATTTGATTTCATTGACAATTCATAACGTTTGTCAACTGATATCTTCAGAAAGATACTGAACTTTGAGCAGCGTATTAACTTCATCAGGTGTTATGGTATTGCAGAAATGCCCTATAAATACGCAATTGATATTTTCCATCGGAGATTTCCAGGTATACGAGCTTCGGTGAATACTTTACGAAATTTGGTACGTAAATTTCATCATATGTGATGTAAAAGATGTGAAAAAAACAAACAAGACTTACGATGAAAGTGATGCTGCAACAATTTTAGTACTAGAATCACTTCGCAATAATTCTCGACTTCCTTTGAGAGCAAGAACGAATCAGATAGGTGGTATATCTAAAACTCATGTACAAAAAATTCTGTCCACAAATAAATTTCACGCATTTAAACCAATCTTTATTCATAAACTTGAAGAAGGCGATGATCCATATCGACTAAAATTCTCTTTATTAATGGGCGATCGTATTCTGAAAAGCCGTCATTTTCACCACCAAATCATATTTAGTGATAAATCTACGTTCACAACAAATGGGATAACCTCTAGTCAAAATTGTCGCTTTTGGGCAAAGGAAAATCCTCACTTTAGGATGTGTACAAATAGCCAGAAATTTAAAAAAGTTAACGTATGGCGTACGTTAACATTGAATAAAGTATTAGGTCCATTTTTCCTGGAAGGAAGGCTGAACGCAAATTATTATTTGGAAACACTTAGTGAATATTTTTTGCCACAACTGGAAGAAGAAAATTTGGAATTTAGAAGAAATATGTTATCCCGACAGGATGGCTGCACGGCGCATTGTGCAATGACTATCATGAATTGGCTTAATGAACATTTTCCCGTAAAATGGATAGGTCTCCGTGGACCGGCACTAGCCAACGCGGTCCTCGGACCTAACCGCATTAAATATTTTCTGTGGGAGTATCTTAAGTCAGAAGTGTATGCCTCTGACTTGCAAGATAATATTGAAATTTTTAAAAACATAATCACTGATGCTGGTGCCACAGTGACACTAGATATTATTCACAATATCGTCTTTACAAAGTACTGAAGTAACAATGACATTCGACATCAGAAATCTTTGAAAAGATTACGTCCCGTTAAAGAAATTTCTGGATACAATTACTGCTCTCTGATAGTTTGCGAGAATAAGATAATAACACAATAACGAATTTCGAAACAGGATGGAAAAAAGTGTTACGTAGGAGGGTTTCATGTGGAATAAAATTTTGTTTTGTCATACTGTATAAAGTTAAATAAAGTTATTATTTATTTTTTGTGTTAAGTTCTCTTCAAAAAAGTATAATTTAAAAGTTTTTGATTTTTCAAATCTGCATTTTTGCTTTTCTTGCGCACCCTGTACAACAAAATAGAATTTTTCTTAACGTGATTTGTATAAGAAAAAAAAATTATGATGAATAATTTTTTTCGAAAACTTTAAAATAAGATTTTTTGCAAGTATAGTACATCCGCGGACACGCTGTATATAAAATAATTATAAAAATATTTTCTATAATTTTTAATAATTCGTATCTTGTATAAAGGTTATTTAATCCAAACTAGTCCTGTTGAATTCGAAGTTTCTAAATTCTAAATTACGAATTTTAGTAAATTCTAAACTGGAATTTTAAATTCCTTATAAATTTTGTATATTCGAAAATATTATTTTAAATTCCTTATTCGAAATATCGAATTCTAAATCCGAATTCGAACTAATGAATCAAATAAAATAAGTTCACACTGAAAATTCGAAATGTTATAATAATATTCGTAACTCACATTGGTCTGAAGTAAGAAATTAATAGTAGAGGAAATAAAAAAAGTTAAAACATTTTATTAAATACGTTACCCAAAATAATATGTGGTAACTTAAATTTTTATTTCGATTGAAACTAATATTCTTTATTTTCTTTTAAAAATACTAACATGTTGGCATTATCGAGTAATAGGCAACTTCTCTTAGCTGACACAATATTTCTGGCAGTGATGAATAATACCCTTAATATAAATTCCAATAATATTGAAACAGACAGAAGCAAGGAAAATTTCTAACCACAATAAATTAATTAACATCTAAATACGTATGTTGATAACTAAGTTGCCATCTTCAGCAGAACAATCTGAAAAATAAAGATGGTATTAAGCGTAAGGTCCTTGGGCTAAGCTACAACTGCAGAATCTCCAAAATTTTTGATAGGGGCAATTAGGTCATCAATAGAGACCCTACGGCTTGGCAAATATTATTTTGGACCTTTAACTAATAGTTTGAATTCTTCAGTACTAAAATACCTACTCAAATGACTGATTAACGACTAGTGTTTCTCTTATGGAACCGCCGGACAAAAATTTCAAAATTTTTTATTTAACTTACAAATTTTGATGTTGAATTTATGTTCAATTATCTAGCGTTGTCCGACATATTTGGAACACATGTCATTTTATGCCTCCAAATAATCATAGAATAATTAAAAGTGTAAATAATTATAGGTAGAGAATTAAATAGCTACGAAAGTATTTATATACATAGAAATACGAGTAAATTATGACAATGCATCAATTTCTCATTTCAGTTTGTATGTTTTATTGTGACTGTACTAATTATTTTTACGCTTCATGTTTTTTCAGCCTCACGTTTCTTTAATTTTACGCTAGGTTTAAGTAGCAAACAAGGATTTGTTTTAATGTTAGGAATTTAATGTTATCACACTGGCGATTTGGTTTTCAAATTTTGGGCAACAATCTCCACCAATTCGGATCCGATAATATTCATAAAACATTATAAGAAATCATTGACCTAACTGTTGAAAATTTCGCTTAATACTCCGAGAACAATTCTGATCGAGGGTTGCGGGTAGCAGCGCCAAATTATAATTCTTTCTACATATGTTCGCGTGAGTACCACTAGGTCTTGATTTTTTGCACCTGTTTCTGTGAGGAAAGTGTTGGCTATAACGAGCGAATTTAACCCCAAAAATAGTAGTAATTATTCCGGTATGTCGACAATATTATCATAGAAAGTTATAGATGTTATTAAGAAACCAATAACACACATCATACATGGCTGTTTTGTGGAGAGGGTATTTCCAAACGCCCTAAAAATTGCCAGGGCGGTACCTATGTACACAAAATGTAGATGCAAATGTAGCAAGCAATTACGGGCTAATTTAAATTTTACCTGCAATATTAAAGAAATTTGAACGAGTAATAGCAAACAGACTAATTGACTTTAAACAAAAAAAAAAAGATTTATTAGCTCTTACCCAGCGTGGGTGTAGAAAGAAGAGATATACTATAACTGGTAGTGCAGATATTCTAAATACCTACAATACTAGAGGCCCTTTATGAGCTTTTAAGCATGTACTTTCGAATTGTTACGATCTCACTAATTCGTTCGACGCCTTTGATCATGACATTTAACTGAGCAAATTGCATTATTACGGCGTCCGTGGAATTGCCATAGATCTACTAGCTTCTTATCTGAACCAGAGAACACAATGTACTGAGCTAAATGATCTGAAATCAAAAAGCATACCCATAATTCAAGGTGTACGACAAGAGTCAATACTTGGTCCACTATTTTTTGCGATCTACTCGTATGTGAATAATCTGAAAGTAAATCTATCGACTACAGGAACATGCCTTTATGCCGATGACAACTACCGTGTTTCTTACTGGTATCTCAACAGAAGAGATAGTATGAAAGAAAGAAATTTTCAACATAGAAGCAGAAAATTGGTATGCCGCTAACGAGTCGAAACTAAACCCCAATAAGACCCGGCAAACAAGCTTTACAGTACATCATAGCAAAGAACACTAGCAAAGACTATCACACCAATTTTCATAGTGTGATAAGATATAGGATTCAGTTCTGGTTTCTATCCACAGAAACGAGCAATCGAGTTTCATGTAGCCTGAAACGTACAAACGCATTTACTAAGGAGAAAATACTAACCCTCCCTTCAGTGTATATATTAACTTTAGTGAAACAGGTACGGGTTCACAAGAATACATATAAATTTAGTAAAGAAATGCATTCGTACTCCAGGCTAAATATAAACCTTGTAAGTGGAGAGTACCATCGTCTTCAGGCAACGCAAGTATCCAGATTATTGGGATCCAAAATATACAATAGGTTACCGGAAGAACTTAAAAGGATGCTCATTAGCAGATTTAAACGTGAATTAAGAATCTTACTTGTTAATAATGCTTTTTATTTTGTAAAAAACTTTTTCATATTTAGTGTTATGTTTGTTAATAAGAATTGTTTATTGGTAACGTACATTTATATTATATCTTGACTTTGTTATAATTGTTATTGCACACAATATCTATCTATACCAGTATCGAAAACGGCATGTAAACTGACAAATACCGCCAATCCACCACTCAAGGATTTATTGGAATATTTACATTTATTTTGTTGTTTACTGCCACAATTGTATTCAGCAAGTAATTTCTTGAACTATTTTTATTTTTTTCGTTTTCTTATAAATAATTAACAAAATTAACTGCAGTAAAATTATGAAGTATGCGCCCAAATAATAAACATCGTTCACAATTAACTTCAGGAAGTTAATAAATATAATAAAGGCAATTTAATTGGGAAAGCTAGATGTGCATGGAGATTGTTAAAATTTTAAATTAGTGATTAAACATGTACACGCTAAACTAAACTTTTATTGTTTTTGTAGAGATTATGACTTTTACTCTAGCGAGTTACTTACAAAAATTTTTAATCGAAAAAAAGGCTAACGATAAGTATGTTACAATATACGAGGACTAGCGAAATTTGAATGAGATTCTTTAGGTAACGCCTTATTAAACTGACATATCATGCATTCAAAGAACTGCTTCTAATTAACCGTGATTTCGCTGTGAAGTCTGAACTTAATTCAAAACGTCGACCGTCTGTCGTATCATTGCATTTAGTCGTCATTTGCGCATTTACTTTGCGTTATTCTTATTTAGTTTCGAATATTAATTGAAAGTTGAAATAATATGTTCTTCTTGAAACAAACATATTGATAATTGTTAATATTGATCGATAACAACGCCATCTTCTAAGGAAGATAAAAGTCTTATTATCGAATCGTACTTTCAAAATTGTCAGAGATTTGATGGGATTTCATCTTGTTCAATTTATGAAGTTTGCATGAATTTATTTTTGAATACCCAGTAGTTGCCGCCGAATACGACCGTTTGCGACAAAATCTAAATCTACATGTGGCTTTGTTTCGTGAGCTTGAGAGTGTTAGCAGAAAAGAAGGCAGTGGATGATGTAGAAAATGCACAAAGAAACCTATGGAAGATATACAACAAATAACTGATAATTAACCAAAAACCTTAACACGTTCCTTAACACAACAAACTCGACTTTCCAGTGGAATTTGTCATGCAGTTGTAAAGAAGAATCTGCATCTACGCTCATGTAAAATAGCATCCGTTTAGGAGCTTCCGCTAATTAATCCACCTCAAAGGCTCCATTATTGTGAATGATTCATTAATACTTCAGACAATGACGATATTTTGTAGGGAACTTTTTTTTCAGCTAAATCATGGTTTTACATTTCCGTATACATTAATTCAAAAACATGTATTATCGAAATGCTAACACCTTTATCGAATTACCATTACATCCACAAAAAGTTGGAGCTTGGGCAGCTATGTCAAGAAGAATTGTTGTTTAGCCGCTATATACTATACAAATACCTTAGACAGTTTCAAAAAATTAATAAATGAATTTCCAACTACAGCTAGTCATGCAGTACAATATTGTCAGGCCGTACTAAAAGAAGTAGAATTACAAAATAATTTGGCATTTATATAGTCACAAGAAAACTTTTTGAAGAATTTTCATCATTTAATACTCGGAGTATTAAATTTGCCTCGTATCGTCCACATACATCTATAGTTTCGTCTGTACATATCCATATTTAATTATTTTCAATAATATTTTTTTTATTTTCTGAATAATTTTTTGGATACTGAACAAACAAGATCATTTTTGCAGAGATGGCTTTCATCAGAAAGGTGCATTGCGCGATATGTTTCTACAAACGTTTTCAAACATTTTTTTGAAATTTGTAAATGGGTATATTTGCTTTTACCAAAACTTTGTAAGTGACTCTATAAAATCATTTGAGAAGCAAGATTTGATTGTAGTTACTGCAGTAAAGATGATTAAAAATTTTCAAGAGAGCACATATATTGTGCCAGGACATATTTGTCAAATAACTACAAATAAATTAAACGACGTTCTGCCTAAAAATGAAAGATTCGGCACATTACAAAAAATGGCATAAATTTTAAATGGTGAAATTCTTACCGATTTTATTATGGATCCCATAATTATTTACCAAATTCAAATATGCACCAATTACAAATGTCAACGTAGAGAAAAATTTTTCGGCTTACAGAATATTTTAAGTTATGGAAGGACACTACTTTACAATGCAACATTTAGAACTTTACTTAATAATAAGGTATTTTCGAGATTAGTAATTTTTTTTATAAAAGTTTGGTTTGAAAATACATTTTCAAACCAAAACGTATGAAAACAAAATGTTATTATTAAGGACCGGACACAAGATGCCGAAATTACGATGGACCATATAAATAGTCTATAACATCGCTAGGTACTACACGCAGTTATTGAATAGGTTAACCGCACATCTGTTTTCTTGTCGTTGAATTGTGACGCAATTACTTCAATATTATAGTTATATTCCTTTCTTCAAGGACGTAAATAGAAGCTTAAGGAACTTTTATAATTTATTTTATATATTTAGTTAATATTTCGTAAGATAAATAAAGTACGGTGAATTAGTTTCTTTTTTCGGTAAGTTTCAATAACTTACGCATACAATTTTTAATTTTCATTTATTTAGATCTAGAACATTGCTTAAGTTACTTTTCCAGGTATTATATGGAACAACGTTGAGAATGGCATCGTGAAACAATAGCGAGCTGGATTAAGGGTCATACTGATTGTATGTCAATTGTCTCAGTGATTCCGAAATTTATTGCAAAGTCTGTGAAATATCGTTAAAAAATACGAAGAAATCGCACGTAAATCGTCACATAGCTTCGCAAACACATACACAGATATTAGACTTGTTGGAATTTGACAATTTTAACGATGAACTCTGTGAAACTTTAATGGCGGCAAATATTCCATTAAATAAACTTAACAATCTCACCTTCAATACATTTCTCTAAAAATATACTGGTCGAAATTTTCCTTATGGATTCAACTTACGCAAATATTATGTTTCTAAGTGCTACACGAAAACAGTAAAATGCATAAGAAGCCATCTTTCAAATCAGTACCTATGGATAAGTGCCGACGAAACTATCGATATATTAGGACGCTGTGTGGTAAATGTTGTAGCTGGTGTACTACATTCAAATTACATATAACGCATATGTACTAGCAACAAAAGTTATAAATACAGTTGACGCGGAGACAGTAGCTAAAACCATTTACGAGAATATGCACCAAATGCTTCATTCGGACGACGGGTACAAAGGAAAAATACTTTTATTTGTAAGTGACAGTGCTGCATATATATTTAAAAAACAGGCAGACTATTAAAGGAAACATATCCTAATATGCTGCATATTACTTGTGTAGCACATGCTCTCCACAGAATCTGTGAATATATCAGAAACACCTTCGGGAAGTTGATAGACTTGTATCCGCTTTTAAAAAAGTATTCAGAAAAGCACCATTGAGAGTAGCTCTTTATAGGGAAAAACTTCCACCTTTGTCACTGCCTCCCTCTCCAGTAATAACTAGATGGGGAACATGGTTGGAAGCTACTAGTTTTTATGCAGAGAATTTCAATAGTTTACAAAATTTCGTTACAAGCAAGTTTAAATGACAATGCTCGAAGTATTTCTGAGTGCAAGAAACTAATACAAATTCCAAATTTAAAAAGTCAGTTGTACTTTCTTCAGGAATACTTTGGAAATTTGCCAAAACTAATCACTTACATATTTTCAAAATCAAAATCTCAAATTAAATGATGGATTAGCCACATGTGGCTATTAATAATTTGAAAAATATTCCAAGTGACTTCGGAAGTGGCTTTCGGCAAGAGTTAGACGAAGTTTTTAATAGAAATCCAGATTTAATAACATTCCGGGATTCGTGTATGGGGACAATGCCTCAAATTCTAACTGCTAAATAAGCTGAGATAATTTTTCCATATTTCCAGTATGCACCTATAACCAGTTGCGATGTAAAAAGAACGTTTTCTATCTACAAGGATGTATTTCATTCAAAGAGAACTAATTTTACAGAAGAGCACCTTGGGAAGGTATTACTAGTTAATATTAATACTCCTTTACTCAACTTGAATTACGACATGAACAAATAAGAATGTGTTTCGTTTTTTATAGATCACCATCCGTTTGTTTTCAAATTATAGAAATAAAATTGGAAACTCTTTAAAAATACAAATTTTCAATAGTACGCTCGTGAACGATGAGTCATCGGCCTCTCGTGTCCGGTCCCTAGTTTTAGATCAATGGTTTTCGGAATTGTGTTTTTTTTTATATACATTTGGTTAGATATGTATATTTGTTGAAGATAAAATGTTATTAGTTAGATGTAGTTTGTGTTGTCTATCTAATTTTGATGCATTTTCTTTGAATTGTATGCCTTATTAAAGCAAATATGTCTTTTTAATGCTTTTTTGTCAAAATTATATGCCTATTTAAGTGCCTTTTCCTATATTTTGGTGCTTTTTAGGCCGGTCTTTAGTGATTAGTAGGCTCTTCAATATTAGTAAATGAAGCGATATTTGTCAACATTTAAAATATTGCTGCTTAATTTATTTAATTATTATTATCTTAGAAGTCAAATTACGTATGCCAGAAAGTATATTGTTAATAAATTATGTAAAGGTAATAAATTTTGGCAATAGTAAGAAGTAATATTTTATATAAGGAATTTTAGTCGTGTTAGAGCAGCAGCAGCAGCAACAGTGATTCCAACAGGTGTATATATTTTGCCAGCGTCTGAACAATCGAATATAAACCCTGTTGGGTAATAATGCGGGCAGGAGCAATGGCTTGTGACCCCTTGAGCCATAAATATCCCGGCTAGTCTTTGGGATTGTACTCTCTACTCCTCTATCCTTAACCTAACTAACACATGCTTTGAACATATCTTAATTCGAACACACTTCATTCCTTCTCTTGACTCTATCTTCATCTTTATATCGTATTTCTGTATATTTGTCTTCTTAGAGGAAAAGTTCGCGATTAACGATTATTATTAAGGTAATTATGCGCGATTTGAATTTTTCTCCCTTAAATGAGAATTGTGCAAGAGTATATTAAAATTGGATTATATATATCTGTATGTATATTTGTACACACACATATGCTTTACATTCGTAATGCTACTTTGACATAATATGAATCAACTTCCGTTTATCGGACACTGTTAACGATACTATAATTAGCAGGTTGCCCTATTACCATGATATATACTTTCAGTGTATTTTACGATATTTTTTATTCATCGGTAAACATGAACTTTAATAAGATTCAACTGCCAACAAGAATTAGAACACAGAACGCGATTCACAATAGATATTGCTGCTATCGATTTATTAATTACATTTATGATGAACGTATATCTTTTCTCGACTTTTTTGTTCGGACTGCTGTAAATATAGAAACTTATTTTAAGATTCGAGAGGAGCAGAGAAGTTTTCATTTTGGAAAGATAATTTAGACCGTAATACGTATGTAGACAGAAAGAAAGAACAAAATTTCTAATTCGTTTTTTAATGTTATTTACAAAATCAATTGATTTGGAAAAAATTAATAAAATATAATAATTCATATCATTACAGTTTCTAACACGAACATTGAAAGATTCGTGTTGAATTTCATTAATCATACCTTTTATAACATACAATAAGTAATTATAAAGCTTGGACATAATACATAATAATAATGTAATTCTCCTTTCTCTAGTCTTTTTAATTTAAGTGAATGTAGCGTTACAATATATCATCAGGAAAAGTTATCATTTCAGTACGAGCTTATCCGAATTTATTAGAAAAAATTATTACCAGTCCGAATTTATCGGAAAAATGTTGCTAAAATTTAACGAAAAAATACAAATATATAAAAATTATAAGAAATATTCAAACTAATAGCTATCAGTTTTCAAACAAGGTTGTTGGTTGGAGGCTTTGGAAGTACTATTTTCTTTAAAGTACTCCAAACCAAAAAGTCTAGATGATAAATATCTGGATACATTGCTAGCCATACTAGTGATCCGTTACGTCCCATCTACCATTTTTAAAAGTCTAACCACTCCTTCAAAATTCGTGTAAGTGCACCGTCATCTGTATAGAAAATTCTCAGATTGAATGAAACATTATCCAGTACTTCTTCTAAGACAACATAAATACATTAGAGAACGTATTCATTCCTATATGGAAATATCGGTCCAACAAGGTTTGAAGGTTGAAGGTTTAAAATGCCTATCCAGATATTTACGGAAAGCCTTCTTTATTGTCCAATTTCTCTAAATGCCTTGGGATTTTCATCCAACGAAAAATTAAAATTATGGCTATTAAAAACTCCATCTCTTGCAAACAGACATTCTTTCCTCCTCCAAAGAACATGTAATCATATTGCAAAACATTGCTCTGCGCACGATATCATTCATGTACAACGGTTGAATATTTCGTTCCTGGGATATTTTTGTAGTGCTGGAGGTTCATGAACAGCTTCCAAAGTTTATTCTTCTAGCCGAAGCGTACGACGCTCTCTAGGCCTACCACTGTTACGATAAATGTGTATAAACGTGCCAGATTCCCCAAGTCGCAAACCCAGACTACGGAATGTGTTGGTAGATGGGTGTTGCCGGTGTAGATATTGTGCTAGATATTATTCTTTTGCCACGTTTGCATTTTCGTTGCAGAATCTGAATACTATGTACATATCAGCTTATTCATTAAAAGTAACCATACTACATCGCTAAGAACGGAACGATATGTGGACGTATTTGAGTAAGCAAATGTCAATTTGAAATATGCCAAAATTTGGCAACTAGTTTGTTTTTCAAACAAGCAACCATATTCTACTAGGCCGTAACAAAAGGTATCAGTATCAATCGATTAGCTACGTCAATGAAATGGTACACAATTCTAAGGCGCTCATTTTTAAATTTGATAGCCTCGTAGACTGTACATATTTTTTGAATTAGGATTGTTGACTTAAAATTTGTCATAGAATCGCTCTACCTGACGCTTATCCGAATTTTTCTGGCCAGCCTGTTTATAATTATTTTATATTACATTATATAATAGCATGATGATAACAATAAATATGAAATTGATATATTTCATATAATCAATTTGTTTAACTTTTATAAATATTTAAGATACTAATCCAACTGCTTAATTAATTTTCTGAAACTTTACGAATTATAAAATTAGTTTTGCAATTATCCAAAGAACTTGTGATCGAAATTCAATTATTAGGGTAAAGATTGTGTAATACAAAAGTATTTTTAATAATATAAAATATTATTAAAAATGGGGTGTGAAGAACACAATACAAGTTATATATTTGTGAATGTATCTCCTCTCCAGAGACGCAGATACGTATTTCACCTTTCTACAGGATCGTCGGTACGCCCCTGCTGCAGAAGAGATACATTCAACCAAACATAACTACCTTGCTATCAACCAGAAATTATTAAGACAGAGCGTGAAAGAATATTCAGCGCTGTCTACATAATAACTGCCGAACTAAGCAACGTGTTTCTATAGACGCTAACAACCATATCTATAAAAAACTGTATTATCGTGTCTTCACTACTTGTCGGGCGAACCGAATGCGTATATAACAAAATAATTTGAAACATACATGAGTGGGTAAAAACCACACCAATTTGTATAATACGAAAGCATTTTTAATAATATAAAATATTATTAAAAATGGGGTGTGAAGAACACAATACAAGTTATATATTTGTAGAAAGGTGAAATACGTATCTGCCTCTCTGGAGAGGAGATACATTCACAAATATATAACTTGTATTGTGTTCTTCACACCCCATTTTTAATAATATTTTATATTATTAAAAATACTTTTGTATTATACAAATTGGTGTGGTTTTTACCCACTCATGTATGAATCAAATTATTTTGTTATATACGCATTCGGTTCGCCCGACAAGTAGTGAAGACACGATAATACAGTTTTTTATAGATATGGGTGTTACCGTCTATAGAAACACGTTGCTTAGTTCGGCAGTTATTATTTAGACAGCGCTGAATATTCTTTCACGCTCTGTCTTAATAATTTCTGGTTGATAGCAAGGTAGTTATGTTTGGTTGAATGTATCTCTTCTCCAGCAGGGACGTACCGACGATCCTGTAGAAAGGTTTTCATACGTATCTGCGTCTCTGGAGAGGAGATACATTCACAAATATATAACTTGTATTGTGTTCTTCACACCCCATTTTTAATAATATTTTCTATTATTAAAAATACTTTTATATTATACAAATTGGTGTGGTTTTTACCCACTCATGTATGTTTCAAATTATTTTGTTAAAGATTGTGTATACAAGTATTTTTCTAAATTCAATTTCATTAGTAAAAAGTCTAATTGTCTATGAAATATATATTTACTTGTATTTGTCAATTTAATATCATCATTAATAGAAATTTCTAAAATGGAGAATTTATTGCCTAGAAAGACTACAATTAATGTAACGGTTTATTTCTCTTAACTTTCTTTTAAATTACAAGACTTAAAAAGAACACTTACAGTTATAATTACGTTATTATATTATAGTTAATAATAACTATTCGAAATTTCTAACACTTAGCATATAGTGACTTTACATTGTATTAATTTACTTAACTTTGGCACTGATAATTGCTCCTAACCAGAGGAGCTAAAATTAAAGAGGCTACTGTTTTGTTTCCTCAACACCGTCGACAACATAAATTTGCACGTGCTTATTGATAAATTCAAAACTTTTGATTGCTGTTATTATACGAATAGGCATTACATATATCACTTTGCTAAATAACTATGTAATAACGACCTAATTAAGTATTTTATTCAAATAATTAAATGATAATTTCCATATATATTCTCTTTGATGTATGTTTGTACATCCAGAGAAAAATTTGCAAGAAAAGAGATACTTTCATAACATTAGATAACCTCTTGGATGAATATTGATACTTGAAATGATTTATCGTCTATGTAGACGTGTTTAATGTGTGTGTTCTAAAGACCACATTACAAACATTTAGTACTCCTCTTAAGTTATTGCGAGTTAGGTTTTATTTCGTATTATATCTAAAGAGGATATTGATACATAATTATTTCCTCCATTAAATCATGTATTAAATATAACATGTCTTTTTCCTAACATATTCATTACGCGATTAAATTGAAACAAGCATTTTAGAATATTAAAATCAGAAAAACTTTGAAATAATTTTTCTTGTTTTGGCTTTATATAAATTTGTTTGTACTTCAAGTAGCATATTTTTGATTATGCGAGGGCGGGTTAAGTTATTCGCGCTATCGCCTAGAGTAGGCCGTGAAATTAAAAAAAATACAGATCACATTTTGACAAGTCAGTTTACTGTTCATAAATACATCATATACTTCATAAATTTGTGATAAAGCGTGTTTCGTAGGCAATTTTTTAAATTTTACCCTAATACTAATTAAATGTAAATGGATAATTTTGAATATTGTGCAATGATTAAGTATCTTTTAAAGAAAGGCACGTATTTACTGAAATCTATGATAATATGTGAAATATACTGGACGAGGGTTGCCTATCGTATACAACCATCAGAAAATGGGGAAATGTATTTAAGCGTGGCGGGAGTAGCTTAGAAAGTGAATAGCTAGTGAATAGCCGAAAACCGCTACAATTCCAGAAATGATAAATGATCCATGATTTGTTGTTAAGTTACCGAAGACTGATAGCGTTAGAAATAGTAGAGGCAGTGGGCATTTCAAAGGAACGGGTTCTTTATATTTTGCATGAAGAACTTGATATGAGAAAGCTTCCGGCAGGATGGGTGCCGCGTTTACTGACGACTGAACAAAGACATGTTCACTGTCAAATATCGATAAATAATTTAGAAATTTTTAAAGGCAACACAATAGATTTTTCGCGCCGATTTGTTACTTGTGACGAAACATAGGTTCATTATTATGCCGAATCTAATGAACAGTCTAAGATGTGGATCAAACGTGTAGAACCAACTCCAAAGAAGGCCAAGACAGTTTTATCAGCGAGAAAGGTGATTGCATCGGTATTTTAGAATGCAAAAGGAATATTGTTGATAGACTATCTTAAAGAGGGGAAGTTCGTGAACGGCGAGTATGCAGCAAATCTTCTAGATCGTTTGAAGACAGCTGTCGCTGAAAAGCTTCTCGAAATGACTAAGAAGAAAGTACTCTTTCACACCTTAATAATACACTTGTGCATTCCAGTACGGTTGTTGCAAAAAAAAATCGAATAATTAATGTTCGAATTAGTATCGCGCCCTCCATATTCGCCAGACCTAGCACCATCTGACTTTCATCTATCCCTTAAACTAAAAGATCTTCTCGGAGGCAAAAAATTCTGCGCAAATGAAGAGCAAACTTCAGCAGTGGACGATTATTTTGCAGAGTTAGAATAAAATCACTTTAGAGACAGAATAAGGAAGGTTGGACACAGATGGATCTTAGAGATCTTCAAATGTATCGAATTAAGAGGAGATCATTTAGAAAAGTAAAGTTCATTTATTTAAATTATTCCTTTGTTTCTGTACGATCGCGTGAATTAATCAACCTTCTTGTATGTATATCAGTACATATTGTACACTTTTCTTTAGAATAAACAAATCTTTTACTTTAAGAACGTTTCCAACTTATACCCCTTGTTTACAAAAAGACAGCGAACAAAATATATGTAATTCTTAGTCTATTTTCTTAGTTACTCTAAAATCTTAGCGTATTCAATGTTACTTTATTTGTAATATTGTATTATTGTATAAATAGATTTAAGGTTATTTCTTGTAATTAGTATGGTAAAAGAATTATGATCACAATTTCATAACTAGGTATTTAAAGAAATAAAAACAGTAGATGTCTATTTGCTATTTTCTCAGTCCATTTATTGTATATAATATGAAATCATATTAACTGATGAAGTGGTATTACTGTGGATGAAAGGTCGTCAGTGATGTATGTTGTGTAGACTGTTTACGAGGCAGTTTTATATCTAGTTAGCCTAGGCCATTTTCCTTGAACAAAACTAAATCTTGTTATAATAGCAAGAAGTAATGACATTTTAAAAGTGTTACTGTAAAATCTTACGTCAGGAAGTTGAGGTATAGCTGTGAAAATTTGTAAAAATTTTGAAAGAAAGCATGTCGAATGCAAATGTGAAAATCGATAAATTGGAGTATCCTGACATCATCAAATACTTGTATTTGAAGAAATTAAGTGATAAAGAAATTTACGAAGATATGCTTAACACATCATATGTGACTGTCAAAAATTGGATTGCGTCATTCAAAAGAGGAAAACTTTCCGTTAAAGATGAGAAGCGACCAGGAAGACCGATTTCGGTGTACACCCCTGAAAATATTGACGCACTTCATGACATGATTTTATCAGACCGTCGAATTGGGCAGAAACGTATAGCTGCGGCACTAAAGATTTCATATAAACGCGTGCGCCCATCTTATAGTTCACGTCGACTTAAATATGAAAAAAAAATCTGCAGAATGAATTCCTAAATGCTTGAATGCCGAACACAAACGAGCAAGAGTGAAAGGATCACAGTCAATCTGTGCCCGTTTTGAAGGAGATGCAGATTTTTAGAACCTTCTTGTGTCTATGGATGAAACATGTGTCCATTTTTACGACCCAGAAACAAAACAGCAATCAATGGAGTGGAAGCATCATGGTTCCTCAAGGCCTAAGAATTTCGAGTTTCGAGTTCAAAAATCCGCTGGAAGAGTTCTTGCTTCAGTTTTTTTAGGATATGCGTGGAATAATTATGATTCATTACCTAAGAAAGAGTCAGTCCATCACTGGAGATTTTAAATTACTAATCACCCTGAAAGAGAAAATTAAGGAAACAAGACGGAGACATGTTAGCGAAAGGTGTGCTGTTTTTGCAGGACAATCCCCTTGTACACAAATTTCCCATTACCATGAATACAATTCGGCATCTCGGGTTCGAATTACTGAAACACTTATCCCATTCCTCAGACTTAGCCTCCTCAGATTATTATCTGTTCCCTGGATCGAAAAAAAGTTTAAAAGGACGTAAATTTTTGTGTAAGGAAGAGGTAATAGAAGCTGTGGAGAGCTGGTTTACAGACCAAGAAGAATGTTTTTTTTAGAAAGGTTAAAGGCATTGTAGGATCACAAGAATAGAATTCCAACGCCATTGGGATAACAAGTGCTATCCCATTGGCGAAGAGCATATCTTCAAAGGTTTTACCTTAACCAAAAACGCCACCTTTAGCACTATTTTAATTTTCAGCTTGTTCTACCGTAGATGACAGTTTAGTTATCAAAATACATGTATAGAATTTATTAATATATTTTGTGGTTAGGGATTTTTCTTGTTTCTCTCTGTTTTATATGTGATGAGTTACAACGAGAATACGTTGACAAATGGAATAATTTTTTGTGGTTTCTTGTCTAAGCTCAAATTACACTAGCACAAAACAACTTTTTTGTGGCATGGTTAAAAACAGGGCGTATGTTATGTTTCCTACATTCTGGTAAAAAGTAGGAAATGACCTTGGATCATCCAAACAGTTTGTTTCGAAGTGTTGCCCGTTATACTGAAATATATTAATGTCAGTGTATCCTTAATGTTACGCTTACTTCGATAAATCATTGCGACGGCATTTTGTCTTTGGGTCATGCCGGATTAATGTAAAGCAGTAATCAATAAGCAAACTAGAACCCCATTTGCTTTGGTATGGCTTTTTCATGGTTGTGATGTCTTGGCAGAGCCGTTCCACATGTTCATCGCGCCTAATTTTCCGAAAAAAATCAAGATGACGATCAAGAATGTGAGTTTTTAAAGACATGTTGCATCCCATTTCAGACAAAAGAATTCTCATCGATTCCGGTCTAGTGCTTTAACGAAATTTTTCTTTAATAAACATAATTTAATTTGCAACGGTGGCAGAAATAAGTTTTTAGGACCAACCATTGGTTGAATGTAATATTTTTTATACCTAAAGTTAATGCTTAACGGTGGCTATTCCATCTGTGCGATCTCGTACACAGCTATCTCATTCACACAGGAAGCAATAGTATTTTGTATACTCCAGATGCAATCCAAGAAGTGACGCTATCATTCTTAGGTCTCCACAAATTAATAAATCGCATATTCTCGTATGATTCTTTCATACGAACGACATGAGCTGTAGATACACATGAGTACTAATTGACGTTGTTTAGAAGAATGGATGAATCCATTGCTTTATGTTTCTATCCTAAAGCGTCAAATGAATTGTCAACATCCGTGGAGTATACTAATGTCCCTTCTTGAACAAAATAATGCCAAAGTTCTTTTTCACGTTTTTGAGAGCGACGTCACCTTTGATGAGATTCCGTCCTTTTAATATGCTTGGTAGCTTGTTAGCTTGGTAGCTTGGTAGCATGTTCAAATTGAGATTTTGCTAGTTTTAAAACTCGAACTAAATCAGTTCATTCAGCCTTTGAAATTAGATGTGGTTCTGTTGAATATTTCGTTCTTTAATACTGAATCATGATCGATTTATGAACCAGTATTTGTCCAAATCTGTGGCATGGTCTTTTACATTTTGTGCCTTTCAATCAGCCTGCAACAATGTTACACAAGTCTTACAACATATGTGAGAGGCCCATGACTTATCTTGATCTCCTGCGTTAACTTCGAAATAAAGCCCTTAAGCTCTTCGTACAAGCTCCGAGAAGAAGTTTTTGCGATTTAAAAGCTACTTCACCACACACACAACAAAAACTATAGACATTATGAAGGCACATCCTAGGCATTGTAGTTACTTGTTAATTCACAGTCAATCACAGTACAGTAATAAAAAGAACACAAGCACGTTAGTAACAATGTTTCGCGGTACGACATACGAAATGCAGTAACTTCGTATGCCAGTAAATATTTAATAAAATGCACAATATCTGATGTGAATGTAATTCTTCGTACATGTAATAAATAGGAATAAACTTGTCTTCACACGGTATGATCATCATTGCTGATAGAGTGATGCAATATGCATATTGCTTGATACTAAAATCCGTGGATGATTAATTTCTGCTTTTATGTTTTTAGGGTGCCTAAATAAATCAGAAGCATCTAAAAATTTCCATGACACAAAACATGTGTTTTGCTACTGAACCTCCCTCATATTGAGCTGTTTGCTCTAATTAATGATTAGAGTTGATACAAGCCCACATAAACTTCCATGTCTTAATAGATTTATTAGTTAATTCCACAAAACCATTCGACGATTTAGCCATTTAAACAAATTAGCTCAATATGCGGAAACGTTTACCCATAGCCTTAATATTACAGTATATAAAACATTAGGACGAAAGTTTAGCACATAATAAAACATATTTCATTGTATTAGCCGCAATAACACACCTATAAAAGTAATTTGTTATTCGCCTCGTAACTCTTTTTCGTACAACGCAATATATCTTCTTCTATAACACAATTATAACGTTGATATGTTAAATATATTAACCCTAATACATTGTAGTGCCTAACCTCATAAATTTACACGTTCGCATGTGTACGTATGTACGTATATGTAAAACATATGCATGCGTATGGGTATTAGTTTGGTATATATGTTCTGCGGTAATATAGTTGAACACTTTTTTCCATTAAAAACCATCTGGCCAGCCTCAATTCCCCTTTTACATTACCATTTATACATTCGACCAACTCCTATCCATGCACATACATACAAATGTGTATAGATATAGATACACCAAGTAACCCCGAAGTATAAAAAAGCTCCTCGTTGAATTTATGAAGGTTATTGTAATGCAATACGATTCCCGTATTGACAAATACTGTTCCTTTTTCAAATTGACACATATTAATTCAGATAAACTACTTCGATTATTACGTAATTTTATTTAGTAATAAATTTGAATTTACACGTTATACAATAAGAAACCAACAATGTGTTTAAATGCCAAACTATTTCTCATTGCTTTATGCGAACTTATATACAGTGGTTAGTAATAGTGACGCAATAATTTTGCTTTAGGGGGCACCATATGTTATATGTTTGTGCTTTAAGAATGTACAGTACAATGTATTGTCCTATTTTTAAATATAATTAATGTATCTAAAATATAAAACAAATGAAAATAGTATAATAATAGCTCATATTCGTATTTTAGGTTAGAATAAATAATCACTAGATACTTTATTATGATTACGTAATGGAAATGTTTCCAAACCTCTCGTAATTACTATCCGGCAGAAAACAACAAATATTTTCAGAAACTCTGACAAACCTTAGTTAATATCGTCCGGGACGGTTAAGATAATTTGGTAAGTGGAGACAAATTTAAAACAACTACTATTTTCCTTTGATTGTGTGTGCCTCAAACCAGAAGAAGAACTTCTGCTTAAGGCTGTATCACTTTTGTTTTATTCTTAAGTAATAACTACAAGTCTATTAGATTACTAAAACGGACGTCGATATTGTGTTAGCTTTTTATAGGACAATTTAGTATTGCAGCTGCAAAATTGCAAATAACTTACTACTTATTGAACTTATGAAGTACCTAATCAAATTAAAGGAATTTCTATGTGATATGCAACAATAATATTTAAGTAGTGCAAACTGAATATTAAACCAGTGTATAAATTTGTGTCCAACCCATCGCTCACTCGGCGTAGCTTCCGTATCAGTTGACAGTTGGATATTTATTTTGGTTGGTGGCAGTTCTATTGAAACTTGCTGTATTTTCTGAATAATTTATTTATTTAATAAAAAACACTTAAACTTTATTTATTAAGGTAATCTTACAAATGAAAGACTTAATGTAACCCTAAACTTAAATTCTCTACCGTTATATGAAATTGTATGTCTCTTGTTGTTAATATGATACTGTTGAGTCTCTTGTTGAGTCTCTCAATGGATACTGTTTGATACGAATATTATGATGGGACTGTTCTGTAGTGTCCAGCAAGTTGGTAAAAATATATCACTTCCCCTACAAACTATTACAAAATTAAAATACGCGTATTAGTTCTACATTATATTGGTTGATGTTATAACGGGAAATTTTTCTGTGTATTTAATTCGTCGAAACCTACGGACAACAATACCAAGATTTACGATAGGGTCCTAAAAATTTAATTTCACTAATAAATAAATAATAAAATATCATTTCTAGTTAAGTATTAAGTTAGTGTTGTAAATCTAAGTATGTAGTTCCGGATAAATTCCATTGTTCACTAAAGGAATTTATTGTACATATTTAGGAAACGTGAGCCTAACAAAAGATGATCAGCTTAAACATTCTCTATTAATTTTTCCATTGATAACCATAGGTAATAAATAAGCGATCTAATGTATAAAGTATAAATTAATTTGCAAATATAAATTCTTAGAATTTGAAGAAAGTTTTATAATTTGAATATGCTAATAATATAATGCCATCCATACAGTTGTTTAAATTTAAAAATAAATCGTTGAATTCTTTATACTAGATTTACTTATATCTAACATATAAATATATATAATATATTAAAATTTCATTTTATGACGAAAGAACCAGTTCATATAAAAATAATTGAAATCATAAAAATTCAACTATTCACCTTAAGTTCTCATACGCTTGTACATATACCGGGTGTTCTTGAAGTGAGACGACAACGTATGAAAAATGGAAAGACGCAATTATAGAGAATCCAAAATATTTTCCCAAAATTACGTCTCATAAGCGACAAAAGAAATGGGCAAGACATTTTAAAAAAAAATTTTACGCCACTGTGCGATCGATTATATTATAAACAGCGATATCTTAAAGTTGACCGACAATAACAAAAGATAAGTTTTGTTATTGAGCTGCTACGTATGTAACATGTAACGTGTGTGTGAAGTATTTAGTATTTATACACATTCTGAATATTTTGAATTCATAGGCGTCATATAATTCAATTTTCATGGTGTTTTTAATTTCTAGCTTCGCATAGTAATTGACTGACAATATTTTAGATTTAAGTTCTATATAATTACATCTTTCCATTTATCATACCTGGTCTCTTTATTTCAAGCACACCTCTATAGATTGTCAGTCTAAATGAAAATGGTTTTTCGTATTACTTTTAAAATTCTCTACAGAAATGTTTTAGACGAAACAGATTTCATTCTTTTTGTATTATCCCTTTAGGCGTTTTTTTAAGAAGAAGTAGATATCCCGCTTATAACGGAAGATAATTTATAAATTTCCTATAAAATGTAGTTTCCTCAATTACATAGTCTTAAAAAGGAATACGTATATTAGACTACTACTACTAAAATATGTTTTGTTGAACGTGTTTACTGATAGATAACTAAACATTAAATAATATTACTAAGTTTGCACACTACTATAATTACCCTCATATCTATTAACAAAGTAAATATAATCTACAACTTACATTTGCACACAAGATTCGCTTTTCCCTTTAGTGCATCTCCATCGGAAGTATCAATAGACTCAATAACGATTTTTTTACGAAGTATAGCCCAACTGATTAGTGATTGCTGGGATTCCGGGTTGTGTATGCAGTGTTACACTCTAGTTTACCATTTTTTATTATAAGAGGGAAGAACTGTTCAACAATAAATGGCAGAACTTTTAAATTCCAATCTCCAACATATTACGATATCGATTAGAAGCCTAAATTTACAGAATATAATATGCCACTCCATCTGCCAGGTATTCCTACTACTGCTCTATATATATATATATATATATATATATATAGCCAACATTGGTATTAGTACCAATACAAGTCAAGATCCAGGAAAGTAAATTGTAACTTAATTTTATTTAGTTCTAAAATATTTCTGTTTTATCTTAGAAAGAAATTTAGCTTCCGGGGTATAATTTACAAAATTAAATACATTTGAATACTAGAAAAATTTAGCTAGTTCTAGAATACTAAGACTACTAGAAAATAGGGTGTAAATAGGGTGTACAAAAATAGGGTGTAAAAAATAGGGTGTAAAAAAAACTTGAACAAGGTTAGTTTGTTAGTTAGCAAGTAAATAATGACAATTATACAGGGTGGCCCAAAATGACAGAAGGGGTTTGAGTTCATTATAACTTCTTATTTAAGACATAATTATTAAATTTTCTTAATTTTAAATACAGTATATTAATGGGAATATTTTTAATATAATTATGAAATATATCTCGCAAGTGGTGGCCATTTTCTGCTTCGCATATTCGTGCTCTTTCCAAAACATTTTCCATAACCTTTCGCAAAACTTCAGGTGTTATGTTGTTGATTTCGTCGCGTATATTATTTTTTAATTGCTGTATGGTTCGAGGCTTATTAATATAGACTTTTCCTTTCAAATAACCCCAAAGGAAACAGTCTGAAGCGGTTAAATCCGGTGAACGCGGAGGCCAATTAAAATCGCTTGTACGGGAAATAATTTGTTCACCAAAGATGTCGCGTAAAAGAGCCATTGTGTCCCTCGCAGTGTGCGCTGTGGCTCCATCCTGTTGGAACCATACTTGCGGATGGTTTTCCACGGCTGGCCTTAAAAAATTTTCCAACATTGTCCGATATCAAACACCAGTGATGAAACGGCGACACCGTGTTCATTTTCAAAAAAATATGGGCCAATTATCCTTTCCGATAAAACACCGCACCAAACGGTACACTTAAGTGGGTGTAATTCTCGCTGTTGAACTACTCTTGGATTTTCCGTAGCCCATATCCTGCAGTTTTGCCTATTAACGAACCCATTTAATTGGAAATGGGCTTCGTCGCTCATAATTAAATTATGAATAAAATCATGATTTTCTTCTGCTTTTTGACGAAAATAAATTGCATAATCAAGTCGTTGCTGGTAATCTGTCGGTTTCAATTGTTGTACAAGCTGAATTTTGTATGGAAACGTTCTTATTGTATGCAAAATTCTCTGCAGCGACCCTCTTGAGAGGCCAAGTTGTGTCGAACGTCTCCTGGTTGATGTTTCTCCATCTTCCCGAATACTCTCCTGTACCCGTTCAATATTGTCATCCGTGTGCACCGTTCGTCGTCTGCCGGCACCAGGAAGGTTCCTTACTGCCCCTTGTTCTCGAAAATTTACCAGACGGTTTATTGTTGACTCTGAGGGTCCAACCCGCACATTAAAATAAAGAACGATATGCACGCTGAGTCAAAACAATGGATCGTTGATTTGAGAAATAAAGTTCAACGATTTTGGCACGTTGTTCAATTGTGTGCTGTTCCATTTTAAATTCCCCAAGTCTTCTTTACAAAATACTGAAAAAAAAAATTATAATAAAAAAGTTATAAGGAATTAAAACCCCTTCGGTCATTTTGGTCCAGCCTGTATAAGCGTTAGAGTAGCGAAATTGGAAACAATTATTGAAATTGAAAAAAATATTAAATTCTCTAATTTTAGTTGGATTAGTTCCTTTTCAATGTCATTATTCCTTATAGTAATTACTAGGAATAGTATTTTCTCGTGTACATGCAAGCACGTAATTTTTAAGCCATTGCGTTTATACTATTTTTGCAGAGTTATTAGGAAACAACAAGATAACTTTACAGTTTCTAAATTATTTTTAAGCCATTAAGATGATGTTCATGTTTACCTCTAAAGAATGAAGTAGTATTTTTTACAATAAATATTTCATTGTTATAAATGGAAATAATACAATACTACAGAAGATATGTTGTTTATTTAATTAAATTAACCAAGTCTAACAATTTATATGTTTATCGCATGGATAATCAATTCTTGCTCATGCCACTAAGCATATGGTACTTTGTTCTTCAATTTGCTTGGGGTACTTCATATTTACATTTGCATCATCTACGGTCGTCTTTATGCCTTTCTGGGTATTATTAAAATACAAATTTCGCAAATCTAAATTTTATACTAAAACCTCTCTTCTTCCATTGGGGTAGAAATTTGAAACGCGGAATTATAAGAACACCTAAGTTCTACGCCTATGGAATGATGTTACTCAAAATTTTGATATGAGTTTTTTCGTCTCAATAAACTATGCCAAAGTGCCAAATTTGAGCACAATAATCTTAGCTGGTTCATATTTATAATAAAAAAAACATTTCATAATGGTGACAGTGCAAACTAACAAACTTTGTACTAAGGTAAGTTTTCTTAGATCGACTTATTTTGGCGTAAGGAATATATAGTAGGTTTTTCTAAAGATCTTTTACATACACCTTGTATATACGAACAACAGATATTTCGAATTTTTATTTTAGAACCAACTAGTGTTTATATTTTTACAAAATATTCTGACATTTATTATAATATATGTTTGTGTAACTGTTTCTCTGATATTTATTCCGAGTAAATTATTATTCTTTTATTTTTGTTGCTTACTGACTTTTGATGTCTTTTATAAAAAGTCTTTCATAATTATCGAAACTAGAAAACTCAATTAAACGAATTTTTTATTTTGATTTATAAATATTTCTTGGCACCTCTTATACACTAATTTAAACGACTTTCCTTGTGCACCGGGTACTATTTTATTAAATCGTGCATTTACTTTCAACGCATATGTTATGGCTTATGCTTGGATCTATTTACTTTGGCAACAAGTATGTGATGTTTAATTTTTAGATGTTGCTAATAAATCAGTTGAACCGTAACCATAATAAATTACTGAAACGAATAGCTTTACTATTTTAAATATATATATAGTAGTTTACCAGTCAAATAGGTGTATTTAGTTTCAAATATATATGTACACACACATACAAATACATAAAATTATTTAGTTGAAATTATTGGATATGGTAAATTAGTATGTTTATTATTAGTTGCAACGTCAAATAAAATTTAATAAATTAATTTAACATATCCTATAATTTCGTCTAAATAATTTTATTTTATTACACTGCGGTGGAATTGGCTACAAATAAAATTGCATAGATATTCTATTAATACATGTTTACTATTTCTACATTTTCTGAAGAAATCAGAAATTTACGCACTATTCGAGATGAATATACATTCTTGCCATCGACTACTCAAATATTCACTAAAAATAAAAACCTAATAATATAAATTTTGATTGCACATACTGGAATGCAACTTCTAATATTTAAATAACTCCTTTATTGATTAAAACATCATAAGCCAAACTTTTTCTTCTCGTTATTGCCAAATATGTTAATATACATAAATAATATTCAATTTCTTCTCATGTTGAAATAGTTATCATTAGAGAACGGACGCAATTTCCATAAAACGCAATCGGCAATTGGAATTGTGCATAACGTCGCTCAGTACATCCCGGCGTAATTCAATGAAGTATTTGTTTGACTTACTCGGACACCTGGTCTCGCCGCGATAACAATGGACAAGCCAGCTATTGTATTCCGAGAATATAGTGCTTTTTAAAGTGTTTTCATGAGCGTAGATGGAAGCGGGGTTTTTATAATGTATTTTATTTGTTAGTTTATATTTCGTAAGATAAATAAAGTGCTGTGAGTAAGTTTCATGTTTTCATAGTTTTAACTGATATGTAATTACATCCTAATTTTTGTGGTAGATCCTGTTTAATATCGTTTGATTGAATCTATTTCTACCAATTATTTCGACGTAAGAGTGTGCATTGAATTTCGTTCAGTTTCAATAACTTACGCACACATTTTTAGTTTTCATTTATTTAGATCTAGAGCATTGTTTAAGTTACTTTTTCAGACATGATATGGAACAATGTCGAGAACGGCACTGTAAAACAATGGCGAGTTGGCTTGACGGTCATACTGATTGTATGTCCATTGTCAGTGATTCCGAAATTTATTACAAAATACGTAAAATGTCGTCAAAAATTCGTCACTTAGGATCGCAAACACATCTGAACTCTGTAAAACTTTTATGGCGGCTAATATTCCATTAAATAAACTCAGCAATCCCATTTTAAAAATATTTCTGAAAAAATATACTGGTCGAAATGTTCCTGATGAATCAACTTTACGCAAATATTATGTTTCTAGGTGCTATACGAGAATAGTAGAACGCATTAGAAGCCATCTCTTAAATCAATACATATGGATAAGCGCCGACGAAACGGTGGATATGGTAGGACGCTGTGTGGTAAATGTTGTAGCTGGTGTACTACATCCAACTATTCCCTATAACTCAGATGTAATAGCAACAAGTGTTACAAATAGAGTTGATGCGGAAACAGTTGCTGAAACCATTAAGGAGAATATGCAAAAAATGCTTCATTCGGACGCCACGTACAAAGAAAAAACACTTTTATTTGTCAGTGATAGTGCTGCGTATATGTTAAAAACAGGCAGACTATTGAAGAAAACATATCCTAATATGCTGCATATTACTTGTGTAGCACATGCTCTCCACAGAATCTGTGAATATATCAGAGACACTTTTCCGGAAGTTGATAGACTTGTATCAGCTTTTAAAAAAGTTTTCAGAAAAGCACCATTGAGAGTAGCTCTTTTCAGGGAAAAATTTCCATCTCTGTCACTGCCTCCCACTCCAGTAATAACTAGATGGGGAACATGGCTGGAAGCTACTAGTTATTATGCTGAGAATTTCGATAGTCTAAAACATTTCGTAACACTGCTAAAGGAGGATGCTAGAAGTATTGGTGAGTGCAAGGAGCTCACACAAATCCCAAATTTAAAAAATCAGTTGTACTTTCTTCACGAACACTTTGGAAAATTGCCAAAACTAATCACTTATTTTGAAAATCGAAATCTCAAATTAAATGACGGATTAACCACATTAGATGTGGCTGTTAATAATTTGAAAAGTATTCCAAGTGACTTCGAATGTGTCCTTCGGCAAAAGTTTGAAGCAATTCTTAATAGAAATCCAGATTTAATTACATTGCAGCAATTATGTATGGAGACAATTCCACAAAATCTAACGACTAAATATGAAGAAATAAAAAAATATTTCCGGTATGCACCTATAACAAGTTGCGATGTAGAAAGGACGTTTTCTCAATATTAATACTCCTTTACTCAACTTGAATGACAAAATGAACAAATAAAAATGTTCCAATTATAGAAATAAAATTAAAAACTTTAAAAATACAACTACATATGTATTTTGTAATTTTATAGATCACCACCCGTTTGTTTTCCAATTATATAAATAAAATTAAAAACTTTATAAATACAACTTTTCAACAAATAAATATGTATTTCGTAATTTTATAGATCACCACCCGTTCGTTTTCCAATTATATAAATAAAATTAAATATTTTAGAAATACAGCCTTTCGCCAGTACTGCACTGGGTGGTAAGCGTGTCCGTTCTCTAGTTATCATTATTATTCACATCAGCAGTCTCAATATTGGAGTTGTTATTTTTTCCCACATTCCAGAGTCTTACTCAGTACAAGTTAATATGTACAAATGTTCTCAATATACATCGAGTTTTGTAAAGAAGACATGTCCGTAAGTAACTCATTGAGAGACATTAACGGTTTAAAGCAAACTTTGCATATCATTTTAGCACCATTATAATATAAATTGCGAAATTCTCCGATAAACTTTTGCACTGTCTGAAAGATTGGTTGTCTTTCACATTTTCTTTCGTTCGACATACCCATATATGTGTTTATAACATCACAAGTTCAACCGCCTCGCGTCGAGATCTACGCTTAACTAAAATATAAACATCAGGCCGGCATACGCAATCTAACACAATGCATACAATAAACCTGCCTATCTTAAAATTCACAATTTTTCTTTTGTAACTGGGCACGTCTCTTAAAAAAACGCAAAACCATTCGTAAACATCTCTTAATTTCTTTGATAATACTTAAATCTTATCGGACTATATATAACAAAAATCCTGAATTCTAATTGGATACAAATGCGTGTTCTTTACAAAACCCGATGTGTTTTGAAAACGTGCGTACGAATTTATTAATTTATACCGAGTATGATCCTGGAATGTGGGCAATATCTGACAACTCCACTCATAATAAATACGTATTAAATTAGCAATGCTTAAATGTAGCACAAACGCAGTTTTTAGATGTCTCGAAATTTAAAATTTAAAACATATATTGTTTTAACAATTATTAGTTAGCTAAGTACAGTAGAACCCCAGTTATCCGAGGTAACGTGAGGGGCACCCTCCTCGGATAACTGAAACCTCGGCTAATTCGGATTTATTTTTTATTAATTCAAAATATAAACACCAATAGTTTAAACGATTTATTAACGTTTTTAACATGTAAATAAGTGCATACATACATTATAAAACAATGAAATAGGTATATTTGCGCTTCTGTTTCATATTGCATCGTCTTTTTCTCGCTGTCATGATCCTCCATCTGTTAAGAAGAAGCAAATCCACTGATCTTGCCTGTGATTGTTGTTCGATATATCTCAGAGCTTTTTCCAGAGAAGCAAAACCTTCTTGATGGGAAATCTTAGTGGGGGCTGTTCATCCACCGCTTCGTCATCGTTATCGTCATCTGATTTTTCGGTTTCCTGAAAGGCATTCATTATTTCTTCAACACTCATTTCTTCTTCTAAATCATCTGCTGTAACCAATTCAACAACGTCTTGTCTTATCACATTTTCGCAACCTTTTAAACTTTGCATTAATTAAAATAAAATTTGTTCTTCTTCTTCTGTCTCGCTGTCAAAATTTGAACAGGACATTTTCCCACGACTTCTCCATTTCAAAGCTAATTCATTTCATAGAAATTCATCTTCACTGTCATTATAGTTCTCAGTATCAATATCTTTCGTCCAAGATTTTTGAATAGTGGAACCACGTACAGAATCCCAAGCGTGGTTTACCCAGTAAATAACATTTTTCAGTGTAATCTTTCTCATCCCACTAATAATATCTTCTTCTTTTTCTGTGTATTCTAACAGATGTTCAAGATATAAACGCCTATAATTTTTTTTAATGTTTTCGAGGACGAATTGATCTATGGTTGCATTATGCTGGTTACATTTGGGGGAAAAATTTTACAAGGATTTCGCCCACATGAAGTCCTTCTCCAGGGTGAGAGGGAGCATTGTCCATTAACAAAATTGCTTTAATAGGGAGACAGTTTCTGTTCAAAAATTTTGTCACAGATGGCACGAACTTTTCTTTAAACCAGTTAGTAAATAAGGTGGCATCCATTCATGCACTTTTCTGACTTTTGTAATAAACTGGTAAGGTTTTGGGTCAGATGTCTTTTAAAGCTCTTGGACGTGCAGACTCGCCAATCACCATCAGTGGAAGTTTGTACTTGTCAGAAGCATTGGAACATGCCATTTTGATTATTTTTTCCTTACTTCGTTTGTGCCCAGGAGCTGATTTTTCCTGTCGAGATACCAATGTTTTTGATGGAAGCATTTTATGATCGAGGCAAGTTTCGTCACAGTTGTAAATTTGATCGTATGTGTACCCATAATCTTTGATTTGCTTTTTTAAGTCCTGCTTAAATTTTTCAATTGATGACACATCAGCAGAAAGTTTTTCTCTACATACAGTCAGTTGTCGTACACCGTACTGTCGTACACCGTACCGTTTTTTTCCAGCGGTCAAGCCATCCAGAACTGCTAGTAAACTTATCTGTCTCTGGGAATTGCCTACTAATCATTATTGCTTTCTCTTGTAAAATTGGACCTGACAGAGGCACGCCCTTCGATCTTTGCTGGTTAAACCACATGAATAAAGAATCGTTAACCTTCTCATAGTCGCCTGCTTTCTTTGATTTCCTTCTTGAGGACGAAGAGGCTTGTTTTATACACCACTCTTCTATTTTAGTGCGGTTTCTTTTCCAATCTGAAACTGTTACCTCACCTACTCCATAATATCGTGCAACAAATTTAATTGCCTCACCTGCTTTAATTCTTCTGATGGCTTTTAATTTTTCTTCAATAGGAACGACAATTCTTTTACGCTTGTTTTGTTCCATTATAATATGCCAAACGAAAATTCAAATAAAGCAGTTCGTATTACACTTAACTAGAACTCCAACCAAATAAATTATGCGAGTATACTTCTCCGCATTGAACGCAGTAACGAATTGCATTCACGCAATTTTACATGCTAAAAGAGTCCAAAAACATAAAGAGGGAACCCCTTACACGGGCTAAGGGGATTCTCCGATTTGAAATGGAAATATGTACATTTATATTTTAGAAGCTCGGCTAATACTGAGCATAGACGCGCTTACCTCTTTAGATTGGCTCGATTAATCCGAAGCTCGGATAATCGCAACTCGGTCAATCGGGGTTCTACTGTATTTCTGTAGTAATTCACTAAATTTTATTTTTTAGTTGCAGTTGAGAATTAGAAATAGTGTAAATAAAAAACAAACAAACAAAGAGTGAGACTGACAGTTCACAGAAATCTCATGAAATTTGCTTTTTTGTTTAAAAATCTTCTGTAATTCCGAAAAATTTGTTGCAGCGATTTTTTTAATATGGATGAATCCATTGCACAGGGAATTAACATTAAATTTTGTGTAAAAACGAAATTATTTGTATGGACACATTAAAAATGTTAGGTCATCAGTGTTTACAAGATCACAAGTTTTTAAGAAGTATAAATTATTTGGTGCGAGTCCTGAAACAGTCGAAAACGGTCCTTCTACAGGAGGGCCATCAACCTCAACTACTGATCAAAACATCAACAAAATCAAGGAGTTTGTACTTTCCAATCCTCTATTGTCTCAAAGAAACCTTGTAGACATTTTTGGTATATAAAAAGGGATCAATACAAACAATTTTAAAGTACGGTTTGAGCTTGAGTCTCGTGTGTCTTCTCATCTTGTTCTAAAATTATTGAATTTGTTTGAAAAACAACAATTTTAAATGCATAATTACTGATGATGAGACTTGAATTCATGCTTATAACCCGGAAACAGCTAAACAAAAAAAAAAAAAACCACGTCAAACCAAGTCGAAAATAAGGGTCATGTTGAGTGCTTTTTTCGACTACCATGGCGTTGTCCACAAAGAATTCCTTCCATCTGGCCAAACAGTCAACATAGAATACTATTTAGGCTTTTGCGTCGTTTATGTTAGTCAATTTGTAAAAAACGACCACAATTATGGCGAAACCATTCAAGGTTTTTGCATCATGATAATACACCATCACATACTGCCATCATTATTCGTCAGCTTTTCATCACATCAAAAATCAAATGTTGTTCCGCAAGCACCATATTCGCCAGATATGGCTACGTGTGACTTTTTTTTTCTCTATTGAAATTACCACTTCGTGGACATCGTTTTGAGTCAATAGAAGCCATCCAAGAGAATTCGTTGGCTGGTTGAGGGCTATACCGGAAGCTGGGTATAATAAATATTTCGAAGACTGGAAGAAACGTTGAAATAAGTGTATTCGAGTGAGAGAGGCTTACTTTGAAGATGAAACATGAAATTTGGATGAATAAAATGATGAATATTTTCTGTGTGTTTTATTTAATCAATTTCATTACTTTTGCCTAGAGAAATATGTTTGAATTCACAAGTATCAAAACTATTAAGTCTCTTAACTAAGTATGTAATATTATTGCAATGTGAAAATGATAGATATTAAAAGTGATCCTTGGTAGAAATACATTGAATTAGTTAACGTACAGGTACAAAACAAGATTTTACCTATAGTCAACAGATTGGCAATTAATGAAAAAAGATAATGATTTAGAGAATTTTATCAAGTTTTCTTGAAAATGTATATAATAACTAATTCAATAAACTTAATAGTAAATATACTCAACTACATGAATAAAATTGCGAAATATAATTGAATGAAGAATCGCTGGTTAATATAACTGCATTATTTTAGTATATGAAAAATTAATTCAAGTATGGAATAGCAAGGAAAAAAATTAAGGAGATTTATAAAGAGAGCACCCAACTTATCACCAGAAATTAAATTGAGTGAAATTATTGACATGTAATATAAATAAATTACTTTCATATTTAGGTATAAATGTAAATACCGTCTGGAAACGTGATAAGTTAACGACACCGCTGCGACACTGCTGCGTGGGAAGTTAACGACATGTCTCCGCCGTTAACTTACCACGCTTCCAGACGGTATATATTCTTCTGGATGCTGGTCCGCGTTCGGAGTGGGTCTCAACGAGATATCCCTCAACATCTTCTGGAGCAAAACACAGAGCCGCGAGCGCGATTGGCCTTACTACCTATGCAATAGTGGGGATCATTGAACCCAATAAAGGCATAAGACCCAATCATATCATCCGTACCTCCTATAGATTGAAAAGGAAACAAATGCAAAACGTAGGGATGTCACTGAAGCAGTCGTTTGAATATAAAGAACCGAATCAACGTAATTAGATACAGAAACGTCAAAATCTCGAACCTCCTACTACAACATATTAAGGCCAGTGGCGCTCAATTTCATCAGATTCAGACGTGGTGCAAAAGATGATTAGAAAGATATCACTCAAACGTTAAGCAATTCAGGATTTTTCGGTCGGAGGGAACACATGACGTGTTTTGTCTACGAAAACATTAGATGTAAGTCGCAATATCATATAACTAGCTTATTGCAAAATGCCCTTATGGGACATAAAAATGGTAAGTAAACATCATGTGTTTCAGTCTTCAAGCAAATAAGGCTGGCGGACAAGAATGTGTCAAGCTGACAAAAGTTATGGATCCCAGATCCCAAAAAATGTGCCAATAGATCTTAATTGGCATATATTAGTATAGTATCGTTGCTAAGTTATTATTTCAGGTTTTTTTGGGTCTATCCCTGACCTCGTCAATTGCTTATTTTCGTTTCTCATATATTTTTTACTTGTCTGCTACCTTTCGTCCTATTCATATGTCCAAAACATCTAAGTTGGTGGTTTTCAATTCTGTTAAATAATGGTTTTACTCTCTTTTCTAATTGTTTCGTTTCGTGTTTGGTCTCTACGTATTTTTCACTTTTCCTAGTTATTTCATGGCAATCGTCACTTTATTCTATTTGGTGTCACCCACCTCTCGCTGCTGCATATTGTGTGGAACACTGATTTGTATACTGACATTTTCGTTTTGCAATTTATCTCTTCTTTCCATATGAACGACTTAGTAAATGAGTGGTATATTCTTGCTGCGCTGGTTATCCATTCATTTATTTCATATTCTTTGTCACCTTGTCTTCCTATTTAGACTCCCAAATATTTGACTATATTTATTTGTTCTATTTCACCTTGCTGAATTTCTCTTTTGGTTTGTTCGTCTTACTTCTTGATTATTTGTACTTTTGCTTTTTATGTGTTTAGTTTCATATTTCTTAGCCCGTTCCTCTTCCTATATTATGATGGTTTTCCTTAGATCTTCTTGCTTGGCGCAAATAGCATTAAATAGTCGGCAAAACCGGATTTGAGCAGTGTGATTAGTCTAAATCGTTTATATCTTGCAAATGTCTTTTTAATTTGCCCTATCTATGGTGGGCCCTATCTATGGTGGGCTTGGTAGCTTTCATTACGTCACGTCGTCTATTATGATTAAAAAGAGCAGAGGACTAAGTACTCCACCCATCATCTGTCTCAAGCCATCTCTGATTTTGAACTCGATACTGTTTTTTCTGACCTAATTGTTGTTGATTTCGTATTCCTATTCCAAGATCCTCTTAGATGCCTCCTTGTCCATCCCACACTATATTCTTGGGTATTAGGTTGAAGATTTTTTCAAGCTCTATTATACCGTCTTGTATACCGATTCGTTTTTATCCTGTGTTTTCTCTATTAATTGTACGATGGTGAAAACGTGATTTTGTATACATCTGCCTTTCTCTTCGTTTCATTACCTTTATTTTCGTTTAAATTTAGAATATATTAGAATTAAGAAAAAAAACTCATCATTACTATAAAAATTAATATAAATTAGAATAATGTTTACTTAAATGCGAATCTTTCTGTATAAGTTATTAATAGTTAAAAAAAATTGAACAGTTAAAATACTATACATTTAGTACAAGTACTTACAGTCTAACAATAAAGACTGTCAACGTTGTATAATTACATAAAATTATAGTCTGAGAATTTCATAACACCAAAAACGTATCGTCGGAGATATGTAATATGTCAGTATTCGTTGTGTAGCCGCTCAGTGAAGACCATTTATACTATGGGTGGTCCGAATACCATAACCGCATCGCGATTATTGCATTGTAGAAAGTGGGAAAGAGAGCGCTGTAGATTTAAGCTTTTCTTTCCCCCCTTAATATTAACGATCATTTTGTATGTCGTACCATTGCCCGATTTCGAGACATTGGTGATGTCATTGCTCGCCCTCGTAATTATCTCTCACGCTCTGCACGCACGGTAAACCTTGCGATAACTGTTCGTCCAAGAATCGGTTGAGATTCCAGTACGGAAGCAAACAATGTGGCCCTGTAAAAGAAATATCATACCCTCTCTCGCATCATTGGGTAACTTTTAGGCAAGAAGACTTACAGGAAGGAGCAAACGTCAGCTTCGAATACCACAAGAACCGAGAAAACGATAGAATAGTAGAGTCTGTACTCAAAGCTTCATAGAAACTTAGAAGATTGTGACATGATTTCAACTAGTCAACATCCGGCGTCAGTTAATGGTTTGGTGGTGTATTTCATGCGAAAGTGTTTCTTTTATTTATTTTTGGACGATTAGGGTAAAAACATTGGTCCGAGTGTATCGGAGAAACTGTCCTGGAAACTGTAGTGAAGCCTGTAATAGTTTCCTTGTTTAGGGAAAATAAATGCATGTTTCAACAGAATTCGCCGTCCGCTTAAAAAGCGCAAACAGACCAAACGTAAAACAGCATTCCTCGGTTCAGACTGGTCGTTTAGTAGCCCTGACATCAACTCTCTCAACCTTAGATTATGGGATATTGTCAAAGGTATAGATTGTTAAAAACTCCATCCAAATTTGTAGTCTCTGAAATGCAGTATTCTTGAAACTGCAACAAAAATATCTCCAGAAGCAGTGCTTAAATCGGTAGACGAATCGGCCCGAGTCGCAATTTTGTGTGCATACAGCAGACAAACACTTCGAATAAATTATATATCATTTGAATGTTTATTTATACAAAGAGTGTCTTTCCAGTGTTGTATATAGCCTCATAGAGGGTGCCAATAATAAAACGTCAACTGTCAAAATTAATCTCAATTTTTTGTTAACCGAAACCCAAAGTTTCTTCAAGATACGGCAAGTACTTTAGTCATAGTGAATTTTTAAAGATTAACTTTTCCAACTTTCGGAGAGGATTAACTCAACAACTCAACTTTCTTTGCTGAGATGGTTTTTGTTTTTGAAGATGAAGCACCACATCATTGGACAATTTCACGTTGCTACTGTAGACGCACCAGTATCAGCGACGATCACCCAGAAGACAATAAGACAATCCGACGAACGTTATCTGTTCACGAAATGTGTCTAAAAAGATGGTCAACGTGTATCTCAAGGTCAGGCCATGCAGCTATAATTCCTTTACAATATTGAGGAACGGTCAATGCGGATTGGTGCACCGTTTGTTTGCCACATGCTCCGAAAAACCAACATACAATTGCGGTAAATGCGAGTTCGTACACAACTCAAAAGATAGTTGAGTTTTTGGTACATCAAAATATCGAATTGTTAGATCATTCTCCGTATAGTCCCAACGATTTTTTTACGTTCCCAAAGATCAAGAATGGAATGCGTGGTCCGCGATTTCAGTCGCCGGAAGAAGGTAGTAGATGCCTTGAAAACGGCAATCGTGGCTGTACCAACTGAAGACTGCAATACCTGCTTTAACATTTGGTTTGAATGAATTCAGAAGCGAATCAATTTTAATGTAAAATATTTTGAAAAGTAATAAAGCACTTTGAGTCGATCCATTGTTTGATATTATGGCTATATGCAACCCTAAAAAGACATCCCTCGTATATGTATTTTTTTTTGTACGATGATATATTCTATTTTTATGCGGCTTTAAAGTACTGATAGCCTTTATGGCTATGGACTGTGTGTAACGTTTCGGAAACATATTATAGCTAGAAATTCAGACAGACTCTCGGATAGATTCTTCCGATTGATTGCTTTGTATACTAGTCAGCGAGTATTAACAAATGCGAAATGATATGCCTTCAGTTATGAGCGGTCTCGAATATATGTATCCATGTATATGTAACTACAAACGATGTATTTTATAAGTGAATTGCAGCCACCGTATTGAATCAAGTGGCCCATTCAAGTTAAGAAATAGGAATATCATGATCACAACGGGTTTCGTTACAATTGAAATTAATTACATTTCCATATATCTTCACCTCGTTGCCGCTGTCAAGAAAAAACTGTTTCAAATTTTACTGAAAGAAAAAAGTTGATCTACCTTTACATTGTACGTGATTGACGATGCCTGACTCCGTAAAATTATTTTTTTCGTCGTGACTCTCATATAGTAATTACGTAAAATAAATTATAATCTTGATTAATTAGACTTGTTCTTTTCGGGATTCTCCTCTAACCTAAAGAATGTTTACTTTTTATACGGTATTAGAGATATAATTTATTGTCGCTGTTATTTCCATATTTTTCCAGGATTAACGAGACCGAGCTGACTTTGATTTCGTATTACTGATTATGTAGATATGTGGTATGACCATAGACAGATGAGAAAGATAACAACTCATGAATGTTACAAAATAAAACAATAAATTATTCATGCTAGTAACACTAGATTCTGAGAATTACATCTGTGTTTGTAAGTGGAAGCTGAAAAAAGGGACAAACAGATATGGTATTTCTCTTATGAAACAACATAAATTTCTGTAACCGCATTTAATGTACAAATAATTTATCGATACGTTATTTTCCATTTATGTTTTACTTAAATAATAAAATTATAAAATTTCCTTACGAGTGTGTACGTATATTTGTGCATACCCAAAGCTTGAGTAATTTACAAATACTTTAGGTTTAGTAGCAAATTAATTTATTTGATTTATTATAATATTTATATTATGTACTACTTATATGTTTGTTGTATACATAGATATATATAAAAAGCAAAAGATAATTCCACAGCCAGCGATGTAATATTCGCGTACTTAAAGTGGTCTTTAAATTTGTACAACGAATCTTTCGCAACACTGTTTTTAAAAAGTTGTCTTAATCTAGTAAAATAAACATTTTTACGTAATACAGTATTAAATTTATCTCTGACACAAACACATCATTTAACGTATGTTTCTACTGTTTCTATGTGGGCAACAATTTCAACCAAAGCTTTGCGTTTTAATTACACATACACGTATTCGTAAATACATTTAGGCATTATGATAGCTGTTCACGTACTAAAGTGGGAAACGCGACTCGCACAAGTTGAGCTGACAGCAGCTCTGAATCACTCAAACCCCTCGCTCTCCTTCGAACCAAGGATGCTTGTCTATAGTAATAAGTAAAGCAGGACAAAACAATGGATCCGCAGTAGTGTGCAGCTTCGCCGGGTAGGTCGAATAGGTGCGATTATAAATATAATAAATAATGTATGTAATTAACTACCATTTTATTTGAATATATTGTTAATGTAGACTGACGCGAAAATGTGGTGTAGTATTGTATCATTAGTAAACCTTCCATTGTTGATTCAGTCAAATTCCTTCGACGAGTTGAAAATACGTTTTTGTATTTGGAAAATGACCGTTATTAATATACATCTGATGAAGTAATTTTCGGGAATTTAAAAAGTCCTTCGTATTGCTTTTAGAATGTTGGTTTTCACTTGAACACTCTTCGAAAAATCATATACAACATTAAAGGTTTTACATTTAACAGGTGGCGTTTGCTATTAGCACGTTGCCTACAAGCAAGAATATTGTATGGTAAAGTGTTAATCTTACAAACAACACATTTAATAATAGTACGAGTATATTCTAATGTAGGAAATTCATTAATGAATTTATGGACACTCGTCGCACTTAACAAACTACGTCGTCATTGAGGAAGCATGTTTACATCTAACACGTCCCCATTGACAATAACTTAACGCGATCGAGTAGTGTCTCGGGTATGTATGTACGCTTTCGGATAAAATCGTCGTCACTGCAAATTCATTCGTTTGTCCAGGTTTAGTAATAAGTGATTATAATTTCAAAGAAATCGAAAAAAAAATGAACCCGATTCAATTTTATTTTTACTAATAATGTGTTGGGGTACTCTATTGGCTTTATACTCCCTCACTCTTCGTGGCGTTAAATTCAGTAGGTAGTCGCTGTCTGCTTAGGGTATGGTGTCCCAACGAACCTGCAATTCCTGGCGGATAATCTCTCGTGTTTGTAGGAAATTGACTAAGTTCATCAGATTTCTCCCCATAATATCCCACACGTCTCCGATGACGATAGGTCGGAAGATCTAGATGTCCATTTATAGCAAGATATTGATATGGGGAAGTATATGGGGTTCCATCACCTCGTCGACGTAACGCTGACGGTTTATGATGCCTCGAGTGAACTGAGACCTACTCCCATATGATATAACACCCCGTACCATAACTCCCACGGATCGGTGCGCGTGTCTTTCAACAGAAAATTGAATGCAACGAAGATTCCTACGTCTTTGTCTGGCCCTCATGCGGCCATCATGCATCTGTATACAAAATCGAGATTCATCACTGAACGCCGCCCTATGCCTGCACCACTACTAAGGTTGCCCTCTGTGTTGAACCGCGAATGGTAATAACACAAGATATGATGTATAGAGTTGCAAGCCAAAATCTCTGATTAACGGTTCGAAGGGTCATAGAAGGACCTTTATAATCATAGACCAGCGATTGATCTTAGGAATCGGTCTCTTAGTGCCATTACGCGAAAGTAGCGGTCTTCGACTTTATTAGATCTTCTTCGGCCCCCGGTTTCTTCGTCGAAGTCTTTCATGGCCTTTCCTAGTACATGTGGATGAATTGGGTCTGGTTAAGGCGATTTGTAATTTACACGAACAAAAAACTACCTATGCGCAAACGCACAATTCGATCTATGTGGAATTCGCTCATCTGGCGGTAATTTCCCCGTTGCCGCACTAAAGGCATGATCAAACCCTCAAAGCACGTTAAACAAAAGTATGAAAAGAGCTCACAAGACAAGAACTCACTACACTTGACATTAATATCGAAAAGAACTGCACTGCATAAAGTGTGCGAAGTATACCATGACCATTTGATCCATCGCAACAAAATTATAATCAATTATTACCTTTCAATAATTATATGTTTCTGCCAAGTTTGGTCACAAAATTCGTATGCCTTCTTGGTGTTGCAATTTCCATGCCATGTAGTATATTTTATATACATATTTTATATACATATTATATTATAATAGTTATTATTATCTAAAGGCTTAAGAATATAATAATATCCCCTGTAATAAACATAATTATTCAATTACAATTCATCGATTAGTTTACTTCAACTCATTGCTTTTTTTTTCTGTTAAAACTAACTGCCTTCCCTACCTTCAGATTTCTCTGCGAGGGTGATTTCACGGGGGAACGACTGTTCAATGAAATGTTTTAGGGGAAAAATATATTTTATTTTTCAACCTAATATTCATCTAATTCTATACACTTAGCCCAACTACATTTCAATTTTTTAAGCAGTCTGAAGATAATCTTTCGAAAGCTCATCAAAATAGGCGTTCGTTGCGGTTATCATTTGTACCTAATTTCTACCCATCCAGGCATCTTTTCAAGAAAAAATCACTCGGAGACAAATCTAATAAAGATAGTGATATGGTATAAAAAATATAATAATATAACTATTCGTATTCTAATTCTACAAATTTAGGGGTTACCATAGTAAATGAGAGGGCATGCTATCCTGATGGAATCATTTTTTTTCGCAATAAATGAAGTCATTTTTCTTCAGTTTGGTATCGAAACGTGTAAATTCAGCATAATGTTGACGATTTATTATTCCTTGTGTAAATAATTATTTATATCTTCGGAAACCGGAAATATCATAACCATAACCTTATTGGCCGCCGAAAAAGAGGAATCTTGCCTTCTTCGGAGCATCAGAAGAAATTCCTTGTTTTGACTGCGTTTTTGTCTCCGGAGTATAGTGATGTATCCTGGTTTCATCTACGATGATAAATCGACTAAAGAATTTTTTTAAATTTTGTAAGAACTTAGCTATACAACCATTTGAAATTGTAACACGCTATCGCATTTGCTCAAGAGCAAGCAATAAGCAAACGTGATAACCATCTCACAGTCAGCTTTTTCATATTTAAATGTTGATGACCCGATCGGTTGAAATGTTTACGACATTAGGTATCTCACAGACTTTTATTCGGCAGCCGCTCTTTACAATGTGATAAACTTTATTAATATTGTCTGGAGAAGTTACTGTGTTTCAAGACCCCTAACGCTCAATGTCTTCCGTGTTCATATGACCACATTTAAAAGAGGCGAACCACCCACAAATCATTCCATGAGAAGAAGTAGATACATTATAATATTTATGTAGTTAGTATTGATTAATTATTGAAAAAACTTATCCGTCGCATAGATTTGGACGAAGTTTTAAACAGTAGGATTCCAAAACATGGCTGAATGGCATGAAGTTAGTAATATGCATCATGACAAAAGTGTTACCAACTTTTAAAAGCTCGTCTATACTCGTATCGTTGTCATATAGAATTAATTAAGTCGCAAGTTATGCATGTGATAGCAAAATTTGCTACAGGTAATGCTTAATAGATATAATATCTTTTAACTCCATCCAACAATTTTAAAAAGAGATTCATTAGCATAACAAGCCGCATCAGATGCAGATATCGTGTTTGAGTTTCTTTATTGATAAGACATGATACCAATAGTGAAGAAAGAAATATTGCAGGAAGAATGGAATAAACAGTGGGAAGGCACATATCAAAAGAAAATGACGCGGTATGCTTTAATCCATATCAATATTTTTAAAAAGACATGGCACCAAATTGCCCGATTGCTGGGTTGAAGTTTGGGTATAGACAATTCCTCGCCCACTTACACAAATTAGGTATGATAGACTCACTAAGGTGTAAGTACGGACATGATTACGCTGACGAATCTTTTATTTCAGTGTCCAGATTATCTGATTCAAATGGAATTGTTTACTAGGTAAATTATTCACTTAGAAATAATATTCTATTATTATTACGAACAAATAAAGTAGTCTACAAGGCGATATTAAAATTTTTGACATGTTGCAAAATTAAAATATAAAGTTCATGAAATCGACGTCCCTTCCTAACTCTACCTTTGTGGATTTACCTTTTGACCGTTGGTCGTTTTGGTGTGCGTCAATAGTAAAGTCGCTTCGATAGGCCCCCGAAGCGTGAAGTACGTCAAAGTTTTATTGTGTTTGGTTTGTTTTTTGTGCTTTTCTGGTACATTATGGGATACTGGGATTAGAATTTTGCTTGGTGGGCTTATGGGTAACAATCCCAAAGAGTCCTTAAAAAAATTAGTGAAGTCGTTTCTCACATACCTACTTATGCTACGGCTACATATTAGTTTTATTTAATTACCTTTGTAAATTACACTGTGATTTATTTTTATGTATTTTTGCTCCACTTATTTAATAAATTAATTTATAAATATTGTTATTTGTATCCATTAAAATTTTATGTAGAAAGATTATGCGTTTTTTAAAATTTATTACTGTTACTCTATTTCAGGTAAAATGCCCAAATTTATTGCATGAAAAATTAAGAAAAATTACCTTTACAAAATAGTCTAATTAACTACTAGCAAATCCATTGCTTTTTATCAGTGTATTTTTAGCGAAAAATATCTTTCGTAAATTACTAGAATTTATTGACAAAAGCTTGTCAAAGTCTCCACAACTGGTTCCCGGTTACTAAATTGCTGCTTTTGTAAAAAGAGCTAGTAGATTTTAAAAAGGTGGCAAGCGCTTGGTAAAATGTCAAGTGAGTAATGTAGAGACTGGAATATTTAGTATCCTAACCCCCTCAGATGATGTAGCTTCAGACATGGGCCTTGTCTGAAGCTGGTGCTGGTGCAAAGTTATTGAACCCCTTCTGTTGACTAACGTTCGTTGGTTAGACGCACAATTTTCTCCTGCATGAAATCAATTTCGTGACAACGCTTTTCAGTGATAATGGTTTCTCCTGGTTGAAGAAATGACTGTCGTTCAGATGTCTAACACATAATCAACATAATATTTGTCGGATGTAATAGCAACTTTAGCATTTGGCTAGAAGATCCATCAGCATCCAATTTTTTAAATTTTTAAAATTCCTGGTATCGTTAGGCTTCTTCAACTTTTTTACTTTTCTAATAACTGAAAGATGGGAATTTATTGTTGCTAGAAATAGACCTAGATCAGTTGCTAATATCCTTACTGTAACACCGCCACTATTTTCTTTTTGTATCTAGCTTTAGCCAGCGAAACCATTTTAGTTTACATGGAATTTAAATATTGAATATTGAAATAAGAGAGTAAACGTATTCTTTATTGTTCATCTAGGTTACGAGGCATCGATTCACCAGTAAAAAAATGTACAACATATGTGTGATCACATTTCTTCTCTAGGTTTCCAGAATAATTTTCTATCGTGGAGTGTGGGTGATATTGTTACCATCACTTATCGACTTCATTCTTGAAACTCGGCCCTGAGACTTTGTTTGGGAATGGGAAAGTTTTATACATAAAACTAAATATAGCTTTTAAACAATAATATTCTTTGTAAAATAAATGATTAGACTAAAATGCAAAAGTTGATTTGGGGATTGGACAAATTTTAAAATTGAATGCAGTTAACCATTTTAAAATTTAGTTTAGCGTAAAGCCAATATCTTACTACATATACATATTTTACGCTTTTCCTTTATTCTGTTCTTTGAAAGTCGCCTCCTACGGTTTGCCATCTTAGCAATCCGTAAAAAGTAAAACTTTTCGTATGTGTAGATATACGAAAGTTGCATGTGTTAGTGCGTGCATGAGTGTGTATGTGTATATATTTTTAGACCGATCTTCTCTCAAGTTGTAGACAATCAGAGTGTATTTATCAAAAGGCGATACATTTGATTGATAGACTTGTCGGGTTAATGTTCTGTTTTGTAGACGGTGCGTGTGGGGCGCGGCAGTGGCTGCCAATAGACGTGTACAGAACGGTGCGATAATTTGTTTTGCTTCGATTGCCGATTGATAGATGAGATTATAATTTTAATTAGGACTATTTGTGTACGCAGGCGGCTCAAACAACACACTAGATGCGATATACTTAAAGTATGATATTTTTCAGTTACATTAGATTTCGTCCAACATATGTGAGGTATGATAGATAACCTAATACGCGTATGTGTCATTATGATGTAAATACTTAGACATGTGTCTTCACAAAGTATATAATACAAAGTGTGTTACTTCAAAATGCTAGTATTTAGAATTAAATTCTGAACTTCCTAATATATTTTAAACATTTTAGGAATTTCTACTCCTGGTTTTCAATTTAACTTTTTTAAAATTTAAAGTAACTATTGATGACAACAATCAATTACAAAATTCTAGAATCTTAAAGGTGGTGAAATTGTTAATACTGCAATAAGTATTTTAATAGAATAATTACTCCAGCGACTCCGAAAAATCTAACGTTTTTCTGCATAAATGTGGAATAAGTATTTAACCAATAATTTTCTTTCATTTCTTACACTTATTTTTAACGCATTTGTAAATACATAGTATTCCTAATTAATAAACTAGCTAGTAGCTAAATTAGCTACTTAGACCAAAATTACATAACCTACTTCTTTACTTTCGTACACAGTACAGACATGTACCTTTTTTTAATTTAAAATCCGAAACTACAGTGTTACCTTTAAATTACGTATTTTTTTTGGAAGGTAATAAAATTCAGAATAGAAATTTCCTAAATAAAACTAGTATTTAGTGGATCCGTTTTTTTCAAGCCAACATATTAACCTATCTTGTTTTATCCTTATTCTTTCTCTTTGAAACAGGTCTATGTCCTATGCTCTAGTTTGCCTCATGTGATATTGACCTCCAGCTATCCAACGTTTTTAGGCCTACCCAATGCTCTACGGGTGGCATGTTGCTGTGTTCTAGCACATTGATCAATCTGCAGGCGTCCTTTGCACATGGTCTCTCGAAAACCTACTTCGTGCTCTAGTCCATCTTACCACATCCGAGATACCCAATTCTCCTCTTCCTTGTTTTCTTCTTATCAGGTCTCTGAGTGTAAGACTTTTTATTAGATCTACAAATTTTCATATCAGTTGTTCTGAATGTTTTAGTAGCTGTAGTTTCTGCTCTTGTTTCAGTGGCTAACGTAAGCACCGGTCTCGCGCATGTCTTATAGATTCGTGTTTTACTCCCATTTTTCATGGCTTTTTTGGTACATATGATGTCTCTGAGACATACACCAATTTTCGCTGTTTTGTTGTATAATTTGTTAATAATTGTTATTTGTTAATAATTAACAATGATCACACACCTAATTTTAATAATGTTAAAGTCCTTCAGACTGTAAACAACTTGAAAGTGTAGAGAGTTTTTGGAAATGGTAGAGATCAATAACAACGCTAATTCGATGAATTTCAGATCTGATACGAACAACCTAAGTGCAATATATGCTTACTTGCTAACCATCTCAATAAAAATAAATTCTAAACAACAAACCACACAAAATAACTTATCTATTACCGTTTAATACATTTGTCCTTCTCAGTTTTTGCTCATTTATTAATTATATAACACTTTTTTCTATTCTAATGTAAAATTCTGTGAGACGACACATTCTAAAGAATAGCCACCTTGACTTTCGCACACCAGTGTATAAAATTTGTGACCTTGATTATGAATAGTAACTTTTCCAATTCGATGTTACACACCTACAATCCAAAAAAAACTTTACCGGATCTTTTACACTATCATCCTCTAACATTATATGTAGAGCTGAGGATGTTTGCGGTATAACCATGGTTATATCATGTAACCATAGTAAATTACTATGGTTATATGATATGGTTATATGGTTATACAGCAAACATCCTCAGCTCTAATTATATGTATTAACTTTGTGACAAGAACATGTGTTTGTGCGACTACTTCTTTTGTTCGTCAATATTGCACATGTGGCTTTCTTTTGGATGTGTTCGTCCTGCTTTTAAAATGTAATTCTGAAATAACTATGTGTACGTCCGTTGATATTAGTTGTATTAATTTAGAATATTGCAAGCATATGAATAATAATACGAGTAATTTCTCCAAAAAAAAAACAAGTTCACAATAGTAAGTATTAACGACATTCTTTTGTTAATAAGTACTTAATTTATGTCCATCTACTCTTAAAATGACCCCCTGAGGAAGCATACGAATTTGATGCGAAATATTGGGATAAAAAAATAAAGAACTGACTTAAGTAATAGAGTTTAATTTTGCTGGATTCCCCAGAAAGCGATTATCGTTTCCATACATGTTCTAACGGTTCATCTAATGGTCTAATTATATATATATATATATATATATATATATATATATATATATATATACATATACATTCTAGTGATTCTTATATGGTGGGATTCAATATTTCTATGCTCGAGCTATCATTCTATTTATATTTTCTTTAATAAAGTACGTTAGTATATATAATAAATTCAGAAAGAGTATTTGTGTTTACTATACGTCAGTCAAAGTTGACAGACATTGTAAAATTGTTTGAATCATCGATTTTAAAATGTTTGTAGTTGGGAATGTTATAATTATATGAAATATATGAGAGATATCTGCCTTGTTAATTTTCTTGAATTGTGCAATACTTTGAATATTTATGTACATTTGACTGAGTACATTAATTACTATCTTGATGGGTATTTATGATATATCTAGATTGTATTCAGAGGTTGAGAAACAATGTAATATTGTAATGTTTGTCAATGTTAGTTATAGAATATTTTAAATGTTAAGGAATATGCAAGATGACATGTTTTCGAAAAGGGATAAGTAATTATCCTTTAAAACTTTAGAAATCATTTGAAACTTTTGAAACAATTTGAAATTTTTGATTTTTTTTAATACTGAGTTTACGCTTTTAAAAGTTATCTCTCCAGCTCTTGTAATAGTTGACAATGCGTTATGGCATTTGTTTATTGTATTCATAGATTTAGGCAAATACAGTTATTTTGTTTCTAATTTCAAAATTGATTCTGCTACTACCGAAAAATTTGTTCAGATAAATGCCCATTCATTTGGAATTACATTGTTTCTTAAAGACTTTCTTGTTTTTTTTATAGAACACTAAGATAAAATTTCGATAATATTTTGAAAGAAAAATTAGGGCATTTAACTTTGTTCCCCACCTAGTCATTACTGGTTATGGAGGTAATTTTAAGCCAGGAAATGATTCTCTGTACCACTGAACCCGCGATGACGCTTCTAAAAATATTTTTTACATTAATTAATTCATTCACAAGATGAAATTGATTTCTCACTTTTTCGGCAACTCTATTAATGCCAAGAGTCCAGACAGGTAGTATGACCTAAATTAAGAAAATATATCCTTAAATTAACTGAGACGCTACACATAAAAAGTGCACCATCGAGAACATTAATATAATGTTATCGTGTGGTTTTACTTCAGGCAGGAAAAATTTTGCTAATCCATTGTTAATAAAACGAGTTTGTGTACAGTTATAGGCTTTATCTAGCTGCTTACAACTTATTAAATATGATTTATAAGGATTTTCGGTATATCAACAGCAAGCGTGTGTTGTTTCATCCACTTAAAAATAAATTAAGTTGTCCCCTATCAATGTGTCAACCTCGGCAACTACTGCAGTGTATAATTGATCGACATAATTCCTTATTAAGGTACTTGCATCCGGAAATCTGATAATTTGGAAATCTGGTTTTTCCCAATGCCAGTTAGTTTTTAATTGTTATTTTAAAATTTGTCGCCTACTTGAATTTGAAGAAAATATGCACAAATACAGAGTATTAGGAACATGAATTAAGCATGAAGCATTAATAACATGCAGAATATTCTTTTTCAATTATCTTACTTTATTCAAAAAATATTAAATAACTCCAGAAAACTCATAATTTTGTTGATGTATGTTTTAACAGCAAATATGTATTTTGCATATAATCCTAGCTTTAGTGATGAGAGTTGGCTGTACCATTAAGTTGTTTCAGACACAACCAGCTTAAACTCGAAAGTCATGGTCTACCGGCAAACGTACCGTTTTTTTTTTCGAAAGTGTTTTAGTAGTAAATGTGATACTAATGTAATAAAATACAGTTACGGCGAAGTTATATACCGAAATTTTATACCACCAAAAATTTTCGAAGCGTCGAGAAAATTACGTCCGAACTTAAGAATGTCTATAATGAACTAGCGATTCGTGCCACACAAAGCACCGATGTATGATTAAAATCGAAAGTATTACCACCTCAATTCTCTTTCTTTCTTTATGCAAAATTTCAACTGAAGATTCGTGAATTTGCATTTCACAGCGTGAGATGAAATTTGCGATTCCATTTCAAAAAAAAAAAAGCAATGCGAATAGTAGTTTGATAACTAATTTGTCCGTTGAAAAGTTGCGTTGAAAATTATAGACCCTATTTAAAAGATCACGTGAAATATATGCAGACGGAAAAACTTATGATATGACCTTAATACGTACATAAAAAAATTAAATTCCACTTTTTAGTCTACAAGGGAGAGTAATTTTATTTTCGATTGACGGTGTACTTCCTAGAAACTCATAAATGTAGAAAAATTCTTATTATACAAAATTATATATTATTTTGTCAAAAACATTAAATCATTAAATGTAAAAAAAATTGGTGTCTCAACCACTGATACGCGTACTTTCTTGTTCAACATTATTCAGCTCGCCTAGAGCTTTGATTGTGTACAGCACCTTCTCAAGTGTTGAGACATATCCATTGGGCATAGACAAGGACAGCACAAATTGAAGAGTTTCCACTCTATAAGCCTTCCTTCTTCTAATTTATGAAGAGGAAATTTTTTTTCACTGAATGTGGGCTTTAAGTGGCTACAGATTTACAATTTATCTTAACTATATTCAAAGGCTTTCGTAGATTCGTAGACAGAATTTGATAGAGTTTCCCAAACAGAAATATCGGAGAGACTAACACAAAAAATTATTACTCAGAAACCAAAAAATGGGATTAATAGCTTATATAACAACAATAAAAGTTATGTGTGAAAGGATAACTTGCAGTCCACGTTATTTGAGATCAATGACGGATTAAGACAAGGTGGCCTGAAGAATCCGATATTATTTATATTAGCCATGGATGACGTTATCAGAGTCATAGAGAACAGAATCAATAATGTACACGTTGGACATAACAAGATGAAGCCGGTAGAACTTTCAGTGTGTACATTCCCTGACGACCTCATAATATGCGCCCCTAAAGAAAATAATTTACAGGAAAGTTTAAAATTTTGGAACACGGAGCTAAAGAAAAAAAAATGAAAACAAATACAAGTAAAACTAAAGTGATGGTAATAGGAAAGGAAGACAAAACAGTTAATATAGAAATAAATGAAGAAAAGGTAGAACAAGTCGATGTCTTCAAGGACTTAGAAGTGTTAATAGGAAAAGATGGAGATATGGAAAGCGAAATCAATGAAAGAATATCTAATGTTGCGCGTATATATCACAGCCTTAACAAAACTTTTATCAAGAAGAAGGAAATAAGTAGACATACAAAAATAACTGTGTATAAAACTGTATTTAGGCCAATCTTAATCTATGGCAGTAAAAGCTAGGTGTTGAATAAATCTTTGAAAAGTACAATAGACCATGGATATTAAGTATTTAAAAGCAGTGAAAGGATTAAATAGACTAGATAACTACACAGTAAAAGAAGACCTCGGTGTATAATCAGTCATTAATGGTTAAAATGGTTTGGGCAATTAAACCGTATGAATGATAGAAGCCAGACCAAATGTTTGTGGGCCGCCAGAGGTCAGCACAGGCGAGGAAAAGAAAGACCCAAGAAAACTTGTAATGATGAAGAAGCAGAAATTTTGAAGAAATCAGGTAAAGCATGAAGTGATGCTTGAATTTCATTAAAGAATAAGAAATAATGGTCAAAATTTGTATACTCTATGCAACAACATGTAACAACCTTACACCTTAGGGTAAACAATGTTTTAGATTATACAGGGCAATCCAAATTAAGTGTTCACCATTGGTAACTTTGTTATTATTAAAGATACAAGATTGTTTAAATTAGCAAACTAGTAGTACTTTTAACACTCTTTAAGATGGAAGAATTAAGAAAAAAAAGAGCAGCGCGTTTTCGAGTTTTCTCGAAAAATATGTTTTTTTCAAATGGAAACCCCTGTATATTATATCATTTTCTGTTAGAAATTCAATTTTTAAACAAGAAATCTTATAAGAAATTTTTTACTGGGATTAAAAATACTTGAGTTATAGTGAATAAACAAAAACAGCTAAGTCAAGTGCATTTCTATGTTTCTATGATAACGACGTTAATTCTTTCTAGTAAACGTCAAATATTAGTACAGTTTTATTAGTCTTTCACTCATAAGTTTCATTTTGCTAGTTATTAATTTGACAAAAAAATGATTTTTACCCATGCAGAAAAGTGTGATATGTTAGAATCTTATTTAGTGTGCAGAAAATCCTCTAGGAGGGCAAAAGAACACTACGCTGAATTATATCCACTCCGAACACTACCAAATGAGCAATTTTTTCTGAGACTGTACCGAAAATTTAGAGGCAATGAGAGTGTTTTTGCCAAAACAAGAACAAGGACTTTTATAATAAGCGAGGCCACGGAAATTCTAGTTCTTGCATATTTTGAGGCCAACCGTGAGAATTCCATACTAGATATTATCAAGGAATCTGATTTGAGTCACGGTACTGTGCATAGGATTCTGAAGAAACACAAATTCATTCCTTGTAAGTACAAACCAGTTCAAGTTTTCTTGCCAGGGGATCCAAAGAGAAGAATGTTTTTTGCCACTGGTATCTTAACTTTTGTCGCCAAAATGTAAACAACTTTCGTTATATTTTATGGACCGATGAATCAAATTTCTCAAATTCTGGAATGTACAATACAAAAAATCATCATTACTGGTCAAAGGAAAATCTTCTTTTAGTACATCCAAGACGCCCGCAAGTCCGTTACAGTTTTAATGTTTGGTGCGGTTTAATTGGTTCAAGGATTGTTGGTCCTTTCTTTTATGAGGGCACTCTAACTGGTGAAAGGTACATAGAATTTTTGACTGAAATTTTGAATAATTTCTTAGACGATATTGATCTCATAAGTAGACAGAATCTGCATTTTCAGCAGGATGGCGCACCTGCGCACAACTACAGAGGTACTCATCAAATTTTAAATACTATTTTTAACAATTCATGGATAGGAACAAATGGTCCTATTCAGTGGTCTCCTCGATCGCCAGATTTAACACCGCTTGATTTTTTTTTTATGGGGTTATTTAAAGACAGAGATTTATAAGCAAAGGTACGAAAACGTAAACGCCCTAAAAATTGCAGTTAGTGAAAAGATAAACCAAATAGATGGTAGGACCATACTAAAAGCAGTTCGACAAATTCAGAAACGTGTTCAAAAATGTATTGAACAACAAGGTGGTATTTTTGAACATCTATGAAAAAATCAGTGATTTTTATTTTCTTTTAATGATATGTTTATGTATAAAATAAAGTTTATAAAAATTATTTAGCTGCTTTTGTTTATACATTATAACTCAAGTGTTTTTAATCCCAGTAAAAAAGTTCTTATAAGATTTTTTGTTTAAAAATTGAATTTCTAACAGAAAATGATATAATATACAGGGGTTTCCATTTGAAAAAAACATATTTTTCGGGAAAACTCGAAAACGCGCTGCTCATTTGTTTTTTTTTTTAATTCTTCCATCTTAAAGAGCGTTAAAAGTACTACTAGTTTGCTAATTTAAACAATCTTGTATCTTTAATAATAACAAAGTTACCAATGGTGAACACTTAATTTGGATTGCCCTGTATATAATAATATATATTCAAAGACAGTGTCTCATTACTCATTACATTATGGCATATATTATGAATTCACTGAAACAGAAAGAAACAAGAAAAATACCTAACCACAGTAAAAATCAATAAACTCTAAATACGATTTGGGCAACTAGGGTGCGATCTTCACAAGAACAATTTGAAATATAGTGTTCAAACATAGCGTTTTGTACCTAGAAGATATGTTCTTCAGAAAATCGCCAGTGGGATAACACTGAATTAACTATTTACATAATAAGCATTAACTTAAATTTTCGCTAGGTTTAAATAGATTGAACTTTCTCAGAAAATATAGCATACAATACCACCCATCACTTAAAGAATCGTAAAAACTCCTATAATTATTACGTCTACTTTAATGCAGATTTCTTCACATTTACACATATTACAGTACACCGTAGTAGAAAACGGAATTTGCAATTGTAATAGTAACTAATATATTACATGTATCCTGTGATTATCACATTGAAAATCATATGGAATAAGTCTACCACTCAATTCTATTTGTTAACTAATGATTATATAAACACAGCGTAGTAAGCCAAGTATGTTTAAATTCAAGTCTCGTAATGCCGTGCAAATTATATGCTAAAATATAAAGTAGTATCCTTTGCTAAACATGCAAGCGATATAAAATTATATTTTTCTGGCGTTAATGTCAATTATAATATAATAATTTACTGATAATTATATAGCAAACACATTAAACACTCTACATAAAATAAATTTTGCCGCAATTAAATACATATATTGTAAATTAATTTGAGGCCGTAATTAATTGTATTTGTACACTATGTACATAAATATACAGCTCACAACGTGTTTTTTGCAGTTCGTACTACTAAAGTGTGAAGCGCAAATTATATTTTATCTCTTTGCGTATTTATGTGTATTAGCATAAATGCCCACTATAATACCACCCACGTTTGTCATTTTAAGTAAATCGCATGTTTTTAATTCGATCATGTGACTGAAAAGAAACATTTTAGGAACCGTAGTTAAAATGAACCTGAATATTAAAAAATGTGTCAAGGATTTCTGAAAATATTTACCTAAATTATACTGGCCAACAAGATTTCTGCTTCTAAGTAAGGCTTGTTTTTTTTACTAATGCGGGTGTGCTGAATCCGAAAATCATATTAGTTTTTCCCCATCACGTCAAAATTTAACTGTATACTGTACTATGCTCTTTGAAGAATCACTAATGCGGATAAGTAGTTACTAACATAAGACGTGTTACAATATAAAGAAATTTATCATTTATTTATTTCAATACAATATTAGTCACGAGTATAGTGCAAGTATTTACACAATAATCATTAAAAAATTACAAGAGTATTTGTAAAAGGAAAAACAACAATCAGGGAACAAATTCACACTCTTCTTTAAAATATTGCACGAGATCACTTTCCCTGCTACGATAAAAAGTTATCTTCGTACTTTGCTTGAGTAAGTTCTTTTCATTTAATTTTGAAGCTAGCAATTCTGATTATTCCTTTGATAGGCCCAAATCCCTTACTAAATCATTCAATTCTGCTTGAGTAAAGCGTTGTTGTATATCATTAGAAATTATATTTCCATAGTCACAATCTACATCTGAATATTGCTTTTCAATAGCATCTGCCATGTGTTCAGCAATACGAGTACTCAAGTGAAGGAAGTTTTTCATAAACTGACACGGGTATTTCATCAGAATGAGGCACTGGTCGAATCGCGGAGTCGATATTAGGATATACAATTTTATTCTTATTCTTCTTATTGTAACCGGACGTCTGAACTAAACAAAAATAGCAATTATCTAATCTGGTTTTTTGGTTCACGCCATATCATTGGAACGCTTAAATCTAATTTATGGCGTTTTTCCCTTGCTCCACTGCTGCAAATTTTACCCACATGGTTTACACACATTATCTGGAGCCCATGACATGTCCTGATCAGCAAGTTTTACATCAAAATAAGCCAAATACATTTTCTTAACGAAAGCAGTAATAGTTACCCTTTGACTGGGAATGGTCAAGCTGACACAAATATAGCAGAACAAATCGGCATTATTTACACATCTTCGAGTAGTAGACATGATGTTGTTTCTTTCCTAAGAACTAACATGTAACTAGCGTTTTATTATCACCATTGTTTACTTTTAAATCAATACTTTCTAATCAAATCTCATTAAACCCTAATTTGTTGGCATCATGAACAGGATTAGGTTAATAAACTTGATTTCTTTATAATTGCTTATTACTCAATTACTTCATTAAGTACTTAAATATTCACAGGTATAAATTTACATTATTCTAATGAGATAAATGAATTTGAAATGTCTTTCAATTCTTTGAACTTAACGATTTTCACGAATTTTGAAACCGGGCAAACAAGAAGTGCCTTAGGAAGAGAACTTAACATGATAGGGACAATGGGTTTCATATTTGGCATTAGTACCAAGATTAATTAAAAACAAGTGTCAGATCATAGTCAGCAGAAGAAAAAACTTTAAATGTTGGCCATTGTTATCATTAATTATTTATTATCCTAATCTAAGTAACGTTACAAAAATAGTCATGTTCCTTGAAAGAACAAAATGTATTCAAGTACTACAGAAATTATATCTAGTGCACTTGAATTCGTAATAAAACAAAAACATTTTCACTACCATCGAAGACATTATTAAAAAAAGGGTTTGGAGAACACAATACAACTTCATGTTTGTGCAAAAACTGCATACATACACGTGTTTTGTCTTGCTATAGACTCATTCGTGAATTATACTGCCATGGACATATAGTGTTGATGACATTAATCAATGAGCGGCGGTGTCCTTTATGACTTGGACTATTGGCAGTAAGGTAGATGGTGTCGTGGAATTTGTCTATCCTAACATCATCCATTGACGAGTCTATCGGATGACGAAACATGTCTCTGCATGTCTGGATAGCAATTTTCACACTGATATGAATTTGTATTGTTATTATTAAAAAAGTTTTTATTTTATAACCATGCTGTGATTTTGCCCAATCAAGTATGTATTGGTTTTGATAAATTGAAAGAAATACTGATCTTCATCGTCAAAATTTTTAAAGCAATTTTCTCGTTCTTTGCAGAAGGAATTTTCCAACAAATACTTAAAAGTGTGGTGTATATTGTAAACAAATATAAAAATTCAGGAATTTTTGGATTTTATTTTTAGTTTGCGTTATTATAAAGCAAGAGTTCCCTTTAAAGGTAACATTTTCTTTTCCTATTTCTCTATGCACTGATTTTTTATTTGACTTTCGGTTGGATGAATTAATGTAAGTTTCGTAGAACTTTAAAACAGTTGGTTATCTAATTTACACTTTGCATAGATAATAAAAGAAAAGCGAGCAGCTCCTTGGAAAGCAAATAAATTATTAGAAAGAAAGAAACTTTAGTAGCTGGAACGATTTTTTATTTTAATGCGCAAAATATATTTTAATTTACTAGTCTTCAGGATATATAAATAATACTTGTATTATTTCACCAATTTATTCTATTCTATGACTAGCTGTTCTGAGACAATGCCAAGCATTTTTATTTATGTATCTTGATTTAAAATATTTTACCTATATGATACATTTTGTACAAATAAAGGGTGTTACAATGGGTTGGATGTTAACTGTGAATGAGGCTTAAACATCAATTAAGTTTTGTTATATGTTATGTTTAGTCTTGTGGCAATTTTAGTTATGGATAGATATACAGCAGAAAAACGCGAAAAATTAGCATATCGCGTACGTCGGCCAAGATAATCGACTAACCTAGAGTACAATTGCCAAAACCGTGAAGAAACTCCAACAAACTGGGTGGGCAGTAAATGGAAAACAAGAGAGCGTAGAGATACAGGCTGCACTTGGTTAAAAACATTGCTGCTCTGTGCGATATGTGACCGAAGAGACAGTTCGTCATCGCATACAGCAAGTAAACTTCTCAACAGTCATGTTGCTCCAAAATCTAACAAAAGATTTCAATTTGCACCCTTACAAAGTTCACCTAACGCAACAACTAAAGCCTCTTAACACCAGATACGCCGTACTTTCGCCAATTGGATTTACGAGCAAGCACAACATGATCACGATTTTTTAAAGAAAATCATCTCCAGTAAATGACACTCATTTTCACCTCAGTACATTAGTTAATAAGCAAAATTGTGGCATTTAGGGTGATGAAAATCTAAGACAGATCATCGAGAAACCGATGCATCCACTAGATTTTGATTTTGGACTGGCGGGATTATTGACCGTTTTCTTTTAATAATGCCGGGAATTCCGTTACTATGAACGGTAAGCGCTACCGTGAGATGATAAACCTTGTGGATGTGGACAATATGTTGTTTCAACAAGACGGTGCCACATGACACACAGCCAATGGAACAATGTTGTTTCACAAAACAGCGAAATCAATTTTAGTATGTAAAGTCTACGCCAACATTCCAGTAACGATTTCAGACTAAAACAGGATTATACCAAGATGTCATTCAAAATTTAGATTAGCATGTGGAGGTATGCCGCTAAAGCCGTAGCAAATATTTGACCAATATTATCTTTCACACATAATTGCCCATATACCCAATGATTTTATAAAGACCTCAAAAATTTTATAATAAAAAGTTTTTTTTTATTTGCTGTTAACATCTATCCGTCTTACTGTAACACCCCCTATAAGTAAAACTAGCTAAACCCGACCACGCTTCGCTGTGGCTCAGTCTGATAGGAAATGAATGGGAATGTAAACAAAATTATTGTAGCGAACATAGATTCATCGAGAAAACACATCATTCAATTCAATACTCTGCCTTGCGTTGCTGTGGGTATGTAGGATGAAAGGAAAGGAGGGAAAATATTTTTCACAAAAAATTATTTTTTGTTGTAAAGCTAGTGGATTTACTACATTTTGTGTTTGTCCCTTTTCTGCATAAACATACAAATCAGACGGTTTACCGGCTCTTGAGCATACGACATATAATTGCCTATGAGTTTTCTAAATTGAATCCACACACTTGCAAAGATTGCCCTAGCACTTTGATAGTCCTAGCGAAAGCAAGGCGTACTGGAAATTGAAGTCGTTTGAGATCGAACGAAATGTCGGTAGGAATGAGTGGTATTCGTAGGATTAGAACGTATTCACCTTTATGAGGTCCAATCAGAATTGTTGCTTCAATTGGATTGTTCATCAATTTTTTAACTACTGATCGTATACTTTGTACTTCGTCCATCTTTCCGATTTAAAAGAAATTACGTTAGGTATTTTATTGAATATCCGGTTCGTATGAAAAAGCAATTCGGCAATATAAAGCTCGATCATTCAGGTACTGCATACGTCTTCGCTGTTGATCTAATTGTTTTTGGCGTTGTTGAGACGATCGTGCTGCTTTTCTTCTTCTCGATTCAACTAGTAAGACTTCAAGTCTTTTGGGCGTTGATCTGCTGATTCTTCTGCTCGCTCGCCTTTGAGAAGTTCTGACTCTAACACGTTAATTTCCATCTAAACGTTTTGATCATTACAGTTTGACCTCTTTGACGTTCTGTGATTGCGTGTCTAGAACGGCGGTCTATATTCGAACGTGGGCGTGGCAAAAATCCCAGCTACTTGCTTAATTGTGTTTTGAAATATCAATTTCATTAATATATTCGCCTTTCAAATTTAGCAGTTGTTTGTCATATTTTTTAAAAAAATAACATCTTTCTGACATTTGTATCTAATCTATATACATTGTTTTAAGTTTTCATATAATACAATTCATTCAAGATGACATAAAAGTTATTTTCCTTTTTATCATTAAGAATTCAAGATAACAATATGTAAATAGAGTATATGATTAGCAAACATCAACTTGTAATAAAAAAGTACTACCAAATCAAGTATTTGAGAAAGTTTTGCGCTACTTATGTCTACTTATGTTACCGATGCGGGAAGACTGTTGTCGTGCCGTGTAAAAATTTAATTTTACTATAGAAACACTCTCGTATTCGAATGCAACATTGTGTCAAAATTTCAAGATGTATGTGAAATGATACAAAGCAGTGTCTTTATCGAGGTTTGAAGTTGAGTAGAGCAGCGGCAGTGTACTACTTCGATAAATTATAGGGGTTTATATGAAAATGGATTGATTGACATAAACGCACATAAGTTGTTTCATTATATGGTCGAGGCAGATAGCATCCAACAACGGAGCAATATAAACGAATTCTTAATTTATTTGTCTGGAGAAAGTGAATATAAATACGAGGCGTAGTTAATAGAAGCGAGTGTTGCTTAGCGCACATAATTGTCAAACATTTACTATCCAATAAACATAGAAAAAAAACACAGTGAGTGGACATAGAAAAATATCAACAAAGATTGGCCAAACACTGTTTAGTAATGGAAGATCTTTCTATGCTTTGACATCGGGAAGGATGTCTAGCCTCTACCGAAGCTGGGCGTTGTCGAGTGAATTGTGAAACATGCCTTTATGCGCGATTCCAGGAACAATACGCCTTTTCACAGAAAAGCTAGACGTCCAAAGAATGACTAGATTACATCAGAAATGATATCTACTTTCGTTAAGAATATTTAATGGAAAATATTTGATTACTGAGCAGAAACTCCGGTTCCACCGTACTTTAACAAAAACTAATAATTTTACTATATTACCCTTAAAATATAGGACAAACGTCAGAACCTTCTCTCATATACAGGTAGTTGAGCATGATATGAACTGTACTTTTACCTTTCGCATTGTATGTTTCGATAAAACAAAACTTTGTATATAATGTCTTATCTTATGTTTCTAAAATATTGCCCACATTTAATTTCTGCACAAAGTGTGTTTAAAGAATTGATTAGCCAACACATTGGGATGTACAATACTCTTTCACTGTAATTTGCATTTTGTTGGTTCACTTCGTTAGGGACATAATACGGTATGCAATACCTCTTTCGGAACAGCTGCTGGATGGCAATGTTGGAATTACTGGCAGCAGCCCACAGTTGAATTCCATATGTCAGACAGGTTTTAGCATGGTCTTGTAAAGTAGCACTTTGTTGTTGACAGTTGTTAAATTCGACTGGAGGGTGTATTCTCCTGCCCAAGGTAAATCTTACTTAAACATACATTAGTTCATCAGCTTTAATGCGCTATTTCTTCGACCTGTTCTGAATATTGTTTAGGTCGATCTGAATCATTCTTGACGCCGATAAAGATTGGTTTGTCATCAGAAAATGTCGCTACCGTAGTACGTAATTCTGTTATAGACGAGGTAGAGAACTGGTCTTAGTGCAACTTCCCTGGGGAACACCTGACTGTATGGGATTAAGGCCAATGAACTCATTACCTTCCTTAACTCAGAAATGTATGTCTCTTAGATAAGATTTTATCAATTAAAAGTCGGGATAGGGAACAAATTTCTTAAGTTTGACTTGCAATCCTCTGTGCCACATTTTGTCAAAAGCTTGAGATATGTCAGTGAAAGCTGTCTGGTAATATCTCTTGGCATTCAAGTCCTTATTTATTCGATTAATTAGTCTATGTACTTGTTCGATTGTTCAGGTATTATTTTTTTATCTTCTATTATATTTTTGAGCCTTTTGACGTACAAAATTTCAAAAACTTCCAACAGCATAGGCAGCAAACTTATAGGCCAGAAAGAAGACATATTCTTTCTTTTTTTTCAAAGTTTGAGGATCATATCCATTTAGGCAACTTTCCATGTGCTTGGAAAATAATGTATTCTGAATATAGCATTAAAAATAAACTTTATAAATCGCTATGCTTTTTTCCGACTATTATTGTAGGATTTTTCCAGAGACTAAGTCAAATCGGGGTGCCCTTCTTATGTTAATTTCTTTCACTATGGCCCATTTAACTTCCTTAAGCGTAAATTTGTTATGCGACAAGTCTATTTGGAATGGCATATTCAGATAGACTGTAATTTCATTTTCTTCTTCAACAAACATTTCTGAGGCGAAAGATTTTTTCCCAAGTATTGTTATCATGATTGGAGGATATTTTTAGTCTTGTTACTTTACACATCGAATAGTCTGTAGCTTCAGTTGATGTTAAATTTTCCAGATATTCTTCAATGATTGGATTTTTTTCTTCTAAAGTAGATTTTTTATTGATTTGTTTAGTTTTCAGCTCTTCATACTTGCTGCTATTGTTTCTGTACCGGCTTTTTTTTTCGGTAATTTTATGTTTGATTTGGTGGTTGTTACATAAATTTTGGCTTGTCTTTTGTTAAAACAAATAATGTTGAAAAACATGTTCTGTTGCCGTCCTATTACTTGTCAATATTTAAAGAAAGATAGGTATTCAATAAAAGTTTGAATAAATCGCAAATTGAATTAAAAATGCTAATAAATAAATTCGATTACTTTTTAGAAATTGCATTTCTTATGCGATTTATCGTCACCTCATAAATTTTCGCCTCACCTCTAGTATTTCTTTTTCATGATTGATAGAGTTTAACGAAGTGTTAATTTATACAGAAATAGTATAAACAAAATCATTATCAAATCAAATTCTAGCATAATATACTAAGCAATAATTAATATAATTACAAACCAAATAATAAACTAATTGCATAGATTTTAATTATAGATATATAAATAACCTTCATTTTATTGTATCTAACATTAATTCACGCCATAATTGTTTCTCCCAAGTTTATAATAATTATATGAAGGAAATATTTGATAAAAATAAGCTTTCGAATTTTGTATTATATATTTTCAACAAAGATGAATTATAACATGTATCAAAAGTAATAATAATAATATTTATCGCCTATTACCAGACGACATAGACGTGGTAATAACAAATATATATAATGTGACTCAGATATTATTCGAATTAAACTAAAACTAGACAATTATTGCAAACATAAAATACTACCAGGACAAATACTACTCGAGGCATAGAATCTTCTCAACTAAAAACTCTTTAAAGATAGATTTGGACCTATTACGCGGGAGTGTCTTACATGTTTTAACATATTAGAAACTTAAAATAACAGCATCATGGTATGAACCTTCCTCATAAAATTTCGTATGGTGTATGGGGATTGATATATGTATTATATTACCATAACATGCTGTAATCGCAGCATTAGATATAACGTTAGTATTAAATCGAATTCTATTTTTGTATAGAAAGAGAATTAAGTCGTATGTATGGTTAAAGTGATAGAAGTTCATTATTTTAAATTTTCTAAGATTTTCTTTGATGAAATTTTACTAATAGAGCAAATGAAAAAGTACTCAAGAACGCATAGGATTTATGCAATTAATTATCACAACTTCATCAAAAAGAAATTAAGGGAATTGAGGTTAGAACTGTAAGGATATAATTTGTTAAATCTTTTAATGTTAATTTAAATTTTCTATCAAATGTTTCAAATCTCTTTAAAGTACTAAATATAATTTAATTTTTCCGTCATCTTGAAAAAGTTTCTAGGTAAAGCCAATGTAAGAATTCAATAAGTGTATAGATCCAAGCACATTAAATATTTAAATATTATAGTTCCCATTGAAAATTTGATGTTAAGAAATACAAAATAATACAATAAACAACAATACAAAAACATTTGCCAACACGTTTAGATTTAAAATAGATTTTATATTTAAAAAATATTAAAAAATGTAAGATTTGCCGATGCATTATCTAAAATATTAAAATAAAATTAATAGTTAAAATCATCATTTTACTAATACTTGTTTGTGAAACGACAATTGTTTCGCCGGCACAATGGCTTCATCAGGTACTTACTAAAGCACGTTACAAACTAACATCGGTGTACATAAATACAAATATACAGAATGGATAATTCAACACTTTAATAATTCAAATAATTGATTAAACGAATGTTACTTGAAATAATGTTGTTTCAAATAATTTTTCGTACACTAACATACAATATTGTCTTGCCAAACTTTGGCTTCATCAGGTAATGAAAACAAAATTTAGTTATCATTAAATTATTTACCTTTAATATTTTTCCATATATTCTTAGATAAATCAAAGGTACCGAAGCTCTTAGTTAAATTCGAACGACTGCGCAGGCGAAAGCAAACTCATATAAACACTTATGGTAAATAAAATAATCCTAAAAGGCTTTTAAATACGTGAGATTCGTGAGAACATGTATTTTTAATGTTAGAAATCTTTCAATGCTTTCAAGGTCTATTCTTTTTGATCTATCGTGAAAAATGAAGAACATTTTCAAACGTATTTTATTCATCTAGAGCACAGTAGAATCACTGAAAAGATATGATTACAATCCTTTGGGAATTTTATAAATAATATTTTCTACTTTCTCAAACCTACTAAATTTCGTAAAGGTGGGTGCTCTGCTCATAGTCAAAGTATTTATTTAACTAGATAATAATATTTTATACTGCTCTTAGAAAATTTTTAAAATGGAATCGACGTTTTTGTTATTATTATCTTTTTGGAAAATGGAGCTTAATACTTCTAGTAATTTGAATAATATTAACATATTTAATATCATTTCAAACTTCTTGAAGTAAAATTAGAAAGATACGTGTTTGATAACCAACTAGTCTTTACTTCTGATAAATAGTTTGTGGGAAATAAGTCAGGACACTTAATAAATTGAATCTTTATTACTTCTTCTTCTTCTTTCTCTTTCCTTAAGACTTAGTCTTGTTTCTTATACTATTTCAATTTTGTTCAGCCTCTTGGGAAGAAGATGTCCAGCTCTCGCACCATCTCTTGGGAGGTCGGCCTAGAAGTCTCCTTGAGTTCGGTTTTTCGTTCTTTGCCCATTTTGCCCATCGATCCCCCGTCATTCGGTCGACGTGGTCTCGCCAGTATCTTCGTCTATTTCTCGTAAATTGCACCACGTCTTGAATTTTAAGGTCTGTTCGTATATCCCTACTTCTTACATGATCTCTCAAGCTTACTCCTCTAATATTCCTTAAGTTCCTCAGCTCCGTTGCTCTCATCTTGCTCTTCGTTTTTGTTGTGTCCGCTCGAGTTTCCACTGCGTATGTAATCACCGGTCTTACGGCTGTTTTATATATGCGGACTTTACTTTCGGTGGACATGTATTTATTCCTCCATATGAGGTCCCTTAGGTAGCCAGAAATTCTTGAGGCTTTATTCATTTGTGTTCTGACTTCCTGTTGTAGGTTTTTGGAGCTTGTTATCTCTACTCCAGGTACGTGCATCGCATACATTGTCGGATGGGTTTGTCATCTACAGCCAGTTTACATCTAGTGGGTTCTTTTGCTATGACCATTGATTCTGTCTTCTCCACTGATATCTGCATGTTAAGGTTCTTTGCTTTTGTTTGGAACCGATATAGCAGTCGCTGAAGATCGTCCTCGTTATCCGCCATCAGGATTGCGTCGTCAGCGTAGCACAGTATCCGCATCGATTCCTGTCCCATTCTATATCCTCCATCCATTTTTTTTACGCCGTTGATTATTTGATCCATGATGAGGTTGAATAGTACTGGGCTCAGGCTATCCCCCTGGCGTACGCCCGTCAGTACTGGTACTTGTTCTGTGAGTCCCTTTGGTGTTTTGATCTTGGTTGTATTACCTTTACTGAGGTCTTTTATTATGTTAATGTACGACACAGGTGTCTTGTTTTGCTGGAGTATATCTATGATGTCGGCTATTTGTACTCTATCAAACCCTTTTTTGAGATCCACAAAGCAGAGAAACAGCTGCTTGTTGTATTCTAGGGATTTTTCGATCATTTGTCTAAGGATGAAGATTGCGTCAATTGTCGATCTATTTTGTCTGAAGCCTTGTTGTTCTTCGTTTATTGCTATTCTCTTCATTATCTTTGTTGCAATGATTTTTGTAAACAGCTTGCTTGTGCTAGGTAGGAGAGATATCATTCTGTAATTTTCCGGGTCCTTCTTATTTCCCTTTTTGTAGATCGGTATTGTGATGTTGTTTTTCCAATCATTAGGCACTTTTTGGGTCGAGATTATTTTTTGGAATAATAATGTGATTGCTGTTTCCAATTCAGCCCCCCCGTACTTGAGCATTTCATTTACGATTTGGTCTGGGCCGGGGGCCTTCCGGTTTTTGGATTTTAGTAGTGCCTCATGTACATCTTCCCGTGTTATGTTGTCCTCTTCAAGGAGCTGTTCTGTGTAGGTGTTGTCTTCATTCTCTCCATTGTCGTCTGTCCGCGTTTCATACAAGCCCTTTACATACCTTTCCCATTCTCCTGGGGTAATGATGTTTATTTGTACTTCTTCGTTTATCGCTCTTTTCCTGTTCCTCAGTGTGTTCCAGATCCTTCTCTGTCCTCAGTACAGATCATGTTCCATGTCGGTAGAAAATATTTTCGAAGTATGTCTTCTTTATTTCCTTTATGGCATCATTCACTCTGTTTCTGATCGTTTTGTATCTTTGGTATTCCTCTGCTGTTCTTCTGCTCCTATATATGACGTAGGCTTCTTTATTTTGATCTGCCAGCTTTTTCACTTCGTCTGTAAACCATTGCTTTCTATTTTCTCTACCATTTATGTTTACCTTCCTCACTCCGAGTGCCTCTGCGGCACCTCCCGTTATGTTGGCTTTTATCTTATACCACATTTGTTCGACATCCTCGTCTTCGGTCATTTGGTTCGTAGTCATTTTTTCCTTCAGTCTACTCTGATACAATGTTTTCGTTGAAGTGTTGTTTAGTGATTCCACGTTGAATTTCTGGATGTACAGTGGTGATTTTTTCTTTTGGAGGTTAGTTTTGAGGCGGTATTTACATAGGACTAAACCGTGCTCTGTACCGATATTTGCCGACGTGAGTGTCCTTACGTCTAGTATTTGACTTTAATCTTTATTACAATCTTTATTACAAGAACTTGAACCAAATTGCTGTCTTTCATTTAAATAATGGTGAGACTATAAGAACTTCAATAACAAGATAATGATTTAGAACATTTTGTCAGGCCAAAGTAGCTTTGTGTTTAAATATAAAACAAATAGTTTTTGCAAAAAATAGCATACCCTGAAAGATTATACGACCTCATTAAGAAGCAGATGGTTAAAACTGTAGTAGTATAGTCGACTAGATTGCTAAATGTTATCCAAAACTGACTGGGGAAAAGCATATTATACTACTGAACTGAAATGCCGATTCCCAAATATCGACTCGAGTCTGTAGCCAATTGAGAATGAATAAAGATAACAACGAATGATGTAATCCCACCATTGAGATGAAAATCTAGAACAAGCTTTCTGACACCGACACTGGTAAGTAACTAACTCCAGTGCACAACTAACTTCAGAGCACAAAGAGAGATATATCTAGTGAAGAAACGCCGTTCGGTTGATTCGACCACAGGGCAAATTAGTGATCAATTTTTCAGTAAATTAAAAAGCTACGCATAAATGTTTGGATAATCACGTTAAGTAGCTACATTTATACCGTATGTCGATAGTTACTAACATCAAGTGTACAAATGCGATAATATATACATTTTAAAACATAAAAAATTTATATACGCACAAATGGACACAACGCCTAACAAATTTATATTGGAGACAGTCAACGTACGAACACGTGTTTCGGACTATCAGTGACCCTCATCAGCGTACGACACGAAAATTACCATACTCTCAGTCGGTTTGTCTTATATTCTTTACGTAACACATTCATGAATTTTTTTAGTTCTCATGATATCTACAAAAATGCATTTTTTGTAAAATCAATCGCTGTAGATTTGCGCAAATTTTAGTTTAACATTGTTTAGTTATATATGGAGAAGTCACGATTAAAATGAAGTAGAATCATTTTTACCATTATATTCACTGAACACTGTATATGTGCAAAACTTTTAAAAAACGTTTTTCCTTCATTGTGTCGATACTGTCAGTTGTATTAACAATGTCAAGCAATAATGTGACAAATCCTGTTGCATACCGTATAATTATTAAAATTATTTTCAATGAAGGTGTAAAAACGACTGATATTCATCAGAGACTCCATGAACAGTTTGTAGAAGGGTGTTTATCACTCAGAATAGTTTCTGAGTGGAGTTGCTCCTTTCAGTATGGTCGTGAACGCGTGTCGTATTTGCCGCATTCTACCTGTTCAGCATTTACTGCAAATCTTGAGACCATTCAAAAAGTTAACCAACTGAACTAGAGCAATCGGCGAATATCTGTGAAGAAAATTGCTAAGATTGTAAATACTGGTTGGTAGTGTTTACACTACTGCCCACGACAAGCTTAAACTTAGTAAAGTGAAAGCTAGGTGGATTTCAAAACAATCTTCCGTTGAATAGCAGCGGAAACGACTTCAGGTTTGCGGAGAACTCTGGCTTCGTTATGAGTATGAAAACGAAATTTTTTGTCACGTCTCATAACAACTGATGAGACCTGGGTATACCATTACATCCTAGAAACCAAGAATCTTAGCATGTAATGGCGTTACCGAAACTCACCTACTTCCAAAAAATTCAAAATATAATCTTTGTCTACCAAAGTGATGGAGGCTATATTCTGAGACGCTATCGAACCAATTTATGTCGATTTTCTAGAAGAAAGGAAACCTATTAATCCAGTTTGTTTTGGTGAGCTTGTTGTAAAGGTTAAGCTAAAGACGCGGTCTCTTAAGCAAGGATGTTATTCTCCTATACAATAACGCTCGCCCACATACAGCCCATCTAACGAGCAATACATTGGCTAAATTGGATTGAGAAGTACTGCTTCAACCCTCTATAGTTTGGACTTGGCCCTGAGTGATTATCATTTGTTAAAGTCACTCAAAAAGTTCTTGGGAGGCAAACGGTTTGCGTCTAATAAGGGAGTTCAAGATGCGGTGCAAAATTGGCTAAGTCGTGAACCAAAAGAATTTCTTTCGACGGGAATACACAAGCTACCGGAGCGATGGAACAAGTTTAGTGTATTTTATGGAGGGTTGTTACTTAGAAAAATTATGTATATATAATATTAATTTGTAGTTTATATCGACTAGAAAAAAGTAAAATCCAAGGTAAATTTGAATCACTTTTGTATAAGAATAATCGTCCTATAAAAGCTTTAAAATTGAAACATACGGCGATGAAGGTACTGCATAATTGCAAAACTTTAAAATATTCTCTCAATAGAATATATTTAATAGGTAACACAATTTTAATTTTAGGAACATCGTTTATTTTTCAGCGTGCAAAATATTATGATATCTATGCATATAAACATCTATAGGAGGAAAAGCAAAGGTTAAAAAAACGGAACACGACATCCGCATTTACTGTTTATTGCTACAAAATACCGCAGATTGTGTTTTGCAATATAACAATAAAATAATATAGTTCGTTTTCCTTCTTGGCTCGTTTTTACTTAAGATCTCCGTGACATTTAAAATCAGTGACTCCTTTCAGTTCGCCGTTTATCTGATTTGAAACATAAATCAAATTAAATGCAGAGTCGGAACGTAAATTATTCTCGAGTGCGACTCCGTCCGAATCCAATGCGTGCATGTATTGGTGTCTTGTAAGCGTGTATTATCAATGTACGTGTTAGCCTGTCGTGAATGTGTGTGCGCATATGTAAAATGAACACATTTAATACGTTATAAGAATGTCCAGCATGTCCGATGGACAACGCAGACCTACCAGGCCGACAACACAAAATAAACCATCAATCACTTCGTGACTTGGAACAGTTGAAACAAAGCGATATAAAAGCAGCGGGAAATACGAACTATAAGGTTCTAACGAGAGAGGCCCGTAGTACTTAGCGAAAGATGTATTGTACGTTGATTTTTTTATTCAATTACAAAAACAGTTCGAACCAAGATTCTTTAAATGGATGATGAATAGTTTCTTCGAAATATTTTATATGTATATATTATAACAAGGAAATTAATGGTTGTATCTATAGAAATCATACGATATTATACACTTGGTTGTGACTGTTTCATGAGTAAAGAATTTTAATTTCTCAATTATTTCAAACCTCTGCTCATGTTAATGTCAAGTACTTTCGAAAAATACTAGACTTAATCAAACACAGATACTTCAACATTGTTGCAGGCAGCTGCCAGAAACTCCAAATTAGTTAACAAAATTCTAGTTATATTTAAATAAATAAAATGGTACTGGTGAATTTAGCAATAGTCATTAGAAATTTATCTGAATCCAATTATCTTATTAAAGAAATTTCTTTGGAATATAGGTACATCAACTTTTGCTCATGATTTTAAAGCACAGATAATTATCACAAACAAAGTTATAATATGTGACCCGTCGCGTAAATACGAGTAGATTCAATTAATCTCAATATTACTATGCCACTACACCCGACCTTCATGTTGCTATTTTGTAAGGATATGTCACGGTTCCATCTTATTAACGAAACTATAAAATCCATACAAATTTATTATCTCAAGAGCAGGTTTTAAGAAATTTGCGCTTGCTACGCTTGTAAGGGCTAAACGTATGATTAAATAATATATTATTACACAAACAATGAATTCTTTAATTGAAAATTTTGTGAAAATGGATACTAGTTTTATTTATAATATTTTTTATATGATATATACTCTATCTTTCTCTGAGTTAGTTAGCGTTTCTTTATATTGTGTCTTTTACTACCCCTTTTCTCTCCTACTTGTGACTTAACGCTGTTGGATAAATGAATTAATTTTATTATTATTAATTGACCGAATTTGAAAAATAAAAGAAAATATACTTTCAAATTTTTATTAAAATAAGTATAATATAATTAAGTTTGACTTCTAAACGGCCCAAATGGCAAGAGCGACGGACTACGGGAGTGATAGTATAGTCTCTTTGGTCGAGGGTTCGAATCTCTAAACAGACGTGTGAGAGGCCTGTTTTTCCGGAATCGCTATTCTCTTCGGTTACCCTTAAAAGTTCAGGAAGTGAAAGTTAAATCAACATTTCTACCCTCTTGTAGGGAGGGGTGTAGTTACAACGCCACGCAACACTTTACACACGTCATATGCACTCCAAGCGGTCATGGGGTCTTAACTGACTTTTAGTTAAGACGTTGGTCTACTATACACAAATCACACAAAATCATGTTAAAATTCAATGTATGAAATAGTACAACTTTTTGAGATTATATTGAAAAGGGTTTTATTGCTGCAACTTTTTTACTTCATTGTAAAATACAGATTTTAGTGAAACACCGGAAATCCATTAACATTTCAAAAAAGTATTCCGATAAGAACTAAGATGAGGTAGGGTCTATTCATTGTAGCACACAAACTACTATTCGTACGTATAGAAACGGGCATTTATTTCTTCAGAAATAAAAATGTCCTAATAAACAAACCATGTTATTTTTACCATCTTCAACAAACTGATAGTGACAGAAAAACTCCATTTGTATTCCTAGACGCAATAATGTATTGAAATAATTATTTCTATCTGTCACATCATAAATAAAAATATATTAAGCAAAAAAGCATGCTTTAACCAGTTGATATATACGTCATATATTCAGGAATATATACATGACTACTCTTCCATCTTGTAGAACATAGACATGCGCATTAGAAGCTTTAAAAGACAAAAGACAAATTACGAAGTAAACAAATTGTATTGTGTTTTATATTCTGTAGACGATTTGCCAAAATACCCATCCAAACGTTTATTCCAAAACGATGTTGTGGTCTTCTAGCCCTGTTTTGTCGGGGATTTTGTACTGCCCAATAGTGCTCCGTATTTCTGTTGAACATTCCAGAATTTGTAAATTTTGTTTCATCTGACCAGATGATTTTGCTTAAAAAATTTTCGTCATTTTCTATCCTTCCCATTAACCATTACAATACTCTGGCCTTCTCTAATTATCTCCAGACAGTAAAGAGTGACTAACATGGATCCTGTATGGTTTAAACCTACTTTTATGTAAAGTTCTCCAAACTCTGGACTGGCACAAATTTAATTCTGACGCTACTTCGCGTGTAGAAATTGATGGATTATTATTTATCTATAAAAATATAAGATTAACATGAAATTTGAAAACATGCTTTTAATTTACCATTTGTAAAATATCTTGTCGATTTTCATTTAAATTCCTGTTGTCTTGACCATTACGTGGCTTAGTAAACGATCCATTCTCGACCAAATTTCTGTCGAGATCTAGAAAAATGGTACGATGAGGCTGTTGTCGTTCTGGATATAATTGTAGATATCTTGTACTCGCTACTGTTGAATTTCGGTTCGAAGAATAAAAAATACTTATCATATCTCGTTTCTCTTCGTTAGTGTATGACATTTTTGTATTATTAATGAACAATAAATGAAATGTTTGACAGATTGAAATTCCATGGCTACCTTATTTAATCTTATAATTTATTCTTTCAATTAAAACCTAATGTCAAAAACTTTAGTCAGCATGTGGTACATGGTTGAAATAAAAAAAAACTCTTTCTGAAGATGTCTAAATCCAATATGGCGCCTATAAGATATTAGATAGTTGATGATGGCCAGAAAGAAACGAAACGTCGCATAAAAATTTAGAGTACACCACTGGATAGAGGTTTAGAAATGGCCACAAGGATGTGTTTTTATATTTTCTCTACAAGGCCAAATGTCGGTACTACAGGTAAAAGAAGAAAATGGGGTTTTCGCGTTTTTTTTTTAAATAACGAAGGTCATTTGTCACAGGTCTATTTTCTTTACGGATTTATAACAAACACAAAATTTAACAACTTTGCCAAATTTAAACCTATACTCTATCTCCAATAATAAGCGAGATCCCCATGGTGAGGGCCGAAAATGAATCACCTGTATACACTAAATATTTATGTAAATTATTCCTTCATTTAAAAGAAGGTAAGGAGGAATTAAGCTAGAGAATGGTCAATGGAGAAAACACGTTAGCAGGTAATGAAGGAGATATATTAGCAAAAGTATTACAGAAGTTGTCAGTACATATATAAAGAACCAGAAGCTAATAATATGGGTTTTTACTATCAATCAATAATCAATAATTATAGGAAGTATAATAAGAATATAGTATTAACTACATTCATGTTTTTTTTTTAAATTAAAGTTAGAATTATGTTATATTACAATTTTCCTTTAGTCCATAAATTAATTAATTTTTCATAATATTTTATAGATAACTGTTTTGACATATATCATTTAAAGAGCAAGTGTAGATTAAAAAAATTCCGTTCAAAAGTTTTATGTATATATTATAAATGTTTAAAATCTCAATTGTAAAAATTATAATATCTGTCATTGTAAAAGGGAATATACAAACATCATACGAAATAAATATGAAGAGTAATTAAAACTTAAGTAGTTTTAGAAGCATAACAGAAATTCCTTTATATAAATTTTGTATTTTGGTGTACATCTAAAATATTAAATATGAATGGCCTAGTTTTTAAAAATGGAAAAAGTGAGAAAATCAACATGGCAATGATAAACAAAATACGAATAGAATATTTTCTCTGTGAAATTAAACAGACGCGTTGAATTTTGTAAAAGAGATTTTAAAGTGAAAATATAAAAGATATAGTATTTATTTATTAAAAGTTACTCATAATTAAATGAATATAATTGAAAGTACCTAGATTGGAAAAATCTAGCAAGATTTTCATTTTCAAAGCGAATATCACCTTTTAAAGACGAGAAAATGAAGTAATAATACGAAAACATCGTAAATATACTTTTTCTTCATCTTATCCCATCTTTAGTCTCTATTAAGAGGACAGATGCTAATTTTTCCTGTTTCTCTGGAGCACATAATTATAGATATCCTAAATACCTGGCACTAGAACCTAGATAGTTGCTGCATTTTAGTACATCCGATATCCAGAGGATCAGAGAGTAGTCCTTCGTAGACAAAATTAGTCGAACAAGAGAAATATCATCGAAGCCGAGCTAATCCGAGGACATTTCAAGAGCTTCCGAAGAAGTTTTCCAAGATACACAACCAGGTATTAGAAGCCTTAAATAAAGCAAAGGTACAATTAAAGAAAGAGGTTAAATTAATTTTATATACCTTTAAAAAGAATTTTGTTATTAAAAAGCGTAATAAATTTTAAAATTAGAATATTTAGACAGAAAACAGTAAATAATAAAATAAATTGTATTGCAAAATTGTAATTAAGAAAATACACTTTTTTTATATACCAAGCTTACCTAAAGATATATTTTCTATAAGAAAATACTGAAGTATATTTATTAAAAAAAAGATAATTTTTTTAGAATAATGTATAATCCTTTGATGATTATCTGTTACAGCTAAAGAAGAATATTAAAGAAAATAATGAAATCTGTACGTTTGAATATAAACAAATTTATAACAGCCATATTAAGAACTTAAAATATTTGTTAATAAACTTAAATCAAAACTATAATTCGGTTTTTGTTATAATAATTAAAATAGTGTATATATATATATATATATATATATATATATATACAGGGTGATTCTTAATGTATACGACATACTTTATAGGCTGATTCCTGGGGCTATTGTCATCATAAAAGTTCATATGAATGTATGTCTTAAACGGCTTAGTTTTAAAGTTACGTGATGTTTAATAGTGAATTAAAAGTTTCTACAATAATGTCTACTAATACAACAAAATTAATTTATAAAATTGAAAATTCTTGGAAATTACCGCCTTCAACTGCAACGCCAATTTCTATACTCCATTGCATTGGTTGATTGGTGTGTGCGTTCAAGAATATCGAGGGTGTTTCGAAATGTCTCAAATGCTGCAACAATATGATAGTGATAAACAATAAACTAGTGATTTAAGGTGACCCCAGAGAAAAAATCTAGAGAATTCAAGTCTAGAGATCGCGGAAGGTCACAGCTGTGGACCCGATTTGAATACACATCGTCCAAAAACTAAACTGAAATGTGCTGGACATCATCGTGCATAAAACACAATTGTAATATTAATTGCAACGGGACTTCCCTCCAACAGTAGTAGTATTAGTGGTAGCTCCTCTTCAAGAAAGCGGCGGTATACTTCTCCATTTAACCTCATCGGCAAAAAAATCAAGTGATCTCCAGCAATTCCAGCCCACACATTAACAGAGAATTGATGTTGATGACGGATTTCCAATATTTCGGCCCATGTGTGATTATTATGAAAATTAATAATAGCATGTCTGGAGAAATTGGCCTCCTCGATGTAGAATACTTGAGCCAAAAAGTGAGGATTTAGTGGGATTTTCTGTTGCATTCATTGACAGAAAGCCAATCTTTGCTGGAAATCTGCTGGGAAAAGTGCCTATACCTGTTGCATGTGATATGAATACACCAATAGATTGTTCAATATCCGCCTAACTGTGGGTTGACTTATGTTTAACAAGTTGACAGCCACGGGATTATAGGTTAAGTCGTTTAGGGAGCCAAGGTGATCAAACTCTAAGATTTGGCGTACAACTTCATATTGTTACACGTCAAGGCTACCTGTAATACTTTTTACTCTTTGTTTGACATTTTTTGAGATATTTTGTTGTCATGCCTATTTGAATGGCGTGGCTCCCTAACCATGTCATTCATGTATGAATAGCACAAAAATATGTTAGGAATCATGAAATACGTGCTTATTTTCAACCAATATGAGTAAGAGACATCGCACAGAACCGCTAACACAACAGCATCTAGAAGAAATAGCCGCAAAAACAGAGCTTTAAAATTTCAACGATCAAGATCTTTTTAGTTCGAATAAGTCCGCCAAAGACCCTGATTGGTCATCAGGTGAGGAGTTGTCTAGTTCCGGGTGTTCCCCGGATCACCCGGCTAGTTCAGCGATTATTATAGAGACAGCACTGAATATTCCTTCACGCTCTGTCTTAATAATATCTGCAAGATAGCTAGGTAGTTATGTTTCTTTGAATGTGTCTCTTCTCCAACAGGGGCGTATTGAGAATCATGTAGAAATGTGAAATACGTATCTACGTCTTTGGAGAAGATACATTCAAAAATACATATGAACTTGTATTGTCTTCTTCACACCCCATTTTTAATAATATTATATATTATTAAAAATACTTTTAGATTATATTCTTTTGGTTTAAGATTTCATTCTTGTTCTTCTCAGTGTTTTTTTTTAATTAGAAAATAAGATACCTACCTGTTTGTTCTGTTGTACCTAAAGTGTTTTACCTTTGTGTTTATTAGTGATGTGGTTTAGGACCAAAAGTTTTTTTTTTGAAAATAAGTGGCTATTTATTATACGTATGCTTGTTTTTATTTGAAGCCTGATATTAGTATTTAAATATTTTTTTTGTAAGACCTGAAAAGATAAAAGTGGTTTGAAGTAGACGTTTTCTGTTTATAATTTAGCAGCTTTAAACCACTGTAAAAACAGTACCTGTGAGAATCTGGACAAACCACGTACATCAATGTGTTCTTCACAGGCTACACTATAACGCTCTATAGGTATTAGCCGTTAACGTCATTCATATTTCAATGCCGTGGCATCTACTCATAAATACCCCGTCATTCATATATGTTTGACGGGGCCCAAACGGAATCAGTACTATAATCCATGTATGAATGACACGGCAGTCAACGTGTTAAGGCAGAGGCAATTATGCTGGTGCTTGTAGTAGGTCGTAGGATGTTCCTCAATTTCAATTACCACCATTTCTTCAACTTGTTGAGTTCTAACTGTACGTGGGTGCCCGCTATCAGCCGTATGTTTTTTAAAACTTCCCATTTCACTAAGACGTTGGTGAAGACGGGCAAATATCGAATGATGCGGGATGACACGATTCGGATATCGTTCTTCATAAAGACGTCTAGCTGCACGTGAAGTACCATTAGTAAGACCGCAAAGAAAATGCATATCACACAACTCAGCGTTTGTGTAATTCATTTTAGAAAACTATGACAATACTTTGACACAATAATATTGAAATGACAAATAAATATTTTCCCTTCAAAACGAATGTTTTTACAGAGTTATACTATACTATAACAAATGAATCGTATTGTTTCAGCGTTTGAGACAATTCGGAACACCCCCGGTGTTGAATGCACTCAGAGCAACGGAGCACTCGGAGTACTCATTGCAACGGAGAATCAAAGCTGTCGTTTTCAATAATTTTTATAACTCAATTTTGCTGCATTAGTATGTTTTATTGCATAAACTTTTAATTTACTGTTAAATATCTCGTAACATTAAACCTAAACCGTTTAAGACATACATTCGTACGAACTTTTATGATCATAATAACCCTAGGAATCAGCAACAAATATACATAAAATGATATGTATATTTGCTTTTAAAAGGTTGACGACAAACCAACATCTTATTAATTTAATGTTTTAAATTTAGACGATTGATTTTAGCATGTTTAGTGGCGTCTTTACTAGATTTTAACTCTTAATTGAACTCCTGAAGAAGTAACAAATTCGTTATAAATAAAATATATAGAGTGAAATAAATGAGTTTTTTATTTGACAGACCGCTCACCCGTTAAGTAATTTTTACTATATATATATATATATATATATAATGAACTTCATGTGTATGAGAATCAATAATTATTAAATCTCATTTTACATGCGATTGTCGCTATAATTTGTTGCATTTAATTCTACAATTCGGCAAATCACTTTTGCCCTAGATTGTAGACGCAACAAGCCGCGACATCAACTGTACAAGTTGTCAGTACAAATGAAAAATTTTTGTGAAAAACTTATCTGCGCGGAATGTGCATATATCGATATTTCACTGTTTTTTACAGATCATCAGTGCACCTTACCGAAGACAGACATGATATTCACTTCTATACTACGTGTATATATACGAACTGTAATGAACTTCATGTGTATGAGAATCAATAATTATTAAATCTCATTTTACATGCGATTGTCGCTATAATTTGTTGCATTTAATTCTACAATTCGGCAAATCACTTTTGCCCTAGATTGTAGACGCAACAAGCCGCGACATCAACTGTACAAGTTGTCAGTACAAATGAAAAATTTTTGTGAAAAACTTATCTGCGCGGAATGTGCATATATCGATATTTCACTGTTTTTTACAGATCATCAGTGCACCTTACCGAAGACAGACATGATAATCACTTCTATACTACGTGTATATATACGAACTGTAATGAACTTCATGTGTATGAGAATCAATAATTATTAAATCTCATTTTACATGCGATTGTCGCTATAATTTGTTGCATTTATTGTAGAATTAAATGCAACAAATTATAGCGACAATCGCATGTAAAATGAGATTTAATAATTATTGATTCTCATACACATGAAGTTCATTACAGTTCGTATATATACACGTAGTATAGAAGTGAATATCATGTCTGTCTTCGGTAAGGTGCACTGATGATCTGTAAAAAACAGTGAAATATCGATATATGCACATTCCGCGCAGATAAGTTTTTCACAAAAATTTTTCATATATATATATATATATATATATATATATATATATATATATATATATATATATTTAGTGTTTATAAGAATTTAATTTTCTTATTTATTTTATTGGCCGTGTCTTAATATTAAAATAATAGACTTTTTTATTGGTTTAGCGACCTTTAATGACTTTTAATGATTTCTTCTACGACGTTTCGACTCTTATTATTATTGAGTCTTTTTCAACTAACTAGAAACAAAACTTACTTGATTATTAATTTAATTTTAATTATAATTGTTAATGCACTCACACAAATTCAAACATATTTTCTTACTTTTCATTGTATTAATTTTTGTTTCTAGTTACTTGAAAAAGACTCAATAATAATAAGAGTCGAAACGTCGTAGAAGAAAACATTAAAAGTCATTAAAGGTCGCTAAACCAATAAAAAAGTCCATTATTTTAATATATATATATATATATATATATATATATATATATATATATAATAACTTCGTGACCTTGGTATGATATGGTAAACCTAATCAGTAGGCGATTAAAGGTCTGTATATTACTTCAAAATATATGTATTTAAAAAACTCGACATGTTTCGGCTGTATACGCCTTTATCAAGAGAATACAAAATATGAATGTTTCATATTTTCAATATTCATATTTTGTATTCTCTTGATAAAGGCGTATACAGCCGAAACATGTAGAGTTTTTTAAATACATATATTTTGAAGTAATATACAGACCTTTAATCGCCTACTGATTAGGTTTACTATATATATATATATATATATACCGGTTGTTCTTAGAAAGATGTAATTATATAGAATATAAATCCAAAATATATTCCCAAAATTTCCTCTCATTAGCTAGAAAAAAAATGACAAAAATATTTAAAAAAAATTTGTAACGCCACTGTGCGACCGACTATATTATAAAAGACACTATGAAAGATCTTAAAGTTGACCAACAATAACAAAAAGTTTAAAAAATAGTTTTATTATTGTCCATCTCATCTAGCTGTTACGTATGTAAAAAATACGCTATAGCATAATTGTGTGTGTGTGAAGTATTTATTATTTATTCGCATTCTGAATATTTTGAATTCATAGCCGTCACGTTATTTAATTTTCAGGGCGTTTTTAATTTTAGGATTCGTGTCGTAATTGACTCGCAATATTTTAAATTTATGTTCTTTATAATTACATCTTTCCATTTATCATATGTTGTCGTTTTATTTCAAGGACAGTCTGTATACAATTTTCTACACCTTCTTTGAGAATGAAAACTGCGCTGTAAGTTCGCTTTTTGTACAAACAACGACATAAATGTCGCTCACTACGGTCAGCTGTTTAAAGTAAGTTAACCATCTCATATTTCGAATAAGGGAAATACGGAATTGCGACGCCTTTTTATGTTTCATGATATCACTCAACAGAAGGTACAGAAACAACTCTTAAAGAATTGTATTGGAACACATTGCAATATAGTTCTTATAACAAGGAAAATAGCGTTTGAATAATATATTACGTTTTTAAAATATTATATTACAATAGAAATAGAATTAATGCCATGCGATTACCACCTTTTTGGTTCCCTTCGAATGGCAACCCCAATGTTGCCATTGTGTTAGCAATTATAGGTATACAAATGTGCAGGGAGAGTTTTTTTTTTTGGAAAATGGACGTTTCACAATAAATTTTGTTCAATTAATTTTTACATTAACTGTCTAGTATATATAGGAACATCATTCGTGTGTATTTATATTTATATAATTTTAAGGCATTAATATTTATGTATGTTATTTTCATTTCTGTCAGCGTTTTAAAAAAACACTAAAAATATTTTAGTAAAGCGCAGTAACTAAACGCCTTTTTAATTTTCGCACTAATAATATAATAATTAATAAGCCTTTGATCTTTGTCCCATAAAATAGTCCATTTACAATCTAAAAGTAGCTACACTATAGATCAAAGCAAGAATCTTTATAAGAGATTAATGTGCGCTTTTAAAAATTATGAGATTTCGGATATAGAGCGTGTTCTTGTTTTAACTTTCATTTTACCTAAAATATAAATTTGTCCGTATGCATGTCAATGTTAATATTAAAAATATTTACCGTTACATGTTTAACGAATTTATGATATACGTGAATAGTTTTTTTCATCTAACTATGCTAATTAAGTTCGATTAATATTTTATATAACATAAAGCTAGAGGATGTAATAGTAAATCTTATGTTGAAATGTCAAAGCAATAAAACTGTCCGTTTTTAAATCTAGTTGCTGAGCCTCCGCACTTAAAAACCATTCGAATTTAATTTTCTGTTCAATGATATATGTTCAAGTTGGTTTTAATGTCTTTTTAAAATTTACAGATAAAATTATGAAAAGACGTATTTATCAAAACATAAAAATCTATGGTAATCTATCTACTTTAGTTGGGCGTGTTAAGTTGAGTGTGTGGCCGGTAACTATTAAAGCACGGTTGAATTAAAATCAAACAAATCATCTACAAGAAATTGTACAAGCATTAACATAAGATAAAGAACAATAACACGTATGTAACTCGTATGTACGTACCTATTGTGCTTCATTCTTATTGTAGTACCTACTCAAAAAAGTTAGCATTGTTATCTCTGTTACAGAGAGTTCTACGAAGAAATTCTACAATATATTTTATCTTAACATTTTGTTGTTTAATATTAATAATAATGTTAGTAATAATTATAATCACAATAAAGGTAA